>ML213520.1:0-567436 GCA_004369045.1 Heliocybe sulcata | reverse complement strand
GCTCGCTCAACTATCGCTTTACACCTGTCTTTCAGTTCGTGCGACTGCTCTCCGTGTGCCGGCTCCGCGACTCCCACGTCTCGCCGTCGTCACATCGCGACACAGCCACCATGTGGCGCTACAAGTTGACAAACAGCCCATCTGCAGTACTCTCGCCTTAAGGCCTTAAGCTTGTCTTCTCTTTGGCATCTTAACCCGACCACTTGCTGGATATCTTTCGAGGTACGTCGTCCATCTATACTCTCATCTCCTATCTTACTCCTTACTTGCATATGTATCGACTCCAACCATCGCAGTCCGAGAGCTCTGGCTTTAACGTTCACACTTATGCTCCAGTCTGAGAAGGAGGATTACAGTTTATGGCTTGCGTAACAAGGGGTACACTGTAATTATAGGGTACCGGAGAGGACGCGGAGGCGCCGCTCTAAGCACGCACGCCAGACGGAGCAACGCTCCGTTCGTTACATTCTTAGAACGCTGCCTTGAGTCAGGTGCCTCGGCCAATGAAGTGCTCTCTGACTGTATAAGATGGCGGGCAACGGGTAGGCTGAGAGATTCCGCTCCTGAGCTCGAACTTTACTATCGATAAGGAGGACCCGTCCATAACTTAACGTATAGCGCGTTCCTTCGTCTGAATCATGCCCACCACCTACAAGATCGCGCTGCTCCCGGGCGACGGTATCGGCCCCGAAGTGTTACAGGCAGGCGTGGATTGCCTCAATGCGCTCAAGGGCGACTTCAAGTTCGAGTTCACGACGTTCGATTGGTCGTCGACGAACTTCAAGAAGCGCGGTTACTACATGCCCGAGGACGGGATCGCGCAGCTGAAGAAGTACGACGCTATCTACTTCGGGGCGGTGGGCCACCAGGAGGTGCCTGACCACATCTCGCTGTGGGGGCTAATACTGCCGATCCGCAAGGAGCTGCAGCAGTGGGTGAACGTGCGCCCCGTGCAGATCTTGCCGGGCACGACGAGCCCGCTGAGGGGCGTGGAGAAGATCGACTGGATCATTATTAGGGAGAACAGCGAGGGCGAGTATGCGGGGCAAGGAGGGAGGTCGCATGTCGGGACGCCGTACGAGGTGGGGACGGAGCTGGCGATATTCACGAGAGTGGCGATCGAGCGCCTCATGCGGTTCGCGTTCGACACGGCGCGCGCGAGGGACAAGCGGCTGTGCATGGTCACGAAGAGCAATGCGCAGAGGTACGGGATGGTGCTGTGGGACGAAGTCGCGAATGCAGTGGCGAAGGAGTATCCGGATGTGAAGATGGAGAAGATGCTGGTGGACGCGATGACGGTGCGGATGGTGAACAACCCGGACTCGCTGTCAACCATTGTGGCGACGAACCTGCATGCGGATATTCTGAGCGATTTGGCCGCTGCCCTCGGAGGAAGTATTGGGATTGCCCCGTCCTCGAACTTAAACCCCGAGCGTAATTTCCCGTCGATGTTCGAGCCGATTCATGGTTCCGCGTTCGACTTGGTAGGCAAGGGTGTGGCGAACCCAGTCGGAGCTATCTGGAGTGCGGTTGAGATGTTGAACTTCCTGGGCGAGACGAAGGCTGGTGATGTCTTGATGAGGGCTATGGTGAAGGTCAGTGGGGATGGAGTCCGGACCCGCGACTTGGGCGGTCAGGCGAACACGAAGGACGTCGTGGATGCCATCGTGAAGGAAATCGGACATTTATCGTCCAAGTTGTAGAAGGAAGCAATGCAGCTGTAGAATATAAGCCAATGAGGGATGAACGATCAGAATGCAAAGCAACCCAAGTCCAGAGAAGCAAGCTGATTGAACCATCACGATTGCACTTTGTGCTTGCTTTAGTGGTAGGCCTTAGCATGCGACATCAGCTAACTATCTCCAGATACTTGATAGTCGGTGATCATGGATACAATAGATACTCCTGTAACTCACATTAATTGGCATCCGAAGATATGGCATGAGACGTACCTATTTCAGATATCTACCCGCATCATATGAAGGCTTTGCCAGCGATGTTGAGGACTCCGCCGGCAGTGTCCCGGGTGCATCCACCAACGTATCCACATCATCATCCTGGCGATGCACCTCTCTCATCTCAGTCCCATTAGACCTGTTTCCGAATCTTGGCCGCTCGCTCTGCTCTACATCCTCATCATCCTCAGCCGGCCTGTTCTTGCGGCGACAGAACATCATGCATGGATTGAAAACGACGGCGATGAGCGCTATGACACCAGCGATGGCAGCGCATATGACGGCGATCTTAGTGGGGGTGGATAGTGTGCTATGGGTTCCCGACCAGGTGGCAGTCTGCTCAGAACCAGGGCTGGCAGTCGCGGAGGATTGGGCGAAAGTGAACGCAGGATAGACGAGGAAGGAGAAGAGAGAGAGGAACATCTGGAATGCGGCGACTGAATGAGATGAGACGGGCATTGCTCACTGCTCGGACCTATCAGCTAGGGAACACTGTATAGCCAGATAGCAACGCACACTGAATGGGACACAAATAGATGGACTGGCGAAGATGTCGAAAGCGCCGCACAAAGAGTAAATTGGCTGAGAGGTTATGGAGCGATCCGAGCCCCCCACCACATAATATATACATGCAGAGCCTGCTGATAGATGGGAAATGCGTGCACTGTTCATTGGCTGGTGACTCGAGGCGGTGCAGGTCTGGAGGCGTTGCGGAGGCGCGGTCTAGTTAGTAGCGGAGGTTAATGACCGTGCAGACAAATCAGAGAAATGCCGTACATGCAGAAGCTAGCTTGAAGCGTATTTCAGAGCTCCCGCCTCACTGTCTCTGAGACAGCGTTTTCAAGCTGCGAATGCATTCTGTAACGTTTAACACTGGTGACAGCTCGGACTATGGCGACTACAGCAGGGATTGGCAGGATTTACGGTATCGAAAGGCAGACGAGCTCATGCACGTGCCCAAAACCGCTCTGAAGTTCATAGCACGTGATACGAAACGCGGCTGAGGGTGGCGTTCACCTTCCAGCGTCACTTCAATGCAGCCCTTAAGACGTTAAACTTCGCGCTGACTTCCACTACCACGAATCATGCTTATAGCCGTCCGAAGCTACAACATGATAGGCACGGAACCGACCGCGAGAGCGAAACGAACAAAAGGTATTACACAAGAAGATATCATGTAGGAGAGTTGATTATCTGCCTGGTCCAGACGGCGGTGAGTAGATGCTGGCAGAATGCGGTGACAACGCGAGTACAAGCCAGGTAGAGCCGGCTGAGAACCCGAGTGTAGAAGACCAGCAACAGACTCAGAGAGAGAATTGACGAGGGCAACAATGGAAGAGCAGGCGGAACATCAGATGTCGGAGAGCAAAGACAAGTAACCAGATCAGAAGCCAGCGCGTTCGGATATACAGCAATTCCCGCGTTCCAGTGCGAGCGCCTGGGTGGAGGTAGTATAGAGCGACTGGAAGACTATCAAAGAACATTGACAAGACAGTGAGTGCTTACTGAGAAGTCGCCGCAGTCGACTTGGCGAAGATGGAAGCAAGGAAGTGTGATGGTGCCGAAGACGCTGATGTTGTGGAAGACCACTCTCTAGAGATAGAGACAGGGGGGTGAGATGGAGGGGGAAAGAGGAAGAGCGGAAACGGAGAACCGAAACAGATAATGGGCAAGCGGCAGAGAGGGAAAGTGAGAGACAGAGCGGCGATCGAGAGAAGGACGGCCGGGACCGAGATAGGGCGACAGAGAAGAGGCAGCGATGAAGACGGACAGAGAAGGAGTGGGATAGGGAAGGGCAAGGGAAATAAGATAGACGAATGGCGGGACAGCGAGACATAGCAGTGATGAGGCGGGATAGAGGTCTAGAGGAAGTCGGGCGGAAGATAGATGGAGAGCGAGTTAAAAGGAAGGGGATGAGTGGGGTTGTGAGAGAGCGGGATGTAGGAAGGCAGAGATAACGGGCAGAAGGAGAGGGGAGGTGGAATAGAGGGAGAGTAATGCTGTAAGCCACAAATCCTGGAGAGATATAACATACCTGAGGCTAATCTTGCACACTCGGATTTGTTGTACCTCTCCGGGCCCGCTGGAAGTCCTGTGTGGGTAAAAAAAGTCAGCAACTTGTTCGGTATCGTAGGTGTCAATTAGCTTACACAGCTACACGCGCCGAGGGGCACTATTCTCTTCCCCATTCCGTCGTCCTCTCGCATACTTCCGCCTCTCAACTCTCTCTGTCACCCCCAACGTCACCCGTCCCCCTCTTACCGTTCCGCTCCGCCTCCGCCTCTTCTGTTATCTCCAACTCTTCTCGCTCGCCCACCACATAACCACCCTTCCACTGCTCTTCCCGTCCCTCTCTCCCCCTCATTACTCCAGACCCTCTCTTATCCTCAGCCACTCTCGTTCTCACCCTCTGACACACTCTCCCACTCCGTCCATCCTGCTTTACATCACCTTCTCACTCAAAGACTATCGAAACCGGAGAGATATAAGATACCCAAGCCCAATCTTGCACGCTTGGATATGTTGTAACTCTCCGATCCCGACTACAAAGTCCTGCAATAGAAACAAGAAGTCAGCGAAGTATATGGTGACTTGGCTGTTGAACGACTTACATGATCGCGTATCTCTTCCTCTCCTCAATCCAGCGCGCCCACTCACTAGCACTCTTTACCACACCCTCCCTTCATCTCACCCACTCTCTAATCTACCTCGTTCTCACCCCTTCTCATCCTGATCCTCACTTTCGCTTTCCATGACCTTCTCACTTTCGCTCCTCCCAGTCTCTCCTCTCACTCTCCTCTTGGCCCGCTTCCCACATTCGCTCATCGTCATCTCCCAGAAGCGATCGCAACCGGAGAGATACAAGATAGCCCAACCCAATCTTGCATGCTGGGATATGTTGTAACCCTCCGGTCTCGCTCTCCTCCTCCTTCTCTGCCCTAACTCGCCCTCTCACACACACCATCCCTCACATCAATCCCCGAAAGTCATCGAAACCAGAGAGATACAAGATAGCCAAGCCCAATCTTGCATGCTTGGATATGTTGTATCCCTCCGATCGCGACTTGGACGTCCTGTGAGAGGTAAATGGGGTTAGCAGCGTATTCAGTGTCGTGGGTCGTTAAAATACCTACAATGTTCTGCAATCTCTTCGCTTGTGCTCTCCCGCTGTGCCTGTCCTCTCTCCCTCTCTCTTCACCCCTCCCCCCTTCTCTTCCTCCCGTCTCCCGTCTCGTCCCTTCTGCCCACACACATCCTCTGCTTCTCTCGCTCGCCCGCTCTCTTCCTCCCTCGTCTCCCCCTAACACGCCACCCTCTCATACACGTTCCCTCACATCGATCCACGAAAGCCATCGAAACCAGAGGGATACAAGATACCCGAGCCCAATCTTGCATGCTCGGGTATGTTGTATCCCTCCTGTTCCGACTCCAAGGTCCTGAGCAAAGTAGTACAGGTCAGCCACGTATGTGACATAGTGTTCATGAACAACTTACAACCTTGCGCTGGCCCCACTCTCCTCCTTCTCTCGCCTAACTCGCTCTCTCTCACACACAACTCATTTCCTCCATCGGAACCAGAGAGATACAAGATACCCGAGCCCAATCTTGCATGCTCGAGTATGTTGTATCCCTCCGATCCCGACTCGAAGACCCTGCGCAAGGTAGTACAAGTCAGTGACGCATGCGTTATAGTGTTTGTGAACAACTTACAATCTTCCGCCACGTCATCCTCTCCTGCTCTTCGCCGCTGTGTCTCTCCTCTCCTACATTCTCCTCCCCACTATCCGTCCATCCATTCTGTGCTGCTCTAATCCCGTCTCTCGTTCTCGTCCTCTCCCTGGTTCCCTTACTCGCCCGCTCTGCTCCTTCATCTCTCCCTGACCCGTCCCACTCTCTGACACATCCCCTCGCACCATCCCCGAAGCCATCGAAACCAGAGGGGTACAAGATACCCGAGCCCAATCTTGCATGCTCGGGTATGTTGTATCCCTCCGGTCCCGACTTGAAGGTCCTAAGTATAGGTACAATAAGTCAGCAACGTGCGTCATGTAGTGTCTGAGTACGACTTACGATCTCCTCCTCTCCTGCTATTCCTCGCTATTCCTCCGCTCTCCCCCATTCACTCCAACCATTGATCCCTCTTTGCGCTCCTCTTCCTAGGCCTTCCTCTTGTATCCCGTATCGTTCCTTCTCGCCCCTTCCGCCCTCTTCCCTCAAACCTTCCCTTGCATCATCCTCAAAGCCATTAAAACCGGAGAGATACAAGATAGCCGAGCCCAATCTTGCATGCTCGGCTATGTTGTATCTCTCTGGTTCCAATCTGAAAGTCCTGTATAAGGGTAAAATGAGTCAGCGATGTATCTGATGTCGTGGCTGATGAACTTACAGGGTTGCCACTACCCCTCGTCGCTTACATGCTCCTGCGTCTCATCCCGACCCTCACTCCCTATATCCCATATTGCCTCTCCTACTCTCCCATCTCCCAAAAGAATCAGAGCTGGAGAGATACAAGATACCCGAGCCCAATCTTGCATGCTCGAATATGTTGTATCTCTCCAGTCAGTAGCCCCTGCATAGCGTACAAGCAGTTAGCGACATATCTTTGATACCGTTCGTGAACAGCGTACGCACTTAGGCATTCATACTGAATCAAGGATAGTAGAGAGAAACAATAGAAGCAAGCGAGGCGAGGGAGGCTGGGATGCGTCGAAAATGTACTCGAGGGGCGAGAAACCTGTGTCTGATGCAAGAGTCAGCAATATACGATCGTGCGGCAGTTGCTGAGCAACTTACACTGTTGTGCATTGACATTGAACGCAGTAAGCGGTGCGTAGTAGCCACAGAGCAGTATACAAGGCGCAGGACGAGAGGACTCGAGGCCCGAGTCGTCCTTGCCGGCGCAGGGTATAGGGTGAAAAGAGAGGAGGAGAGGGGAGAAGAGAGGAAAAGGAGGAAGAGCAGATGATGTTGGTTGAGTAGAATCGCCCGCCTTATAAGTAGTTCTGGAGGCAGCGGCTGGCGGTGGTTGACTGCGGAGTTCAAAGTTGCTGGCTTCGAATCCGATCGCGACTTGCCAGCCACCTCGACGCGTGACGTCATCCCATCGATCAGATCCTATCGCCCCGATGAACGCGTTCCAACTTCGCGCGTTCCAGCTTCGCGAGTGGGAGTCGAGTGCCAGCTCGTACGCCGCTCAGTCGCTCCTGTAAGTGTGTCTGTTTACTACCGTTGTGCATCACCGCGCGCCGTCTCATAGTCCAGCGGTGACCCATTTCGAAGCGTTGAGAGCTTCGCCTGCAATATTTGTATGCCTTCCTGGACGCCCTACATTTGTTCCACAAGCGTAGCATGCCATCTAGAGTCTTTTCCTTCCGGCCTTGTGTGCAATCTCTTCAAAATAAGATTGTACTAGCTCAGCTCGGAGGCTGACCGACGATCGCTGACAGCCGGGATTGCGCTGAGTGGCCCCCTCCTGTGCTGCAGAGGGCCGTTCCTATGTTCAACCACCGTACTTTGCTCTAGGAGCTGATGGAGGGTCCACAAGAGGGGACCCGGGCTCTGTATCCGACTATGCTATATCCTGTTTGGTCTCGTGCTCATTATTACGCGTGAGTAGGAAGACGCGAGAATGGTGCGAGGAAGCCGATATCATAAGAGTGTGATCAGCTATGGATACCGGTTGTGGGCCTATACTTAGTGCACAGAGAAGGGGCACGGTCCGCGAAAAGGTCTGTGACTGCGTGGAACGATAGTAAGCGTCGTCCGGGTCTGTATGCCAATTTCCACACTCGCTTTCTAAGAAGCTACTGCGTCTTGACAACGATAGTACTGCCAACAAACCGTACTCAGACGAGCAGATCAATGCACTAGCCATCGAGATTGATAAGATCCTGTAACACCGAGCTCGATAGCTCGAGGGACAGAGAGGACATGTGGCAGCGATTACCTTATCAGGAAGCGAGCGCGGAATGTGGCTGATTACGTAAGTACTAGACGCGTTCGTCGACGCGTCCAGCGCTAGTGCTGCGGCCACCCTCTCGCGACTGCCACATGCTCCTGCTCTTCTCCAAAGGCGAGCGATATAGACTTCTGGCCTCTATCTGATATCCTGCGCACTGAACAGACTAGGAGAGCTGAACTCCATTGCTCGCCTCGAATCGGGACAGGCTTGCACGATCACCGCCCGCTGCTTGACTGACTTCTCCTGACGGCCAATTTACAATCCTGCGGTGAACATGACATCTCCTGTTCAGGTTCTCATTCAAGGCCCTACAATTCTTGGGGCAGCTACGTACTTCGAGAAGACTGCAAAGGCGACAAGACAAGGCTGGGGAGAAGAACGCCCATCTAAACTGCTAAAGGCGCTCAAGGTTGTGCTGAAGGGACCTTCCGCGGTGGAATCAGATGGGTTCTGCAGTGTCTCCTACCTTTCCAAATACGAGCCCATCGTCGAGGAGCAGTTGAGTTGGGATTCGTACACCGTGGTTCTCAGCGAGGGAGGGGTGATCCGGAAGAGATGGACCTTCCATAAAGATCGTCAGCCCATTCAGTGGGCGTGTATTGGTCGTCTCCAACAGCCAGCGAAGGTGAAGATACCACCCTCCGGTCCCGCTCACTTCACAGCAGCCGCTAATGCTAGTCCGTTCCTCGACGAAGAACAAGCCACAAGGCCGATTTTTGGACCTTTTTACCGTGCCGCTAAACCCAAGAAGGAGGAGGTGGAACCTGCCTCAGTTGTGCGTGGCATATTCGTATTTTTTCGTACAATGTGCAGGGTATTCCTGGACACTGGAGTAGAATATTCGCTGCCGCTGCCCTTCGTCACTCGCAAGGCATGGCCTGTATATCCCCACGGTGTCTTTATTCAGCGCACTGTCGACCGCACCGAATTGGCAGAGTCGGAGGCGAGTGGAGAGCCCATTCTACCGACTATCTTCTCCATGACAAGCCCTCGCCATGAGGCTACGCCTATCGGAGTAACCGCTGGCATTATTGGAGGCTTGTTTCAACGTCCAGTATCCCTCAAAGACGAGCGAGAGTACTTCGAGAAGCCACAAAAGTCAATGAACTCGAAGGAGATCGTCGTGGGAGTCTCTCAGCGGGTACACGACTCTCCCGATGATATCATCGTCACATACAATCCCGAGGACCGTCGCCTCACCATCTGGAGATACGCCTATCTCGAGCTCAAGGACACACCGGTTCCGTTACAAGCCAAGACCCCCCAAGATGGTGCAGCTGACGTTGGATCCCAATCGCAAGAACAGACTCAAGAGGCGGATCCCACCCCTGCACCGCCTGTTCCTGGCGTCTCAGGACCTCTCGCGTCTGCACAGACGATGGCGGATATCATCGCGGCTGTCGAGTCTCAAAAGACGACCGAGGCAGAAGCGCAGAAGAAGCCAGAAGAGCAACCGAAACTCGAGACAGTTGATGCCCCTACGCGAGCGGAACTCGGGGGACCCAAGGAACGTGCAGAGATGTTGGACAGAGAGGCACTGCCTGAAGCCACCATCGACTTCCACGTCATCCCTCCTATGCACGGCAGGGGTACGACGCCCTACTGGGCGGAGAAGCTGCACGTGGAGACTATTCCCGGGATACAGTAAGGCATACCATGTGCTCCACTGGCATAGCTGTACTGACGCGTGCGTTTCAGTGAGCTGTCGTGGTCGAAGATATTGGTCTGTATCTTTGATCAACGGTATGACGGGCGGCACGACCGATCTCTGCTGGCGATCTGCATTCCGGACATCCAGCAAATACTTATTCTTGCTTTGGTGAAGCACCGCGACAAGTCGATTAGGGCACAATTTCGTACGCGATTACCGGGTCTTTCTATTTCTTCGATACTGGCGACAAGACAGACGGTGTGGGACCTTCTTGTCGTCAAGCCAGATCACACGCTGGTACTCTTGACGCATGGACTGTCAGAAATACCTGTAGACGTCAGGGGGATCTCTTTGGTTACTCGGTCCGCACCTGACTTTGAACGCAGAATCAGTCCACCGCGGAGAAGGATAATCTCACTTCGTGATTGCGTCTCTTCGTCGGTGGAGCTTCTGTTCGATGACAGCATGACAACACGCTTGAGCCTGCCTCTGTACCCTTGGGACACTCTGACGAGGATGTGCCTCGAAATGCTGGCACTAACACTCCCTGCTGATCATGCCTTTGCGCTGCACAGCTCTTTCCTGAACTGCTGGTCGGGAGTCGAATTTTGTCACGCTGAAGGCGAAGAGTGGGAGTCCTTTCTTGATGCGCTGTTCAGTCTACTCGGTTTCGAAGACGATGAGGATGCTCGGAGTCCTGTTGATCCCTGGGAGAAGCTGATGCACTCAACGACACATCAAAGCTTCCGAGATGACCCTGCACTCCGCCGGCTGCGAGAGCCTGAGTCTCGCAAGATGACGCGGGGGCATCGTGTGGAGAGGGCGCATGTGCTTCTAGCTCCGGTCTTGAACGCTCTACATCACCTCGGAGAGGATCTACGGATGAATCCACATTTCTATTCGTTGTTGACGAGATTGATACCAGTCATATCTTCGATTGCCCGAGTGATAAGGCCCGAATGGGCTGATTATTGGAGACGTCTCTACCCAGCCGCTCCGGAGTACCGCATACAGTGCGATAATCCCGGTGAGTCCCATCTCATATAGGCTCGTCAGAGCATGCCATTTTCTCACAACTTCCTAGCTGCTTGTCTCGACGATCGTCTTCCAGTATGGCCACCCGATATGACAGTCATCCTCTTTGGCAGGATCAATCGGCCGGAGTGGACGCAACCGGCACACAGCAGCTACAACCTTGTTGAGTCCTTCAAGATCGACCCTGCCTACTTCTACGGCAAGGTGGACCCCCTTGACCGCCTTCGCCAGATGGGTGCACTTTACATGTCTCTAGCCGATACCCAGTTGGGCGATACCCGCAAGCGGGCAGAGAAGGCAGTCTCGGTCTTGGTGAAATCCCAGCTGGGGACGCACTATGCGGACTTGATGGCCTTGGGCACTTCGTCTCCTATCCAAGAGGCAGTCCGTACATGTCAACTGTCTCCACCATCGGCTTGGCCTACTATGGCATTCAAGATCATCGGTCGGAACGACATCATTGAACAACAAAGAGGTTTCCAGGAACCACTGTCTAAGAACCCGTACAAGTCAGTCAAACAGTATCTGGTGCGTGAGTCCCATGTGCTTCATGGGCAGGGTGTTAAACGTTTGAGCAGAATGCGACACATCCCCGTCCTACAATCTGTGACATCGGGCAAAAGGCAGCGAGCGCAAGCAGGGGTGACGCGCAGGTTGTATCTGGCACCGAACTTGATCTGGAAGACTTCACGGACATCCGGTTCGGAAACGACCGGAGACTGTATGAAGCCAGCCTCATGCTTTCTTCGTCTCACGTCCAGGTATTGAAGTTCACTGATCGGTCAGAAATGAGGTGAGAAGCACTGTTCTTTGAGTTCTTTACGATCACTGAAATCTTGCAGCGAGCACGATGTCGCGAAAGATCAGCAGATTTTTGCACTCCGTACTGCGGAAAAGACTCAGGCGTTGCCTTACGGCCGAGCGATCCTTACATATGGGTGCACCACGCAAGCGCACTACGCAATACCTAAAATCGAGTATGGTGTTCGTCAGATGCCGCAAAATATCATGATCTATCCGGACCAAGGCAGAATTCCTGTGGATTGGATCGCCTGGGCTGAGTTCCATAATGGGGTGGCCGCCGCCCTGCGTATTTCCCCTGCATCTGGCTCTGCCGATAGTTCCTGGATTGCTTTCAACAGACCCAAGGACTCTACGTACCAGCACGGCGGCTTCCTGCTCGGCTTGGGTCTCAATGGTCACCTCTCCCATGTTCTAACCTGGGACCTGTTCAGCTATCTCACTCCGAAACACGAACCTACCTCCATCGGTCTTCTCCTCGGTTTGTGCGCTTCGCAAGTAGGCACTACGAATACGCAAGTGACAAGACTCCTCACTTTGCACGTTCCGGCTCTTCACATGGCGCCCGGTCTTTCGCCCACTAGTGTCGCCGTCACGATCCAAGCAGCTGGAGTAGCCGGGCTGGGTTTGCTGTACATGGCGTCCTCTGACAGACATATGGCTGACACGTGTCTGAGGTTGATCGGCACGAGAGAGAAAGGTTCGGTGAACTTGACTGCTGAGTTCCGCGAGGCTTTCGTCCTGACCTGTGGTCTCGCTTTTGGGACGATCATGCTGGGAAGGGGATCGCTTAACCCGGCAGATCTCAGCTACATGCATACTCTGCAGAAATATGTTCATGGAGACCTAAGCGAGGCAGTGGATGACCCCACGCATCCGTCGGACCTCAATCAGACCTCAGCGGCCGCTACTATTGCTATGGGACTAATGTACCTCAAAACAGGGAACCAGCAGATGGCTGATATGATCTCCATTCCCGATACTGTCTTGGCCCTGAAGCATGTTCAACCCAGTTTCTTGATGATTAGGACCATTGCAAGGTCGCTAATCATGTGGAACGCAGTTGTACCCGCGCAGGACTGGCTACTGGCTCAGATTCCTCTGGTTGTGCAGAAGGGAATGCATGACAAGTACCAAGGCAAACCGGTGGACGACTCCATCGAGTTGGCCTACTACAATATACTAGCCGGCTGCTGCTTCGCTGTCGGGTTGAAGTTTGCAGGCACCGCTCGTGAACAAGCCTATGCGTTCATTGTCACTTATTATGATCTTTTCATGCGTATGGCGTATGCGAACAGTGAGTGCAGTCATTATTGGGCTGCTCCGCGCTTCAGCTTACACTCCTATAGTCTCTGCGTACGACTACAGAATCAAGAGGTCTGCAGTTCGCGATGGTCTCAATCTGATTGCTGTCTCTTTGGGAATGGTCATGGCAGGGACTGGAGAGATAAACTGCATGCGCCGCCTACGGTATATGTGGGCGTACACCAACGTACCTATGCGTTATGGACAGCACAGTGCGGCCCACCAAGCACTGGGCCTTCTCTTCCTCGGCGGCGGGAGGTACACTCTGGGAACATCAGACTCCGCCATTGCAGCCATGGTCATGGCATTCTATCCGAGATACGCAACAATGCCTTCAGATAACAAGTGTTACCCCCAGGCACTGCGGCATTTGTGGGTGCTGGCTGCAGAACCGCGGTGCCTGATAAGTCGGGACGTGGACACGCGCGAGGTCGTTTATCTTCCACTTAAAATCAAGGTGAAGGAGCCGGACCAAAACGAAGGCGTTGTCGGTGTCGCCGCGATGGTCTCGCCGACGCTGTTCCCGGACATGGACAAGCTCATGTCGGTGCGGGTGGACACGCCGCGTTACTGGCCACTGAGTATGGACCTGACACCTCCCCACGGGGATAAATATCGCGAGGCGTTGATTCGCAGTCAGACCTTGTACGTCAAGCGACGCACGGCGTTTCTCAGCTATGTGGAAGACCCGAAAGGGAGTCGAAGTCTGTTCGTACGTTCTGGGGCAGCCACGGGCGATGCGGCAACGCTCGATTTCCCTAAACTCACAGACCTGCAGTTGCACCCGGCGAGCAATATGAGTCAGTTCATCACGTCCTACTCCAACAATGTATTCTTCCAAGCTTTTGCGGACCACTTCTGTCGAGATGAAGGCGAAACGGACGAAGAGCGCCTCTTTTTCCGCTATTGTCACGCTGTCTTGCTCGACGCCATCCTTCAAGACAAACCCCGCACCTTGCAATCGCACCTCACGCTCTACCACTACCGCAACATGTCGCCCGACCAGTCGTACTTTAGCCTGTGGCTGCAGGACCTGACGTTCCTCTCGCACTTTTATAACAAAGTGTTTGAGAGGCGGTTCAGCGGCAAGAGCGAGAACAACGCTCGCCCGCCTCTTATTCGGGAGAACACGACCTCCGGGGCCCTGTTTGCGCTGGACAGCCGCTTGGAGGCCGTGCGCACGGACCCCGCCTTCCTTTCTGTTCTCAGGCGGTATGCTAGGGGAGAAGACGTCTGGCCGTCGCTCACGTCCGC
This sequence comes from Heliocybe sulcata, assembly GCA_004369045.1. Lineage (NCBI taxonomy): Eukaryota > Fungi > Basidiomycota > Agaricomycetes > Gloeophyllales > Gloeophyllaceae > Heliocybe > Heliocybe sulcata. The sequence continues at coordinate 553,473 of ML213520.1, read as the reverse complement.
GCAGCGATCCAAGTTGGCGTGGTACCTCCTGCGGAACAGCGTGCCGGTGTCGACGGTGCTGGCGCTGCTGAGAGGGTCTGCGCGGCGCGCGCACGAGGCGTGTATCGGGCGGCCGGGGCCGGGGGGCACGGAGGATGTGGGGCTGTTGGATCTGGGGATTAAGGAGGTGCTGTTGGCGAGTGGGAGCCAGATGGCGCATTCGTATGGGACGGCGTGGGCGGTGCGGAGTCTGGATGAGGTGGTGGCGTGTTGGCAGGAGGGGTAGGATTGCGTGTGGTCGAGCGGGAGCGGAGATACGCAATGTCGATTGTAATTACACTTGCTTGGGATTTTGTATAGTAACTCGTTGTAGCGCTATCTTTATCTACTATTCTTTTCTCTGGATTCAAGTGCGCAGGACCGGTGTGTCGGGCGGTCGTGGTTTGCGTCTGCTACACCTGTCTCGATAATGCGTAGGGCGCCATTGCTGGTTAGCTGGCAGTTCCTAATATAAAGTTATGAGACACTGGCCGATCTTGACTGTTTGTTTGCTTCGGGCACAGGCTCACCAACTTAGTCAGCGCCAGCCAATCACGATCTTGCAAGTTGCGTCGTATCCTCTCCGAAAACGCCGTAGGGTTAAGTTTCGCACTAGCGCTATGGAGTTAGAGCGGCTGGCGCCCGAGCTCTGGTACTTGGGAATAGGACTGGGTAGATCCTGTGCAGGCGGTGATTGTGTTCAGAGAACTCATACTCTTTGCACTGGGTTTTAAATTCGTGCAAGGTAGACTGAGTCGGGATCGAATATTGCACGCGAGAATTGACATTTCAAAGTCTTGATCCATCCAAGAAGCCTTCACTTGTACAATGGTCATAAGAAACGCTCTCAGGAGTGACGCCAGCAACGCACATTAATAACGACAACAACCTACACATCTCGAATCTATGTACCTCGCTGCAAATCAACAACGCACGAGCACGTCTAGAATACAATGGGTGGGCTAAAAACACATGAGCTGCGAAGAGTTCGTGCGAGGGAGGGAAAAATGAGAGGAGAAAAGTCTACTCCTTGATCTCCCCCAGACTCGACGCGACGGAATGCGTCCTCTGCATCCCGGTCTTTGCGAACCCTTGCGCGATGAGTGTCTCTCGTCTTTTCGCCACCGACTACATCCACGTCAGCACCATTCCAAGGGTTCATGCAAGAGAGCAAGAAAACTCACTGTGTTCAACTCGTCCAGCATCCCGATGGTCATCTCCCAATCGACACACGCGTCTGTGATGCTCACGCCGTACTTGAGCGCCTGCGCACCTTCCGCGGGGACGTCCTGCCTGCCCGCGTTGATATGCGACTCGATCATCACGCCGACGATGTTGCGGTCGCCTGCCTCGAGCTGCGCGCTGATGGACTGCAGGACTTTCGGCTGGTTGAGGTGGTTCTTTTGAGAGTTGCCGTCTGCGGAGGCTGCATCAGTTTGAGTGAGAGAGGGGGGTTTGAGAGCTTACGTGAGCAATCGATCATGATAGCGCCCAGCTTCCCTGGACGCGCCTTCTCGATGGCGGTTTTGGCGGCCTTGACGTGCTCTTCAGAGTAATTCGGGCCTTTGTTCGCCCCGCGGAGGATGACGTGCACGTCGCTGTTCCCGCGGGTCTTGACGATGGCGGCGAGGCCTTGCTCAGTGACGCCCATGAACGCATGCGGGTTCGACGACGCACGCATGGCGTCGACGGCGATGCCGACCGAGCCGTCCGTGCCGTTTTTGAAGCCAATAGGAAAGGAGACGCCCGAGGCGAGCTCGCGGTGGAGCTGGGACTCTGTGGTGCGGGCGCCGATGGCGCCCCAGGAGATGAGGTCGGCGATGTACTGGGGCGAGATGGTGTCGAGGAGCTCGGAGCCGACGGGGACGCCCATGTCGGTGAGGGTGCAGAGGAGCTGGCGGGCGAGGCGGAGGCCCTTGTTGATCTGGAAGGAGCCGTCGATGTCGGGGTCGTTGATGAGGCCTTTCCAGCCGACGGTCGTCCGCGGCTTCTCGCTGAGGGCGGGTGGGTGAGCGTGGGGTGGGTAAAGTAGGGGGTGGGGACTTACAAGTAGGCGCGCATGATGATGAGCAGGTTGGGCCAGGAGTCGACCTTGCTCTTGAGGAGCTTGGCGTACTCGATGGCTTGCTCGGTGGAGTGGATGGAGCAGGGCCCGACGACGACGATGAGGCGGTCGTCCCGGCCTGCGACGATGCGGGCGGCGGCATAGCGCGCGCGGGTGATGGTCTCTGTGCCCTTTTGCGTGGACACAATTTCGTGGCGCAAGAGTGCGGGCTGGATGAGGGGGTCGTAGCCGATGACGCGCCTGTCCTGGATGTACTCCTGGACTTGGATGGGGTCCTCGAGGTCGGGGAAGGGGGTGGTGGGCGAGGAGGAGTGGGAGCGCATTTCAGAGTAATCTGGTGCAGCGGTTGAGTGCTGGCTGGGGAGAGGTGTTGAACCGTTTTGCCGGTCCATGGTTATGTTGAGAGGGTTATATAGGTGTGAGTCAAGAGTGAGTTCAGCCACTCGAGAATTTGTGATCGAGAGTGCGCGCACGTGGCGGGGATCGGGGATGCCCGATCTAAGTCCCTGCCCGTCGAACGCGGTCGTCTCGCATTCGCAGCTCCCATCCTTTTTCCCACTCCGCACCCAATGCCTCACATCCCAGTCTCCCTCGCTCCAGTCCCAGCCTTCTGCATTAAATCATCCGCTCTCACGCACGCACAGTACCCCCACCCCGACGCTGTGAGCCTCGCCATCCCAAAGGCCCGCAAGGTCTTTGTCAACATCGCTTTTGACAACAACGTCCCTGCCCCCCCGCCCGGCAGCGATGCCGCCATCGACCGCGCCATGTCCGGCGCCGCCCCAGACGCCGACCTTGACGATTACTTTGTGCCGGTAATCGTATCTGACCCAAGAGAGGATCTCGACAAAGGTCCGTCTCTAGCTTGCTTGGAGACCATCATCGAATGCGACGCGCCCGCAGTCTATCAAGTGGCCGGTTCTCCCGATGCCCGCGGTTAGCGCATCGGTCAAATGGTCAGCGCTCTGAGCATGGCTATGAGTGTCGCATGCATTGATGCATTTGCTTCCGTTCGGTGCCGCCGAGCGATCAACCGTCCTGTGCTACACCCAGATTGTTTATGCCAAACGGCGCCTGTTTATATGTTTTGGCGTCAGTTGGCGGTAGTTGGCCACCGCCGGTTCTTAACTGAATGCGCTGATGTGTGCTATACTCTGTCGGATAAACCGTTTTGCATTCGAGTTCGTGATGACGACAAGTTGGATCTGTTGAACTGATCAGAGGCGGAGACTGCTCAGCCCATACCAGTGTATCATGGCAATGCATTGGCAATACGCTGGCGAATTTATCTGTGGCGTAACCTAACTGTGATCTATCACCACATCCGCACTCGACCGCCCCGTGCCACTTTCTTCCAGATCCCGTCTGCGTATCATTGTGCTACCCAAGTCCCCTGCTCTTGTTCCTGCGTCCCTCAGTCAGAACGATTCGCTGACCTTTGTTACAGCTGGCAAGCCCGCGGTGGTCTTTGACACCATCTTCAATACATCGTTAAAATCCAAGTCGCTCAAGTCTCTCGAGTTCAAGGCGTTCTTGATCGGTTAGTGTGTTTTCGCTTTCTTTTTCCTGTTCGCATGTCAAAGCCCGGTAAATACCCATACCTCTGGGACACGGTCCCTTCCTTGCGTATACCGGCGCACCAAGACCTATGATTCGCCTGCGCTATCCTCGCTCTCACCGTCTGCTTACGACAACCCTACGTGCCTCTCTGCCTCCGAGTAACGCCTGTACTTTCCTTCCCTTCTCGCCACGGCCACCGACACCATTCCCAGCCCCATCGCTTCGATCGACACTATATGTCTTCTCGATACGCATCCGACGCCTATTCTTGCTCTCGATACTCTATACGCTCCACGACCAAGCTAATCCATCCGAGGCTGTTCTGTCTCACCTCGATTATCGTCGCTCCCACCACGTCACTTAGCCATCCTCGTCGGTTTTGGTCTTCTCACGCATGTTTGCTTGTCTCCTGTTTTGAGCTGATATTTTGATATCGGCTCCGACTGGCACGCAGAAGACTAAACGACGCACTGGCTGCTGTGAGAGAACAGATAGCTGGCACGACGCGATCTCCTTGATTGTGGCTCGCCCGAAGGCAATGGCTTTTCTCAAGGATTTGCGCCCTGTTCGATTGTACCCTGTCTTTCCTGGACGCTCTTTCCGGTTCACGGTACCTTTAGTGATTCGTCCTCGCTCGTGGGACGTATTTTCTCGTCCATGGCCCATATGCTTGGGACCTATTTCCCGCCTCTCAAGGTATATTCACAGTGCCGTCTATTGCTAGTGGATATCCAAATGCCTTGGACATAGGCGAATGTCCTGTCGTGACAATTATCTCTTTGCCCTACTCACTTCTGATGGTGGCCCGCTGGGTCGGGCCACTCACGTCTGGTCTCGTCGCGAGCACCCCTCCTTACGCAAGCACCTTCACGCGCCCGATGTTCTCGACGTCTCGCATAGGAGACTATCTCCTCAGACGCTCGATGATCCACCTCATTACCCTTGAATTGTCTCCCATGTATACCGATGCTTCTCACGCACCAAGGCCTTGATAGATGGATACCATATCGTCGGTATGCCTGTCGTCCTCGGGGGCGATTCCCAAGATCGTAACCGGCTCTTTCAAAAGCTGTCCGAGTCCCTCGGAGTTATCTTGTAGACTGCAATTGCGCAATACGGGTTCTCACTTCGATTTGACTCTTCCGGGACCCTCGAATCCTCGTCTCTCGCAGCCTGTCACTGCTCGGTGGTTTCTTTATACTCCGTATTTCAAGTTCAAGACCCTGGTGGAAAGTAATGCTGTCTTCCGTCTTGATTCACGACTTTGTCTGATGCTCTTTCTGCCATTCTCTTCTGATTTCGTCGCGCTTCGCTTCGCCGTACACCCGGAGGTTACGACCAGCCTTTCGATTCTCTTCGTGAACTGCTGTCCACACTCTTTCCCGATATATCGAGAACATCTTATCTCTCACCGCACCCCACGCCACCAGGACTGCCGGGGGAGTACTCAACGCCTCGCGTGCGTGGAACCAATCACGTCCCGCGGGTCTCTAATAACTGGGACTTCATTTGCATCTATTCTCATTTCCCTCGTCTTCACGTATATCATACCTTGGAATGATACTGATGTCCTGTTATTATAAATAGAACTCGCTCTGCAACGCATCGAAGCCCAGTCCTCGCCGCACTCTCTCGCCGCTCCCAAGCAGCCCGCCCTGCTCCTCTCCAGACAATTCGGCACGCCGAATATCAAGTCGAAAGGGGAGCTCAAACCGAGGACGGTGCTCATTCCTGAGGAACTCTTTACGGATGGGGAGAAGAAGAGGGTCGTTGGGAAAGGGAAGAAGCTTGTGGAGGAGGTGAGTGGGAAAGATAAGGGAGGTAGCAAGGACGGGGGTAGGAATTTGGTTGAGGAAGTGGGAGGCTCTGAGGTGGGAGGCAGAGTGGGAGAGGAGACGCCTGAGTGGCTATGGGAGGAGAAGGACGGGAGGGAGAGGCTTGTGGTGAGGGTGCCAAAGATGGTGGGTGCTTGTGCCTTTTCTTCCCCTTTCGATCTGGAGGTCCACTTGCACGTGGAGGGCGTTTACTCGCTTCGGCGGTTTCGTCACACATTCCCGGGAATGGCGATCGAGGCTTCTGCTTCTGGGGTGATTACCTCGGAGCGCACTCTATTCCTCTATCTTGGCTGCTGTGACTCGATACCTTCTCTCGCGCCTCTCTTCCTCCTATTCTCGGCGCCTCGTGCGGTGATAGGCTCATCAACAGCACCCGGGTTGGCGTGCTGTATAGCCGAGTTCTTTCCATCCATTGCACTCTTTCGTTCCATTTTGACCTACTGGATTGGTCTGACTTACTCCGCGATTCACAGACTCACGCTCTTATTGCATCAACGACCCTTGACGTCGAGCCCCATCGTATCGAGCTGCGCGTTCCCGGGCTCTACGTACTCGATATCTCTGCTGATTCGCTCCCTGTGCGAAGGGAACTGAAGGTCGATGATGCACAGGCCGAGTGGCACGTCGGCGAGGGCGCACTGGTCCTTTACGCATAAATCTCCACGTTGGCCTACTCATTACACGCTGGGGTGATCAGGCTCGTCTTGGTCCATGGAAGCCTACTGTATCTATACATGATGAGTCTTGGTGAGAGACCCGGTGTGGTGACTATGACATGATCGACTGGCTTATAAACCAAGAAATTCGAGTAACGTGAGTCACATATTTTCTCTGGGCGCTTTCGCTCCTTCCGCGATTGCTAAACGCAGTTTGTTCCTGGCTTCCGCGACTCTACAGGATCCTATATCTTGCTGTTGCAATGAAAGTGGGCCAATTGATCGCAATGAAGCTGACCAATGGGCTTCTGCCGTGCGAGGCAATACATCCACTCTGCCGCCTGAACGCGGTACAGCCTGTCTTGACAGGTATCTACTACTCGCTTCTGGAGTAGCAGAAGCAACGCAACGGCAGGTGCGGATACCGCTACTGGTTGTACCGCAGTAGATGGAAAGAACAAGGCTCTTCCACCCTTGATCCAGTCTCTACCGCAGGGCAATGCATGAATGCGTGTCCCTTGAGCCTTAGGGCTGCAGAACAGAAGCTCGGTCGGCTGGAACGAGATTATGTATGTTGCGCTCAGGGGTATATAGGTATGTTCAATTGCGCCCGCGTCCACGTTTGTAAACGAAATCCAAATTGCTCTTTCACTTTGGTCTCAAGAAGCGAGCAGGATCTCCATCTATTTTAGGAGAGCTAACAACGTAATCGTTTCTGCACTGCCTGTGGTTTTGTTTGAAACAGAGATCTGGCATTTTGGCACCGCGGACCTCGAAGTGTCGATGAGCGCTCACAGCTATATAGAGTTGGCGCAAGCTTACTGTCCCGTTAGCCTCTGATCTCTCAACCGCTGTTCCAGCTATCAGGTGTGTATGTGGAGATGATACCGCATATGCGTGAGCTGACGCAGGACACAGGCGATCAAGATAAAGGGTAGGTACCCGACTGCTCGAAATTGTGTATTCTACTGACGTGCCACCCCAGATGTCTTCAATTTCTATATATCCTTCCATCGTGCACACAAGTTTCGCATTCGCGACGCCCGCCGTCGTGTTTACAGGCTCCAGCACGGCTGCGCAAACGATTGGGGTCACTGAGACAACGGCAATCGGCTCTCCACAGGCTTCAGAGAATGCTCCCATAAATCACCTAGCAACTCGAAGCATTCCAACAGTTTAGGCCCGTTGATTGGAGACGTCATGGCTGGATGCATCACATTCTTTCTCCTGGTCCTGATCGTGTTCCTATGGCTTCGCCGGAGATCCCATCGCTGCCGCAGGAGAAAGATGGACCCGTTCGAAAAAGATCTAGAAACCTCATTCACGCCTCAAGTAGTACCGGCTCAGGACATGCGTCTCATGGTCTCAATGAGCCTATGCCAGCCGCATTTCCGCGCACGACCGTCCTGTTTGACCGTGGCGTACATGATACTGCTCGTCCGGAGTGCGTGTTCCGCGTCTCCTGACCATTTGACGCATCATATGCTCACACTGTCGGGATCTCAGCACGTATCTCAGCCATGCTGGCATCCATGGAGGAGTCACCAGACCTGCTGTAGAAGACCAATCGCAAGCACAGCCGGGAACGCACCTATTCCAGGAGCCGAAGTCGGATGATGAACACGCGAATGGTTTGCAAAAGCAAAGAGAGGATTTGTCGCGCAGGATCCTAGCTCGGCAGCAGTCCCTTGCCAGCCTGCAAGCTGAAAGCGCCGCCTCGTCGAGGGATCACGATGCTGGGACCCAAGCTGCGTTCGCTGTTCTGAAGCAGCAGATGGAAGGGATGCAAGAAGAGATAAGAGCACTGCGGACGGAGCTGCTGAGGATCCAAAGTTGGGATGCTGCACCACCTGACTACGACATGGCACGACCGGAGCGATATACTGACGAAAATTCATAAACATCTGGAGGTTGGCACGGATGCAAAGTAACTCCAAGGATACAGCTGGAATAAAGGAGAAATCGCTGCTTGCATTCCAAATAGTTGCATTGGGCCTTGAACGAAAATGCAATACTGTCTTGCTGTCGGTTGCAGATCAGTGACCTCGTCGGGCGATAACCCTGCTGCAACGAATAGCAGATCATGTCCGTCTTCTCGTCGTGGGCTCTGTCGTCTTTGGGTTCGAAACAAGCACTCGGGGAAGCTTTCTCAACGGACGTCGGGTGCGAATATTGCAAGGCAAGTAAAACAATGCGGTGCATGTTCCTGACCTCCGTGAATAGATGACAGTCTGAAGGGAAACGCAATTCACGTTACAGAAGAACGCCTTCAAGTACTGGCAAGAGACGTCGAGGTGAGAGTGTTGGACAACGGAAGCTAAGTGTGTACCTCCCTGAGTTCCACTGGCTTGCTGACTGCATGGGAAAATCCGCTACGAGAAGCTTTCAAGTATTATATAGCTTCCTAGCGACAATCAGATAACAGGGTTATATCTGCCTATTAAGGGTCAACGTCGATCAGAGGTGAGTGTTGATCAGACTGTGGACGTGATCATCTGTTCGGAAATATTGGTTCATATCAATAACGGAATAACGATGAGTTTGTCGGACAAGGTATTTAAATGTCTTGGCAACGTCTACCGACTCACATTCCGCGCGCTTACCCCCTAAACACAAAAGCACCGGTGCGTGATTTTTATGGAGAGTTCTTCCTGCTACACGATATACTGATCAGTATCAAGCAGCAAGAAAGCCGGCAGTCATACCTTGACATTGCCAGTTGGATACCTTAAGCACAAATGTCTCTACAGTTGCCATCTCCAACCGCTACCACGATCCCTCTGGTCACTTCCATGGCCATCAGTACTTCCATGATCATGATCACACAAACAGTCATGCGCACAGAATGGACCACAAACACAGAGTGGACCACGACCACAGTCGATTCCACTTCAACTCCCAATCCGAGCGGACCCGTCGATACGGGCAAAATAGTTGGTGGCGCCATTGCTGGGTCGGTCGCACTTTTGCTCATGTTCTCTGCCTTGTTCCTCTGGATTTTACGGAGATCCCGTCGCCGTCGCCAGCGCGAGATCATTCCCTTCATGGAGAAGAGAGAAGATCCCGTAGCCCCCCAGCAGGCTGTGTGGAGATCTATATCGACGCAGAAACGTCCTCCGAGAGGACGAATATACCCTGTACGGCGGTCAGAGAGCATATATGAACAAAGTTCCCCTCTCCTCATAGAAGACGCAGTTCAGGATGCTTTGTGTTCTACGTGGGCTGCCTACTTCAAATGCTTATTGTCGTGCCTTACTGATGCGTTCCCTATTGCATTAGTATCACGGTGCATGAAAGCGACCGGGTCGAATCCGATACAACTGCAGTATCCCAGTCGGAGCTGATGAAGCCGTCGACGTCGAGAGATCAGGGCGGCATGCGCCTGGACAATCCACAAGATCGAAGACAAGAGCTATCGCGCGCGATATTGGAACGTCAGCAATCTTTAGCAAGCCTTCAAGCGCAGAGCACAATATCATCAGGGACACAAGGTGCTGAAGGGAGAGCCGCTGTGCAAGCGCTGATAGGACAGATGGAAAGCGTGCAGGAGGAAATAAGGCGGCTACGGAGAGAATTTTTGATGAGTCACTGCGCCTTGCCGAGCCCTCCACCGGCGTATTGATGTATGCTCATTGACGTCTGTGATTACGGAGGTGCAGTATCTCGGATATGACGAGGCGACTGTGGCAGGGTAAGGACGGTAGTTTCATCAGAACTTATCCTGCTGCAACCTTGTTTTAAATGAAGACAATGACTTGAGGATATATTCATTACCGTTGCCTGCACGTCGTCTGCCACTACACATGAGGTACCATCACTTCCAGTAACCGAATATATGACTGCCCTGTAAATGTGGCCCAATATCGGGAAGTCACGGTTGAAATATCCGTGCAATTGGATACATGATTATCTATTTGATATATCACATATTGTTAAAATGAGAACATATATCTACAATTTGTGTGATTCTATGACTTGCAAGGCATATTTGTTATTCACGTGCAAAGGTTAAGGTGAATGGTGATCTCATATTTGGCCGAAGCTACAGCAGAAAGTAAAAATTTTAAATATTAGCTTCTCACGTAGTTCTGTCTGTATTACATATATAGTAAAACATATCCATATACAGTAGAAGTTTGTTGGACATTTCAAGTTTTCTGCTTCGAAATGATGATGGCTAATATTTCTTCCAGCACCAGTGGGACAAATGTCAAAACGAAACCGGGGACCAACATTTGTCATGGCGATATATTCCATATATGGGTTCCCATTCGGGTCTGTTGGGGTATCCTGAAGTAAATTTGAAATTCCACACATCAAGCATATCTCGGAAGATATACCAGATATGGGCGATAATCCCAGTGCAATGAAGTATTCGAAATTGTTGTCGATCAAAAACCTCAATACAAATAAGAATTATACTTATAACTACACATCGGACAATATTTATAATTTACTTCAACATATTCCAACATAGTGTAGCTTCGTATGTATTTCATATATATAAATTCCTATACACAATATAACATATATAAAAAATAACCTGCCATTTCCGGTGAATACTATATATCAAAGCCCACATCTCAATTTAGGTCGGCATTTACAGCGATCACGTATATTCGGTTCCCTCCGGTGCATGGTGATTGATCTCAGGAGTCTGCAAGTGAGAGCCGGGAATCCGCCGTCAGTCAGACGCATCTGTTCAGCTTGTAGGCTGTACACTCATGAGAGCCTGAAAAGAGCGCCGAATGGGTCTGAAACCACTTCTGTGCCGCGGAGTTATTACTTTGCGACCAGTTTTGTGCGACTCCCACGCTCCCTACGCCTCGCTTGCAGTCGTCCAATGGGACGTCGGCGTCGTGTGGAGCTTGCCATGGCCGTAGCTCTTGGCATTTCGACCTCTACCCTAAGTGCCGGATTTCATGATCTTCTTAGTTGAACTCACGAGGCCGCTCGTTTATGGCTGCGGCCGTTGAAGGACTGATGAACCACGACGCTGACTCCTGAGTTTCCCGATATCGTGGCTTCGTGCAAGTCGACACGGCAGGTACCGGAAGCAGCAATCCTCCAGCTGATATTGTGCCCTCCGAGTTATCATGAAGTAGGTACGTCTACCTCAACAGTCAAGCATAGGAATGGTAGTCGCTTCTATCGCGACGGAAAGGGATCTGATCACGCTTTGCTGCGGCGCTGCATGATTGCTGGAACAAGAGTTTGTCCGGATGAACTTGAACCTCATAGTCACCTTGTGATCATTTGATCGTCGTACGTTGGATGACTTGGAGCGTTATTTTCTTATTGCATTGGTATCTGACATACTTAAAGAATATGGATTGAAATCTCGTCCAGTCAGCGGGTTGGTATGTTGTCTCCGTATGTTGAAAGCCACCTCGTGTGGAACCTCGCTATCTTCCAATCATGCAGCTGTCAGGTAACATGGTTTTCACTGCCTTCATCTTTGGATGATCACGACCATACTTAAAGCCTCCAAATTACCACTCGCAACGCGATACCAATGTGGAACAGGAAACTCTCCTTCCAGAAGCACGGACCTCGTGAGGTTGACAGAGAGGCCGAAAAAATCTACAGCGTGAGAAGTAAGTAGAATACGTTGAGGAGCAAATCAGAGAAGTTGAACCCAGACAGCGCCTTGCTCGGTTTCGACGAATTCAGTACCCCAGGCGGATAGTGAAGCGTTGAAGAATCATCTGTTGTTCCGAGTCGACTTGAGCAGCTGACACATACAGCATACGCCTGGCCTAGGTCACGGTATAGCGACCAACATCATCGTCTGTCGTCATATATGGCTCTGAGAGTCGGATTATGCAGACCAACAAGATAATGTAAGTATGCTCACCTAAAAAGACATGACCTGACTTTCTTCTCCTTGCTTGAGCTCCATTACCCGGTCCGTAGACTGATCAGGGAATGCCCTAGTCGCCTCCCTTCATCAATCTATATTTGTCTAGTCCGTTGCCTGGGATAACCGCTCGGTGGTACTGAACTACATCAGTGTTAGATCATGACATCTCAGATCCAGAACACGAGTCTCTAGCGAACGGATCTCTGCATTGTTGCTCACCGATGAGTTCGGTAGGCGGCATTTAGAGGAAGGCATACTGCAGGAAAGCGGTATTCATGACCAAGCAGCGGAACAATGTCTCCTGATGGTACCTACACACCTTGCATCTATCATTCATACCTGACAGACTCGCAGCCCCGAGTATATCATGATCATCTCCCAGGGTAGCAGATATAATGACGCCCTCGATCATTTAGTAACACAGCTATGGGCAAACGCCCTTCCTGTCCCTACGTCCAAAACAGGTCAGTTCGATGTTTTCCATCCTTCTAGCACAAGTGGGTGGGACTTACCATTTGTCCACAGTACAAGGGTGCTAGCAAGATAACACTCACCACATTCGTTCCCATATTGTCCGGTAGTCCCAACAAACTCTAGATTTCTGCCACGTTCTCCAAGGGTCGCTTTCTGCAGCGACCGTCAGATACAGAACATCCCGGCACAACCCAGAGGGCTGCCTCCTATCCGGCTTATGTCTACCACGTTTAATATTTCACCAGCCCAGACTGCACCCGGGCGCAACACATCGAACCCCTTGACCGAGACTAATCCAAACGCAACACATGCCCGAGCAGCTGTTGCGCCTAGTACCATCCCATCTTCATCTTCGACGCTCTCTGAGACAAGCAGTCCAACCCTTGTACACTTAAGTACACCTACAACTGCGACCGCTCCACCAACGGCGCATCCAAGCCTCAGCTCGGAACTCCAAAGTCGCCACTGCAATATTGGCGCGATAATTGGTGGAACAGTAGGAGGGTTGCTCCTACTGGCGGCCGCTGTGTTATGTGTCTTCCTGGTACGACGCCGTCGGAAAAGACACGGCCCTGAAGGAGCACAATTGCTCGGGGTAGACAGCCAGGGCTCGGGTCTAGCGGGAATAACGGTTCACTACGCGAATCAGGAAGAACCCAGAGCTCAAGGACTGGACGAAACTCCGCCAGAAAGCATCCTACAGCACGTACTCTTCACCGATACGTCAGAGGAAAGCAGCCTTAATGTTGAGCAGACCGAGTGAGCCATATCGCCATATCTTATAGGATAACGCCTACTCACGTTTCGCCAGCCATGTCGTTTCCGAGAAGGACAGCAGTTCGACAACCTCGCACAGAGAATCCCTCGCTCACGCGGAGTCACGGAATAGCCAGCTATGGGAGCCCGCCCCAGGGGGTCGCGAAGAAGAGCTATTCCGCAGAGTGCAGGAGCAAGAGAGCTACCTCCATAGCCTCAAATCGAAGATGTCGCAAATTTCCCTATCCTCGCAGGTCGACCAGTCGTCCAATGATTCCCATCGAGCAGCAGCAGCTTTACAGCGCATGTCGTCCATACGTGACGAGATCAGGAGGCTCCGCATCGAGCTGCTGCTGCTTCATAGTAGCCTTCCTTCTGGATTTGGCGCAGAGTCGGACTCGTCTTCCTGTATGACCAGTGTTCAGCAGCGGAGCTAGCGTCGTTCCTTGCTTAGTGGGCTATTCTGATTTCGAGACTCTGAACTCGAAGGACATAATATTGACGTTCGTGAGCCTATCCGGACGCATCTTTCTGTATCACCAGTTCCAGCAAAGCTCATATCGTTCCTTGCTTATCGAGCTATTCTGGTGTAGGGACTCTGAAGTCGGACATGACATTCGTGAGCGTAGCCAGACGCGTTTTCCTATACCACTAGTGCCATGGAGCGAAGTGACTGTTCTCGTACAGACGGTATTTAGCACTGTCGTCTTTGAGGCTTTGAAGGTGACCGACAGAGCGTTTAGGAGCATAGCTAGATATATGCAGTGCGAAGAAATGAATGAGATTGATGAGACCAGTAAGCAGAGGGCGCTTATGTGAACACCCGGATTCATGCAAAACGGCCCGGCACCAGCGGCGGATGCAAGAGATGCAAGAGAGCGCAAAAGTATAGAATAGCATTCACGTTTTGAAACTAATAGTACTGTGATACAGCTACATTAACAAGTAGAATACATTTGATCGTGTACGTCATTCAAAGTCATTGCACGAAAGCGAATCGAAAGCATAACCATTTTCCGCTCCTCACAACTCCGCCTTGGCCTTGCCAGTCGCCTGCATGACCTTGCCCTTCACGCTGCTGGCCTGGCCCTTCGCACTGACGCTGCTCGCCTTGCCATGCGCGTATCCCGTCGCGTCGTCGTACTTGTCATTGGCGTAGCCCTTGCCTTGCTCGTACTTTTCGTTCGCGTACGCCTTGTTCTCGTCGTACTTGTCGCCGGCCCACTCCTTACCCTCCTCGTACTTGTCTCCGGCATAGCGCTTTCCCTCCTCGGCGTGGCCGGTCAGGATATCGAGCGCCTGGCCGAGCTTCTCCTCAGCGATGTAGGCGCCGGAAGACAGGAGGTTGCGGAGCTTGTTGTACATGGCCTCAGTTCGGCTTTGAGTCTGCACCCAGCGGATACGCACCTCCTCTACAGAAGGTTAATTAGTATCCAGCGTCAAAAACATATGGGTAATAAGCTTACGCAGCAGGCCAGGCCTCGACGTGGGAAGGGCAGCCTCGGAGATGCCATGCTCTCTCAAATAAGCCCGGAGTCTGGCGTCAGGCCACGTCAGGTAGGCGGCAGTGCGGGCGGTGTAGTCATTGTAGCTGAAATTTAGTGAGTTATTGTCTTGCTCGATGGACGCGTAGAGCCACATACTGGTCGTTCATGGACTTGATTAACTCGTCACGAGTGACCTGGGCATCGGAGCGCATGTACCCGTGCTCAATCAACCAGTCGCGCATGTCGCTGTCCTTCCATGCTCCCCAAACGGTGTCCTTGGCAGTTAAGTAGTTGTCACTAACGAAATGCGCGGACGTGAGGACATAGTGAGCGCATACGATGAGACTGCACTTACGAGACAAGCTTCTGGAGCTTCTCCTTCTTGAGCTGGGCATCGCTCTTAATGATGTTCCGCTCGATCAACCATTGCCTCATCGTGCTCTCGTCCCAGGCAGACCAGACGGGCTCGGAGACGTCGTAATAGTACATCTTCATCTGAGCGGTCAACTTGTCCCGCTTCTTTTCGAAGTCAGTCTTGATGATGCCGTGCTCAAGGAGCCATTGGTGCTAGTAAACAGTAAGCCCACTGCTTCTCCGACGTACTCAAGGGGTGGCGGACTCACCATGTACGAGTCCGACCAAGCCTCCCAGACCGGGTTTGCCGTCTTGGCGTACGTATCGCGCATATACCCAAGCAGCTGGTCCCTGGTTGCCTCCTGCTTCGACTTGATCACACCTTTCTCCTCAAGATAGCTCCTCAGCCTGTTGTCGTCCCAGGTTGAGTACACGTAGTCCTGCGCATCGTCCAACTTCTTCGCCGCAGTCTGCGTCGCCTGAGCAACCACAGAGCTCACGGACTTGCTCGCCTGGTGCGTAGAGTCACCATATACGGCTGTCGATGCGGCAGCAGACGCGCTCGATGACATCGAAGACGCGTAGTCCGTGTACGACCTGTACTTCTGCTTGGCAAGGAGAGCGAGCTGTTCGCGTGTGCCCGAGGGGGACACTACGCCCTGCTCGAGCAGAAACTCACGCAGCCTCGACTCATCCCACGCGTCGAAAGTCGAGTCCTTTACTCCGTGGAAGGCTTGCTGTGCCTTGTAGTACTGGTCGGCAGACCATTCCGACGCGGAGTTCCAGTTGGCCTTGATAAGGTCCTGCATCTCATTCGTGTTGTACGTTTTCGGTACTTCGATGTGTCGTTCATGAAGCCACTGTCGCATTTGTTTTTCGTCCCATGATTTGTATTCTGTATCGAGCAGTTGAGCATGCCATGTCGCAGACACCAGCGATGAAGGGATACGTACCGGGATCTGAGCCAAACCAAGAGGCTTGGACGCCAGTGAAGGCCAGGACGACCGCAAACAACAGTGACGGACGCATAGTGGAAGAAACCTGGGGTTAAATTTGCGCGGGCGCGTCGACTTAAGTAGGACGGCGGGGCAGACATGGCGTGTGTGACGTCAATGACGCGTTTGCAGTGCATGTCGTCACCAAGATCACGTGTAGAGTGTAACACGCCTGTCACACTTCCTCTTCTGGCGTATGTTTTGCCTCCGTCGCGTAGTCTCTCCGTGTCTCGCTGTCTGATTTCCTTTACCAACAACACCCATGCCGACTTAAACTATCGTCGGTGCTCAGACCAGGAAGCATGAAGGCGACAACGTATTTGCCGTACCTGGGGCACTCTCGCCACTGTCAATTAGCGCCACCGAATGCGCACATTTCCATGCCAAGGTGTGGAGTGGACTGGAACATTTTGATGTGCACGAGTCTTTACACCAGCGAGACGTAGCTTACACGTATATCGTACCTGCTACAGATATAACCCTGACTTGCAACATCACTGCGGATGCAGATGCATGGCAAAACCCGTCGACTGCCCTGGTCCTCATTTTTGATTCGCGTGAAGGATAATGAGCAAACAAGATCTCCACTTCAAAAGCTTCAACACTTACAATTCTATCAAAGCGTGTGCTCCGGAGACGAGCGTGAGTCAGACCGGACCACACGAGAGGAATCGTCGCAAGGAAAGGGCAAGTGAAACTCGGCTGCAGACCTGGCGCTTGTGCCAGCGCCCAGTACCGTACTGCGCTTATCTGAAGGGCGACTAATCTGAGCAAAGAGAGGCTCCCCGGCTTGTTGCAGAACCACTTTGTTCAGCGAAGATAAAGAGCTTTTGGTGAACAGCAGGTGAGGCCAGCATTGTCCAGGGCGCAGTGTTGCGGAAGTAACACCTGAAAGCTCGGCCTGGGTGAAGACAGTCCCTTGGCCCAGGGTCGACCAGCCATATATACAGCTCCGAAGGTCTTGGGGAACCATCGGATGGAGTGTTGCCAGCGACCGTGTCAGCCGAGCATGGTGCAAAGCATCCGATGATCTTCGTGATTGCACACTTGGCACTGAGTGCTGGTGAACATCATAACCAGGCCCCTCTAATTGATGCGCGTCCTATCAATATCATTGAGTCCTTCGCGGTTGGTCTTCCCGAAGTCATATGAAGCAATGTTCCTCTCAGAGGATGGAGAAATACGTAGGATATCGCCAGATGGAAGGCTTGGCGGGCAGCCCATCACATATAGTCACTCTGCAGCATGGATATGTATGCGACACTCCGACCGTCTAGAGTCATTTACCACGAGAGAGGTCGGACAGTCACCAGGAACACATGAGCGCCGCATTCACATTCATTCACATTCACGGGGCCAAGAAACCTCCTATCGCCTCGTCCCGGAACGCCTCCCTTCCGCATCCTTTGGGCATTGAGACTAGCGAGCAGAAAGGACCGTACGAATTCTCCCAGCAGTGAATTGAAGGGTAGAAGCATACAGTCCATCAGCTGGTGCAGCGAGTGAAAGAGCGTTCAGAAATAACGGCCGTTACCCTCATGTGGGTTGGCCGTGCACTCGGCAATCGCCGGAAGTAGATCTATCGCAATAATGATCGTGCATTAATAGGTCGCCTCAGCCCTTCATCCTGCCCCACATCCCCCATCCTCAATCATGGTCAAAGCTGTTGTCCTCGGTGCTGCAGGTATATACGGCAAGTAAGTAGAAAGATACATCTAACAGCTGTATACTTCAGGTGGAATCGGCCAGCCTTTGTCGCTGCTCCTGAAGACGAACCCCTTGATCTCTGAGGTGCGATAAAGTCGATCTACTCGACGTCAAGCTTTCAAGTCTCATCTTCTACTCGCATAGCTGGCTCTCTATGATATCGTAAACACTCCAGGAGTCGCAGCCGACCTCTCGCACATCGCGACGCCAGCGAAGGTGCAGGGCTTCCTGCCGCCTGATGACGGTCTCAAGAAGGCGTTGACTGGCGCCGACATCGTCGTTATCCCTGCCGGTGTGCCCAGGAAGCCTGGGGTAAGTAAAATCCCCGCTCACCGCCGGAAGTAATAGTGATATTGATCTTCTCATTTGTAGATGACCAGGTGAGATTATGATTATGTTCTAGATCGATCTAGGGCTCACAGACTCGGCATCGCTTTCAGAGATGATTTGTTCAAGGTCAGGACTAACCAGGCCTCTGTCATGAACCGATCCTGACCATTTCTCACTGCAGATCAATGCTGGTATTGTTCGCGACCTCGCGACTGGTATCGCGACGACAGCCCCCAAGGCCTTCGTCCTCGTCATTTCCAACCCCGTCAACTCCACGGTCCCCATCGTCGCAGAGGTCTTCAAGAAGAACGGCGTCTTCGACCCGAAGAGGTGGGAAGGCCCCTTTTCCTCATATCCTCATTACTCACTTTCCCTGCAGGATCTTCGGCGTAACGACCCTCGACGTCGTCCGCGCCTCCACCTTCGTCTCCGAAATCCTCGGCGACTTCTCCCTCGCGCCCTCCATCAAGATCCCGGTCGTCGGCGGCCACAGTGGCGTCACCATCATCCCCCTGCTCTCCCAGTCCTCGCACCCCCTCCCCTCCTCGCTCAAGCAGGACGCCCTGGACGCGCTCGTCTACCGCATCCAGTTCGGCGGCGACGAGGTCGTCAAGGCCAAGGACGGCGCCGGGTCTGCGACGCTCTCCATGGCGTACGCCGGCGCCGAGTTCGCGGAGAAGATCCTCCGCGCAGTCAAGGGCGAGAAGGGCATCGTCGCCCCGACGTATGTCCACCTCTCGGCCGACAAGGCGGGTGGTGATGCGATCAAGAAGGAGATTGGCAAGGACTTGGACTTCTTCAGTGCGCCCGTCGAGCTTGGGGTGAGTAGTTTCCCTTGTTTTAGCGTCATGATGCTAACTAGGGCTCTAGCCTGACGGTGTCGTCAAGATCAACTCTCTCGGGAAAGTCACCGAGTACGAGCAGAAGCTCATCCAGGCTGCGCTTCCGGACCTTGCCACTAACATCGAAAAGGTACGCAGACAACTGGAGTTGTATTCCGGATACTGACTGTTCGTCCAGGGTTCCTCTTTCATCGACGCGCCCAAGCTCTAGAGTTCACTTAGATCGTGACGGAGGCACGAAGTATGTACGATGGAAGAAGTGAAGAAGAATATACTTGTGCTTGTACTATTCCCTCCCAGTTCGTGGCAAACGCTGATCGCATCAACAAACCCAGAAGATGGTATATGAATACATTCGAGATCACAATAACCAATAATCATAAGGGACGCTGACATATGTACAGGGCGTGCATGCTATACACAGGCAGACGAAAGCAGTTTACACAGCACGGTAGATTGACACTGAACAGGAGACGATGAAGGCATAGGTGAGGCTCAGGTCTCGCCAGACAATACAGAAGCGGATGAGGATGCGCATAGCAGCGAAGAGGAGTGTTATGCGGGCACTGGCAAGGATGGTTTCCTCACCCTTGCAATGGGCGTCGCGTTCTCCTTGTCACTCCGCTCATCCATAGACGACGGACTGCGAACCCCTCTTGAAGTAGGAGTAATCGAGGAGGCCCTCCGCTGCAAGCTTGACGGCGGGACGGCAACTGGCGGTGAAGTGGAAGAGATCCTCCTCGCCGTAGAGTTCGCCCGTGACTGAGGAAGAGCAGATTTGCCCGCAGCTGCTGACGATACCCTAGGCCTCGCCGGCGGAGGTCCCATAGAGCCTGGGATCTTGACTGCAGACGAAGGCCGAGAATCTGTGCTGGCGGTGCTGTCAGTCGTCTTGTTGCTCCGAGGAGCCTTGATCGTGTCTGAGAGCACGGAAGACGGCCTCGAGCTGGCGGGGGTCGCAGAAACAGTCGACTCTCGCCGGCGGATGGTTTTATCAGCTGCGGAGGCAGCAGTAGAACCTGCGGTGCCCTTCACTCCGTTGCGACGTTTCAACTGGACCCGATGATTTAGCAATGCATCCTCCGCTTCACCGAGGCTACGGCACTCACCAGCTCCAGTTCCTGCTGCTTGGAGTCCAGCGCGATGTTCATCCCATTGACATCCTCCTTGAGTTGGTTGCGCTGCTTCGTCAACTGCACAAGCTTGATATCCTTATCGGCGCTCGCGGACTGCATTTCATGTATCTGCCTCCTCTGCTTCTCCATCTCAGCAGTCAGCGTCTGCACGCGATCATTCAAGGCCTTGACAGTTGTCTCGGCCTCGGCCTTCTTCTGCACCATTTCCTCCATCGTTGTCCGGGCTTGCTTCTCGCGTACCTTGAGGTCATCAATGGTCCTCGTCTGTTCATCGACAACGCGGCTGCGTTCACGCTTGAGGTCGGAAATTTCATCCTGTAGATGCTCAATCTGCGTCTCGCGAACGGCCACGCGCTTGACAACCTCTTCGGAATCGCTATCGCGCTCTTGAATATTATTCTCAAGGCGCTTGACAGTATCGAGAGCATATTGACGCTCCCTCTCCAGATCTTGCATGCGGTCCTCACGCTCCTGTAATGCTCGAGTAAGTTCATCAGCATGCTCACGCTCAGCATGAAGTTCCGCCTCGAGCTGCGGGCGATATTAGTGTGGAAGACGATCACCGAGACCACTTCGGAACGTACGTGCTGCTTCTCGCTCTCCATCTCATCTCTCGCATTCCACGCCTCCTGCACCTCATTCTCCAGCTCCATCTTCCTGTTCTCAGTCTGACTCCAGTCCATCTCCATACCCGAGATCCGCTCCTCCAGAGCCTCCACCCCCACTTGGAGTGCCTCCTTCTCCCGCGTGAGAGCATGAATCTTGTCGTTCATCTCCTCCGTATTCTGCCACTGCGCCTCCAGCTCGTTCTGGAGGAGAACCAATTGCTCATCCTTCCTCGCGGCCTCCAGGCGTTCCTTCTTAACTTGAGCGATTTCTGCCTCGAGTTCGTCGATGCGAGCTATTAGCTGAGAACGCTCCTCGCCCGATCCATCCTCATGCGTCGGACTCCGGATCTGCGGATGTATCGTCTCTCCCTGCTCCTTTGCAGCCAAGTCATCGCTTAGCCTCTGGATCCGACTGTCTTTGACAGCAGCCTCCTGCTTCAGTACCGCAATCTCATCCTTAGCATTCATCTCCCTCTTCTCCGTCTCGGCCTTCTCCATCTCCAGACGATTAATCTGCCGATGCAATTGACGCAGCGCCTCCCCGCTCGCCTCGTCCATAACACTCCTCTCAAAACTCTCCTCGCGACTGTGCTCGACCTCCTCCTCAAGATGCCTACACGCCTTTTCCAGCTCGAGCACCTTCTTCTTCCATTGCGATAGTGCCTTCTTGCGCTTCTCGGCATCCTTGTCCGCCTGGCTGAGCCTCGTCGTGAGCACCTCGACCAGCTCGTCGCGGGCCTTCAGGTCGATCTCGTAGTGCGAGCACATCTCTTGCTGCAGCGCGAGCTGGGTCTTCAGTGACAGTATTAGGTCTTCCTCACGAGAGCTCTTGCGTGCAGGAGTTGAAGGTGGAGCGGTACAGGGGATACCAAGCTGAGCCGAGTAGAAAGCCTCGACGTTAGTCGAAAACGAGTCCGGCTCTGGCTGCTTGTATA
This sequence comes from Heliocybe sulcata, assembly GCA_004369045.1. Lineage (NCBI taxonomy): Eukaryota > Fungi > Basidiomycota > Agaricomycetes > Gloeophyllales > Gloeophyllaceae > Heliocybe > Heliocybe sulcata. The sequence goes on along the minus strand of ML213520.1, from coordinate 531,852 downwards.
CGACCAATGCTTCTGCCCGGTGGTCGACCTCACCTTCAGGAGAGTTCGTCCCAGAGTCCCGCATGGGCTGAAGCAAGTCGTCACTCGTCGCACGACTGCGTTTGAAGGGGCCCATGTCAGGAGTGCAAGTAGGCCGTTCCGATTTCTCCTCCGCTGTCTTGAAAGACTGGCTCTTCTCCGAGTCCGCAGAGGGGCCCTCCTGAGCAGAGTGGAAGACGCTCTGGGCAAAGCTCAAGGAGTTGCTGCGATTCATGCTGGGTCCCGAGTTGGCACTGACGAATGAACCGGTTTCGTTCTGCTTGAATGGTGTGCTGCTCCGTTGTACAAGGTCGGCGTGGATAGCTTCAGGGCTGTCTTCGATCTCCACGGCACTGTCGCGGAGGCGAGTTTCGGTGACCATTGACATAGTAGGAAAATCGACCCCTTGGGAGACGTCGAAGATGTTGGAGTGATCGGAAGTGGGTATTGCGAAAGAGGCGAGACGTTTTGAACACTCGCCTGGGGTGGCAGGGAAAGGCTTAGGAAGGGAGGAGACGTCATTCGGAGAGAATGCCACAGCATGTTGAGGCGTAGAACCTGCTGCTCCGTCCTCGCTCGCTTGTTGTAATAGATTGTATACGGAGGTCCGGTCAATCTCGGACAGTGTGGATGTATCCGGGGTGATGACTTTGTAGGAATCGCGCGAGAAGAACCGGACGCTTTGGCCAGTTCCGGGTGCGTTTCGGTCACGAAGGATGGGTCGGATAGAGCCATACCTATTCTCGATGGGTGTCTCAGGAACCCTTGGGCTCGCATGAGACTCTCTCGTCGTGACGTCTTGCGGTGGGGGCGGAGAGTCCGAACCTGCGTAATCCATTGGAATCAAGTGTGGAATGTGATGGAGAGCACGTCACCATTCAGAATCAAGTTGTTTTTGAGGTTTGCAGGTAGCGAGAGTGTGGAGTCGTTCCTAGCGTCTTCATTCCACGGCGACTTTGACACGCGCTTCAACATCTCTCTGATCCCATTCGATGGCGAGGCAGGTAGAATATCACCAGAGATAGGCTCTTCCTCTTCATCATTGTGGAATATCGATAGATTGGGGTGCTGCTCGTAAACACCGTTTAAGACCGGAGGTGAACCAGACTTGTCCCAGTCGTCTTCTTCATCATCCTGTTTCGACTTCAATGCATTGCTGATCCTCGACCACATGGCGCGTCCTAGATCCTGCAAGCCGTACGAAGAGTCCTGTAGAGAGCCGGTGGCAGATTGAGGTGGAGGTTGCCAGAGGAAGGTCTTGAATGGATCACCACTCGCGCATCACAACTGAGGGAGGCGCGCTTCACACGTGATCGTGATGTGGGAAATCTATACACGTGATAATTGCCACGCAATTGTGGCGGTGGCGCGTGTGTTCCTGACTCTTCAGCGATTCAGTCTACCTCCTTAAGCCACCCGACAGGCGGCTTATGACAGGCTACGAAGGGTTATACAGGTACTGCAATATGGATGCTATGACCTTCAGGAGGCGAGGTGCTGCATTTGGAATATTATACCGCATCACCAACATGAATGGATTCAGATGCGCATGGGGCTACCGCCAGTAGACGAGGCAAGACTGAATAGTCCCACTTCCTGCGTCACTTGTTCTCGTAGGTGGCGTCCTGGGTTTTACCAACGGTCGTTGCGCAGCACATTGACGGAGATACGATTAGAGTCACATCCCAACAATCGGACAATAGGATCAGCGCCTTGAATCAGTGTCGACCAGCCCCATTAATTCTCAGGACCATCGCACGACGCAGAGTTCAGGCAGTAGATAACCGGACTGGAGGTCGGAACAGGACGGCTGTTGGAGGCAAGGCCCTCAATGGTGTCTATATCAGGCTAAGGTCCGCAGGCATAACATACTCCCAAATAGCATATCACTGCGGCGCCCGTTCCATGATATAGAACCGGAGATGACGTGAGTCTGAGATTAGTGAGCGTTGCCGCGAGTCGAATCGAATCGAGCCGAGTTAATAAACTGGAAAACACCTCGATTCTCGAGTGGATCTCGAGGTAATTGTAACGCTTTATTCCATGTTGTCCTTGATGCTAGCATTCCCAACCTCTATGAGGCGAGAAAGGAGGGACCGAGAGCAACGCCACAGCAACCGGCAATCTCCAGAAATTCCAGTCGCAGCCGCTCCTTTTCGACCTCGCCTTGAGACGCGAGTTTCCACGAGTAGCTCTATTCGTTGAGGTAGAGTTTACCTCGAAGCCGCCTCGGCCTCGACGGCAACATGGTATCACCGAAGTTGCGGAGGAGGCCTCAACATGCTCGGGGTAAGTACTTAGTCGTGTAGTCAAGAACCTTATCATTGAGATAGCGAACCCGCTCTAGATGGCATAAGCGGAAGCTCTCCGGAATTTGGCGATTCAATCCGAAAGGTCTTCTATTGCATCTAAGCCAGACAAGCACCACTGGAATCGAGGCGGGATAAGCGAGAGGAGTAGGGGAGAAACAGCGCAAGAAGGGCATATTCTGCTTATCTGAGAGCAGCAGAGCTGATAAGCAGGAGCGGTCGAGCGAGTTTGAGCATCCGTAGTGTTTTCAAGAAGTCCATAGCTCGAGGTACATCCGTCGCGACCGGATGGATCTTCCCATATATTCCTACAGACAGAGACGAGAATGACAGGCCGTCCAACCAGATGGATACGAAGTACAGGTCCGATAAGTGGGTCCAATGTTTAACTTGGAGACCGGCGCCACAGCTGATGCGAAGGAGGTTAAACGCTAGTCCGTAACTTGAGGTGCCTGTTGACCTTAGCAGCTGATATAAAGTAGTGAATGGCTCCGTTGCGCTTTCCTTGGCCCCTCGGAACTGTACAGGTGAAACGACTGACCCTAGAGTGATCAAACCGGCTGTTAAAGCATCAAAACCCATCCATATGCAAAGAAAATGTGCGTGCATATACCGCACACCTCTGTCGGCTACCGACGTAAGAGGACTTGGTAGATTCTCAGCTAAGAAGACGAGAAGACCAACGATAAGCCCCAGGAACCGCGCGTTTAGCACAGCACTGGTGTTCCCACTTGCCAGAAAGAGTAAATTTGCTACCGGTTATCAGAAATTCAGCGGTTACGAAATGGGGGGTTATCGTAAGGGCCTGCGCCTTTTAATACCTGGTCTCTGCCATCAATCCTGTGCGACCGTGAACGCTCATCGTTGGAGCAGACCTCCTCGACGGCTCATAAAAGGCTTGAACCTCACGCTTGCTCCCCCTCAAGCGTTCTAAGAATCTGCCTCAGTCGTAAAATGGCACCGGATACGACAGTGCACGTCCAGTCTGTGGGGTCGTCGTCAACCTTGAACGACGATGATAGGGAGCTGGAGGCGTTGGGATACGTCCCATCGTTCAAGAGGGAGTTTTCAAATCTTGCCACGGCGAGTAGAAGGCACTCTCCATACTGGCAGTGCTCTCCTGACCTATGCGACGTTCCTGCAGATCAGTTTCGCTTTTAGTATAATGGTGAGGATCCATCGCTGTTGGGATCAGTCCCAGTCAAATCCGGTCACTCATTACCCACCCGTGCAGGGTCTCTGCTCGAGCGTGGCTACTACATTCAATACCCCTCTACTGCTTGGTGGTCCTTCTTCCGTGAGATCTGTTACCCACGTTTATTGAATGTCGGACTGATCCGCTTGGAAGGTGACGTGGTGTTGGATTTTGGGAGCATGCATGTGCTTCACGCTGGGTACGTATCTCACAGTGAGGACTATGGTGCTATACTGACACATAAAACAAGGATCGAGTATCGCAGAAATTGTCAGCGCCTTCCCCACCTGCGGCGGTCTGTCAGTTGCCTGTAGATGCTTCCGGTCCATTCATTGATCTGACACATTATTGGCGGACAGATACACTGCTTCTGCTCAGTTATGCCCGAAGAAACACCGCCCAGTCGTCGGCTGGGTAGTAGGGTGGCTCAACATCCTTGGTGAGATCTCCAGGATTTCCGTGCAATCCAGAGTCCCCTTACACGAGTTTTTCCTAGGTCAGGTAGCAGGTCTTTCGTCTACGGAGTTCGGTCTGGCGAACATGATCTGGGCGGCAGTTGTAATTGGAAAGGTATGGCAATTTCGACCCCGCGCCTGTTTGCGCTGACTAAAACCTGATTTTCAGGATGGCAGCTACGAAGTGACTGCCGTAAGTGAACCCTGCTCAGGCTTATGATCAGCCCGAGCATTCTCAAGTACCTTTCTATAGGGCAAGACTGTCGGATTATTCGCCGGACTTCTTGTATTCCACGGTATCCTTGTAAGTACCATGTTGCCGGCGGCGTACAGTATGTAGGGCCTCATACTTTCCACCACAGAACTCCTTCGCGACTCGTCACCTTGCTTTCTTCACTCGAGGTTTCGTCTTCGTTAACCTGGGAGCCACCATCCGTGCGTGTTGCTTCTGCTTTCGTACATCTACGCAAGCAATTTGACGACACTATCGTTCGCAGTCATCATCATTGTGCTCTTGGCGACCACGCCACGCTCGGAGATGCATGCAGCCTCGTACGTCTTCGGTTCCGAAGGCCTCATCAACCAGGCGAGTGGCTGGAATGGCGGAATCGCTTTCCTCTTCGGATTGCTCAGTGTTCAATGGACTGTGGGTCGATTGTTTGCCGGCTATCTGCAGAATACTGACTGAGGTTGTGTTCAGATGACCGATTACGACGCGACAGCCCACATCTCGTACGTCATATCTTCGCTAGTCTGAAATATGGTGTATTCAGCCTGGTGCATAGTGAGGAAGTTAAGAGGGCAGCCTATGCAGGTATACCTATCTCGGAATGCATACTCGCTGTCTATCTCTTCTGACGACCCTTCCAGCTCCCGCTGCAATCTTCATTGCTGTCATCGGCACCGGTCTACTGGGCTGGCTGCTGAACATTGTGCTGGTCCTCTGCTCAGGCCCCTTGTAAGCGATCACTCTAGGCATCCGATATCATCATACCTGACATGAGTGTAGGGAGAACCTTCCTGGTGCTTCTGGCGAAGCTTTCCTTGAGGTAAGTAGAAGGTTAGGACGCTCCTGTAAACGATGGTGAAACATGGCCTTTTAAGATCATGGTTCTGCGCATGGGCAAGACGGGCGCTTTGATCCTATGGGTACGTCCTCATATCGCCGCAGCTACGATCGTCGATCTCACGTATATATAGGCCTTCGTCTGCTTGACAGCATTCTTCGTCTGCCAGACCGCCTTGCAGGCTTGCTCGCGCACGGTTTACGCCTTCAGCAGAGACCATGGTTTCCCCGACAGAGGCTACCTGGCTCAGAACAGCAAGATCACGCAGACGCCTCTGCGAGCAATCTGGGCAACGACCATTTTCAGCGTCCTCCCCGGCTTGTTGGACTTTGCGAGCCCTGTTGCCGCGAATGCGATCTTCTCGCTTTGCGCTATTGCCCTGGATTTATCGTACATTATCCCGATTTTCTTGTGAGTGACGAGTCTTCTCCGAGTACTCACCCACAGTTGTTGATGGCAACGTCTAGGCGTCGGCTATACCGTAACCACCCTGAGGTTGAGTTCAAGCCAGGACCCTTCTACATGGGCGACGGCCTTCTTGGGTGGGCTTGCAACATCAACTGCTGCCTTTGGACGCTATTCGTCTGCGTCATTTTCTCATTACCAACCGAACTCCCGGTCACCCCTCAAAACATGAATTATGCTTCGGTAAGTGGTCGTCTTGCCCTATGCGCGCCCTTGGCTCAAATGGATCCTCTTGTAATAGGTTATCACAGGCGGTGTTGTCATTTTATCTGGGTAAGGAGCCTTCCTGCACCGTCGAGAAAGCGTCACTAACGAGTTACTCCAGGATTTGGTTTATTATTGGGTAAGCTGGCTACTGAGGTAGGAAACCGGTCTATACTCACCGGAATACGCAGCGGTCACCGCCATTACAAGGGCCCGACATCGAACTTACATGAGAAGGAGGAAACAGGCAGCGAAGATGACGACAGCAAGAAGTTCGACCGGAAGGGTGATATCACCGTATAATAGACTCATTTACCTCTTGGACGTGCTTGGATGGGACTCAGCCCGGATTTCATCCTAATATTGATGACCTGTAATACTCACCTGTAATGAACTGACCTTCCGCGGAGTGGTATAAGTGTGGTATATAGTAAAAATGAGACTATTAGACCCAGTTGGGATGCGTAGTCATCTTCCGCCGCCACCCATAGCGGCAGCAGGGAGGAGTACCTGTTATCCGTATACATGCGAGTTGTCCATTTACGTAGAGACCAGATGAGGAGTTGATTGGCAAAAATTATCTAAGATGGTGCAGATTCCGACTCCACACTCGAGCTGGAGCCCCTAGATCGGGTGTCCTTCATGAGCTTGGCTCTTCTCCGCCTCAAAGATCCTTCATAGGCCTTGGCTACCCACTTCACGTACTTGATTCCCTCCGCGTCACGGGCTGCAACCAATCGATGATGGAGCAACTCGAGATCCGAGAAGGTTAAGAGGGGAGAGACCGTATCGTCAGGAACGTCGACAGCGGATGTGAGGCGAACTAAAGGTTTGGGAGCATACAACACAGTGCGAGTTGAGCGTAGGGGTGACAAGGGCGGCATATCACGCAGGTTGGCAGGCGGATATACTTGCACGAAGGCCGCGACGTGGAGAAGCGCGTCGTCTAATGCTCCGTAGCTGTGAACAACGGGAATAGGTTCAGTATAGTTCGCGTGCACACAGGATGCCAGCGTAGGAACTGCGACGTACTGAGTCATCATTCTAAGCATGGCGGAGTGCATCCGCTCAACCATACGCGCATTCACATACTGGACCGCAAGAGCCTTCGGATCCTCCAGCCACTGCCGTTCCACTTCCCTCCACTCCAGCCAGATCTCCTTCACAATCTTCGCCGCCCCTTCCCGCTTTTTTCTGCTGGTGTGATACACTAAGCGTTCCATCGCCTCAGTATACGTGTACGCGTTTTTGGGCAAGCCGTGCAGCGCGAACAGAGTCCTCCATGCCACGCGGATGATCTCGAGGGGTGCATGGGCGTAATAAACAGAGAGGTAGGCGTTCAGCAACTTCGTTGTGATTTCGACGTTTCCGAAGGGGTTGTAGCTCGATGCGTCCGTGTTACGGTCTGTAATACGTGAAAAGAGCAAGTCGACCTCACGTAGCACCTCGGCCTGAGTTTGTGGAGGGATATGGGAGAATCGACCATCGTTGCCTAGCACAACAGGGCCAGCCTCCTCCGTACGGTGGGCGACGCCTTGTATCTCCTCTTTCTTCATCGTGGGCGCCCTGTCCTCTACAACCCGCGTTTCCTCTCTCTGGAAAGGCGCTCGATATGAAGCATACGCATGGAATACGTGCCGCATAATATCCGAGTTCAACACCAGTCCCCGCTCCCTCGTCGCCTTCACCATCTCCGCCAGGATCCACCTCACACGCGGCAAATCGCGCATGCGTTTCACGCCCTCCAGCAACGCAATGAACGTATGCTCGTCCGGAAGGAACCGCGGCACCCCCCTTGCATCACGCCCCCCGTCCATCATCTCCTTCGCAAGCCGGAACCCCTCCGTCATGTACTCCCTCTCGCCGGTCGCCGTCAACGCCGCGATGACCGCGTTATACGCCTGCAACGTCGGCTCGATGCCCCTGTCCACAGTCATCTCCGTCCAGAGATCAAGAGCGCGCTCGGGCTCCGACCTGCCGACCGCCTGGCTGGAAGGGAATGACCCGGCGCATGCGCGTATCATGATCGCGTAGAGGTGCGCGTCGGGGTTCGGGTGAGCGACGTAGCGCATATGGGCGAAGAGGTCCCAGGCCTGTGCCGATGCGGTTGTGCTGCCTACCTTCAACAGGGAGAAGATGCAGATGGTGTATGTCTTCATTGGTGCTGGGAGACCGGCGGACTCGTAATCATGCAGCACAGTCAACGCACTTGCGGGGAGGGTTCCGGCCGGCGTGGCGACGAGATGAGCCTTGACATGCATGTGCCGCTGGGTGTCGGTTGGGATACCTGTGCACGCAAATATCAGATATGTAGTATTGCATGGGATGCGTGCAGGCAAACCTTTGATATACTTCTTAAGTAGGCGTTCTACGTTCTGGATATCACCCTTCCTGGCGTACCATTTAACGATCTCGTCCGAGACGTCCTCCTCAAGCAGCTTCCTCACTCCGATACGCTGCGCGGATATAGCTTCATTTCAGCGAGGGGGATTCAACAGCATGAAGTGTGCATACCGTTTTGAATGTGAGGGCATGCTCAGCAATGTCTGGGTCGCTTTCCAGCAGCTACACATGACGTTAGGGATGAAGTGGAGAAATTCCGAAAGCAGATAGACCTACAGCAGTTCGAACCAGGGACTCTAGCTCTTTCATTTGCACGACTGTCGAGGGACTTTCCGTCTTCTTCGTGCCGCTTCCTTCTCCTTCCGTCTCCATGGCGGCTCTTGTCTTGTCCAGAACTGACTGTATCTGAGCCACAATACGTCTGACTCGCGAAATCTCGGACGACTTGTCGGGCTGAAGTAGACGGTCCGACAACGCTTGAATTGTAAGGCGATCTTCTTCTTCGATAGAAAGTTTGGCCTCCTCTGCTTCTGCTATTGACTCTTGTTGTGCAGAACTGGGGATGGCCAGGAGGTCTTCATATATAGAAAGTAAATCATCTTCACTATACGACGGAACGTCTATCACAGTCTCCTGCGGTTTATCGAATCAAAGAGCGTGATTCAGCGTGAAACCAAGGTAAGACTAGATAGCGGCAATACCTCCCGTAGAACCGTGCCCTGCAGGGCTTCGACCCGCTTCTCCAAGTCTGAGAGTGCTGTAGCACTGCGCGGGACCAAGGATTTGTCTTGCGTCCGTTTTCGACTGGAAACACGAAGCAATAAATTGGACCGAACCGATGTTGTACATGCATTAGAACGTACCGGCCATGTAACGAATTGACTGCCGGCGCAGCATCAATCTCCATTGGCAAAGAACGTGACGCCTGAGCCAATGCAGCCTGGCTCATATGTCTTTTCATGCCCCCGTTCCTGAACGCACTAAAGTTCCTCGGATGTTGCGAAACAATCAGTTCAGAGCGAGAGCAGACGCGAAGCCATGTCAAATCCATAAGAGCATGGGGAAGCAGGAGATGTCGCGACATGGATGGTAGTATGACAAGTCGGAACTGGAGAAGATGAAGAGGATTTCTGCGCTGAGCGGCCACACGCGCTTAGGGAAAGAAAATGTGCTAGCGTGCTCGATCGTCACGGGCAAGTCCCTCACGTGAAGTGTCACAAAGGCCATGCTGTGCGGCGTGAAAGGCTGGCCGGAAGCCTATGTCGGAATTTCCCGCTTTTTCCCTTCTGGGAGACTGGTCAAGCTGTATAGTTTTACGGGAAGTCCCTGGCACTCATTGTGCAATCCGTTCGGCAACACGCATCAAGCTCGACGACCCCGGCCGTAATCCTCAAAAATGGTGCGTATCTTGCGAGGCTGGCGTTGTGCGTTGCTGACCATCCGTTTTTGTAGACCAAGCGCACCAAGAAGGTCGGCGTTACCGGAAAGTACGGTACTGTGAGTAGACATCTTGGAAGGGGCGTTTGGATGGAGTGTTCACATGGATTCGTCGGGTCAATAGCGTTACGGTGCCTCCCTCCGTAAACAGGTGAAGAAGGTACGTCGTCGTCAGTGATACTACTCCGAGCGTCCTTCTGACAGTAGTGGAATAGATGGAGATCTCGCAACACGCGAGATACACCTGCTCTTTCTGCGGCAAGGTGTGTATTGCTCGAGTACAGCGGACGTACTCTAACCCTTGCTCATTGCCATTGTCATGACAGGACTGCGTAAAGAGGACGGCGGTCGGTATCTGGCACTGCAAAGCATGCCGAAAGACGATAGCAGGCGGTGCATGGACTGTGTCCACAACCGCGGCTGCGACTGTCCGGAGGTACGTCGCAATACTGTCACATCTCGCTGCCGGTTGCTGACTGGCGATTTTGTCAGTACGGTCCGTCGTCTCCGCGAGTTGACGGAGGCTTGAGCGTTTGGTCGTCGTTTTGTATCTCTCTTCTCTATGTCCAGTCCTGTATTGCTCGCACTCCATGAAATGCATGCGCTATGCCCAGCAATACCTGCCCTGAAGTCGATGAAATTCGCTCCCGCTCCAGTATTCATCGATCATCTTGCCCGGCATTCTGACAGCAGCAAAGGAATGTGTACTACTGTGTCTTCACCCGTGCCGCCTCGTGATCCGGAGGAGCACTATCATCCCAGCTATCCGTATTGTGAATCATAGCGAGCTCCATCCGCAGTCTCACAAACTCCTGTAGGTTCCACGTGATATCCTAAGGATCGTCCCGCTTTACCAGAGCTCTGACTGACGGGCGAGACTCTACTCTGTGCTCTGAGACCGGCCAGTGGATGCTAATGCATCTTGATCCTGAGTCAAGCTGATAACTCTTTTTGCCGTTCGCGCGATTGATCAGCATGGGCATCGCGTACAACGAGCAGAACGATGTCTTTCACCGGGGGATATCCCCACGGAGGATTCTCGGGGGCGACATAGAAGATGAGCGAGTCGGCAACACAGTACTTCAAAATTTAGCTTGTCATACCACCAAAGTAGCGGTCAAAATTAAAAGCAGCATATATACCTGGTGCGTGCGCAGTCGTAGATGATGTGTAATTCAGCGGACCGAGTCTTCTTCATCTTGTAGGAAAGGGACGTAAAAATGTTCCATATGCATAGATAGCCGTGACTAGGGTGGTGCCGTGACGCGTTACCGACGGCGCGCCAGAATATCCTGTCACGTGTTTTGCTTCCAAACCCACGCTGCAGCCACACCAGGATTCGTTGCTTTCTGCGGTAGCAATCCCGAGCTCGTCATGACCCCATTCCGCAAGAGCAGCGTTTTCACGCTAAGTACCACTAATGCTACTTCACAGTGATCTCACCGAAGCCTTATTTCGGCATAATTCGACATAATCGATCACAGGGATGCATTCTACAAAAGTGCGCAATCCTCTTCTGTTCTGGTATTCGACCTACTCGATAGTTATGACGACTTTTCCGACGGCTCTGTTCTCTTCCATGTATTCATGCGCTTTCCCGATGTCTTCCAGCTTGAACACCTTGTCCAGATACACCTCTTTCTTGAACACACCGCTCTCAACCTTCCTGATTACATCCTGCAAGACTACATCTGCGCCCTCGATATCTTCGTTGCCCATGCACGTGAAGAAGCACAGCTTGCGCGTAACGGGGATCATAGCGGGCGTGAAGTCGTTGAGCGCCCAGACCTTGGTCAGGATACCGGAGACGACGCAAGCGCCGTGGCGAGCGAGCATAGGAAACGCGATTTTCTCGAGCTTGTCCGGGCCAACGAGCTCGAAGACCGTATTGACACCCTTGGGGTAGAGCGCCTTCACATTGCCCACAAGTGACTCGTCATCCAGCAGCGCGTGGTCCGCCCCGGCGGCTCTCAACTTCGCGAGCTTGTCCTTTTGCCGGGTAGTTGCAATGACGGTGCATCCCTTGTCCTTCGCCAACAGGATGGCCCAGATCCCAACCGATGAGGTCCCCCCATGCACCACCACAACCGACCCCGGCTTCGTCTCCGCACTCTCAAACAAGCTGCCATACGCCGTCCACATGCTCATCGGGATGCCTCCCAGCGCATCCCACGGTAGACTGCTCTCGAACTTAACCGCCCTCTCCGCCAGGCACAGCGCGTACTCCGCGTACGTCCCGTCGTGCGCCTTCCCTCCTCCATAGATCCACGCGCTGACCTTGTCCCCCACCTTGAAATTCGTCTCCTTGCCTGCGACCGCGACCGTCCCGACGAACTCCTCGCCGAGGATCGCAGGCGGGTCGATATGGAACTCGTCCACAAATGGCCCGAATTCGGGGATTCCAGGCGCCTCGTTGTTGCGCCCGCGCAGCTCAGCGCGGTTGAGGCCTGCAGCATGAACGCGCACGAGGAGCCACTTCTCGGAAGGAAGCGTCGGCTTGGGGTAATCGGACTGGATGGTGAAACAAGCGGAAGGCGGGCTCGCACCTGGCTTCGTGAGCACGGCGGCTTTCATCGTGCCCGACGGGGTATTCGACCAGGACGGCATTGCGGTAGATGGTACAGCAAAATCGGGCAGGATGTGCTTGAGTAGGCGAGGTGAAGCATGCCTTAGATATAGGTGAACGGTGAACGGCTTTTGCCTACTCGCGTTTGAGAATATTCTGGGGTGTAAATGCGCCGGTGCGGAGATAAGATTGGTGAATAAACGCTACTGGGAGGTTTTGCAGCCATCTTATCAATACCGCTTGGGAGAATCTAACTCAGATAGGTAAGCATCGCGTCATATTTGGGAAGAAGCATATAATTAACGCGATATTGCCCTGCTACGGATGATGGCGCCTCAGGCGATGGTGAACTTACAACGAGTGCTCCTACAAGTGTATGTGCATGTGAACGCTCGCCCTATGCCAGCATCTCAGTGGGATATATGGTTCCATATTAGCCATCAACTAGTATGGATGCTGAAGCTGAAGCTGGAAGCCCTGAGCTGAAGCAAAGATGGATCAAGTCAATCCAAGTGTATCCGCATTATAGCGTACTGCGAGTCTACTCATTATTCGTCTATGCCGAAGTACTGTGTTTTGCGATTGGTGCTTGGCGTCTCAGCCTGACTGTGAGGCTCTCTATGACTTACCGTCCCCGTCCCTGGTAATTCAAGGCCAATCACCCATATGCAAGCTGTTGTTATTGGGCGCCTGTGGCATGGCAGAATTAATAATATTGGTGATCCATCAATGCCTTGGAACACACTGTACATTGGGAAATCACGTGACTGTCACAGCGTGACCAAAGCAGTCGTGTCTCAAAAATTCTGGCAGTCCTCGAACAGAAATCACTGTGGCGACACTCCTCTCGATGCGAACTGATGACCCACAACCAGTCGTGACACGAGGCATTCATGAATTCGTTTCTCTTCTGCAAAGACGCATTTGCAAGTGCCTGCAACTACAATATACATATGATCGTGAGAGACGGGGATGAGATGCACAAGACAGATAAGATGAGGAAAACGGAGAGGCTGGATGATGCATGAGAAAAAGAGGATGAGGAACAATAGCAGATACGAAAACATGAGACAAAGCACACAAGTCCTCGGACACGCTGCCCACCACTAACATGACGTTGCGTTCCCCATTACAAGATTATTACGCTGCGATGCGATCACTGCCAATAGGCCTGCTGTTGCCTAGGCTGATATGAGTAGAAGGAACTCGCGTCCGAGCCACTCTGAGGATATCCAAGATGACCCTGAGGAAGCTGGCCTTGAGGCTGGTGGCCTTGGATTTGCTGGCTCTGCGGTCCCGCAGCGCTGGAGCCAAAGCGGGCGCTACCGTAAAATCCTTGCTGCGACGGCTGTTGCAGGCCACCGCGGCCCTGAGGGGCTTGACCCACACCCTGACCAGCGCCAACACCAGTATCCTTAAGCGGAGGAGCGTAGGGCTTGTACGCAGCTTCAGGAGATCCGCCGGTCCTTTGACCGATAGGAGCACCGGACGACGGAGTATTTTGGCCTAAGCCCATAAGGCCCTGCATTCCTTGGCCGCTGTGTGAGCCATAGAGCTGCTTGCCGTAGTCATTCGACGGGAGGCCACCGCCAACACTCTGACCATGGCTATGCTGATGCTGGTGCTGAGTGTGGTGCTGGTAGCCGACATCTTCATACGCGGATGAAGGGTGTGTTTGGCCATAGAGGCTCTGGCCGTACGACTGCGGCTGTGCGCTAACAGGCGCCTGTTTAGCAGCCGGCGAAGGAGCCGATCCAGGGCCAGGAGGGCCAGGCGGGAACATGGTAGGGTACTTGACAAACGGCGGAGGTACACCATACCCGGAGTTGTAGGGCGCACCGTAGTACTGGTTGCCGTACGGATAGTAGTAGCCACCAGCCATGGCATACCCGTTCTGCTGCTGAGGATTGCTTCCGCCAGGTGTTGGCTGAGCAGAAGCCTGGGAAGAGGGACCGTGCTGCTGAGGAGCCTGAGCATTCGACTGAGGCAGACCAGCAGGAGAAGGCTGCTGTGCTGAAAGACCCTTAACGTCGTCGTGACTCAGTGCATTACGGCCAGCGAAGCCAGAGCCTTGGTAAGAGTCGTAGAAGCCCTACAGACGTCACAGACAATGATTAGCGACAGCGTTTCTATGACAGGTACAATACGTACTCGAGGGCTTTCACCGTAATTGAAGTCGCCTCCAAACCCACCGAGATGGCTCTGGCTCGGGTGATGGATCTGCTGACCAAGCTGCCCGAATCCACCATATGGGCTGTCCTGGCCACCACCCACCGGTGGAGTGGATGCATGAAAGTACGGGGCCTCCTGCTGGCGGAAGTACGACGAATGGCCGCCGACACTCTGCTGCTGCTGGTGCGAGTGATTCTGCGCCGGCTCCACGTGCGTGGGGAGGCCGTGCTGGGAGTACTGACTGTGCTGCTGGGACTGGCTCGGAGGCTGGTGGTGACCGGCCAGCGACTGGGACTGAGGCGAGATGCTCGACTGCAAAGGGAAGGGAGAAGAGCTGGAAGCAGAAATAGCAGGTTGCGAAGGCTGAGAGGGAAGGGAGATGGAGCTCGGGATGGTGTGCTGGGGCTGCGTCTGGGCCTGAACCTGGGGTAGTTGCTGTTGCTGAGCCTGTTGAGGGATTGGCTGCTGGAACAAGCTCGAGGGGACAGACGGCTGAGGTTGGGATGGGGGAGAGACAGCAGCAGGGGCCGCATGGGTTTCTTGTGACATGGGCTGCACGGGAGTAGGCTGAGGCTGCTGGACAGGTTCCGGAACCGGCTCTGGCGCAGGAGTGGGTTCTGCGGCCGGGGCCTCGGGACTGCAACGAAAAGCTCGGAAGAACGCCCAACAGATATGTAAGATAGAGGTTACTTACGCATCATCGTCCCCGCCCAGACTCAAACTACCAAACTGCATGCCCATTCTCTCGGCACCGGAGGAGAACGTCGAGCTCGGCATAACAACAGCCTGGTCAGTCGTCTTGAACTTCGAGGCGCGGAACCGTGACTGCACGGGCGTCGACGGTTTCGATGAGATGGGAACTGGTGCTTCTTTGTGCAATTGCGCAGGCAAAGCTGACGGAATCGTTGGCTCGAGGACGGGCTCGGGCTGGGGCGGTGAGGGAGCCTCCTCCTCCTGAGGCTTCTCTTCCTCCTTTGGCGGAGCGTCCGCGGTCGTCCACGCCTCGGGCTCAGCTGGTGCTGAAGGTTGCTTAGGTTCATCATCCCATGTCGGAGGCTGGACGGTCGTGGGTTCTTCCCAACCCTGCTGTTGAACTGCGGTTTCGGCTTCAGGGGCTTCAGGGGCTGTGGGTTGAGGGGGAGGTACTGCAACGGCTTCAGGAGCAGGGATGGGGGCAGGCACAGCATCAGAATGAGGGGGAGCAGGAGTTGATACAGGTTGGGGAGCAGGAGGTTCTTTCGCACTACATGAATGAAGGGTCAGAACTACCTCCGCAGCTCTACGACAAGCATGGGAACATACCGAGCAATTTGTGCCCAAGACATCTTAGAGGTTGCAGGATTTTTGGGGGCAAATTTCGTTGCCGCAGGAGGAGACTTTACAGAAGGAGCGGCAGAGCCGTCAGTAGACTCTGCTAAGGTCGAAGAGGGAGCCGTGCCCCAGGCAGAAGCTGAGGGAGCTGTAGACTGCGTCTCAGTCTCCGTTCCCCATCCATTCGTGGCAGGAGCGGGACCCGAGGCATCCTGAATGGAGGTAGCATCACCGTCAGGAGCAGCGGCCTCGGCCCAACCATTAGCACCATTCGCAGCGGAAGGTCCCTCAGCCCAATCGTTTGCTACAGGGGGCGCAATAGAGGGTTGGGAACTATGACCGTTGGCCTGCCGATGACCGCCCCGCCCGCCAACGCCACGAGCGCCGCCCCGTGCCGCGCCACCACGTCCACCGCGTCCACCCCTACCACCTCGGAACTCGCCTCTCTCCCGAGCAGGAAGATCTTTCGAGTGTACAGCAGGGCTTGCAGGACCTTTTTTGTCCTTCTTGCGACTGACTGAACCCCACTGGACTGCGTGACCTAGATGACCACGACGGTTTACATGAGACTTCTACGAGGTCTCGCGAGTGAATCATACCTTCTGTGATTCGCGTAGCTGCGAGCTCAACGTCACCGGTGACTTCTCCAAGCAGTGAAACTAGGTCTACAAACAGGCAGGAAACGTATGAAGACAGAACAGAGCTCGAGGGCGAAACCGCGTACCATCGCTGGACCAAGCAGGGAAGAGTTCCTGCAGTTGCTGTGCTTTCGAGCGGTATTTTTCGCTGGCGGGCTCTGCAGCAGCAGAAGCTCTGCGAAACTGGGATGATTGGTAGGACATCTTATGGGCGACGGGCGACTCGATGTGCGCAAAGGTGGGGTAATAGACGCGAAAGGCGCGACGACGATGCTGAGACCTGCCGCTTGCGTCGGAGCTCAAATTTTATCGCCACATTGCTGCCTGCAGTCTGCCTTACCAGTAAATTATTCATCGTATAAGCTCACTGCTGTCTGCTTAGGCATATGCTCTTTCAAATGTGCCCCTTCCTTGATGCAGCTATACATGTCTAAATGTAATACGAAGAACCTCTCATACTACCCGACGAAATCCGTGATTGCGGTTACCCCGAATGGAAATTCCCGAAATGAGCCGCCTTTGTTTAATTGTGATTGTGGCGTTTATCTGCTGAAGCCCACCTGCTAGCAGTAACAGTGCAAGTTTTGCTTCACTTACTGACGACAGAACTGTGGAATATAGCTCTGAAAATCCAGGAGAACGTGTCGATACATTTGCATTTGAAGAGTAGACAATAATACAGTCGTGAGCCGCAGTACGACCATCAAGTCGCGGAATTTGTCCAGCTTGAATACTGCATCTGGGCTGTTCCGCTGTTGGTAGCGCCCCCACCGCGATGCACAGCTCGGTTGCGGGTCCTTCGCGCTCTACTGGCATGTCTGCAGGGAAGAAGATGAAACCACCTAGTCTGACAATTGGCGTTTCAGACAGGCCGACAGCAACGAACACTGTACTCGAATTTGAGTCTCCCGTTAATGATCTCCCTGAAGACGTCGACGACGACCGTCTGAG
Organism: Heliocybe sulcata; assembly: GCA_004369045.1. NCBI lineage: Eukaryota > Fungi > Basidiomycota > Agaricomycetes > Gloeophyllales > Gloeophyllaceae > Heliocybe > Heliocybe sulcata. The sequence continues at coordinate 514,721 of ML213520.1, read as the reverse complement.
TCTATCATCCCCCTCTTCCTCATCATCTGGCTCACCGGTTGCTTCCTCTCTAAATTTCACTGATTCCGATGCGACCTCTGACGACTTGTCGAAAGACCTTGCAGTGCTGGAGGAACTTCGCAGGAGTGTCCGGAAGAACCTGCGTTTGCGACCCATCAAGTCAGCAAGCCATCTCCGTCTTGGGCAGCCATCGCCACGTCCTGCTTGGTCCGAGCTGAGCGGTTTGAGCCCTCCATCCAGCAGCGCAAGTGTCGCATCCAGCGCCGCATCACCGGGCAGCGTCGCATCACCAGGCAGCGCCTACTACACACCTAGCTCCGAACCAAGCACTGCATGGCCTGACACGACCGACGGACTAAATTCCAGCCACCTGTTCTCCCGCCTCACGTCCTCCGCTCGTCCGCTGCTGATTGACACCCGCCCCGCCGCATCCTACCTCTCCTCGCGAATCCGACATAGTATCAACGTCGCCATTCCGTCTTTGATTCTGAAGCGCTGCCGCAAACCGAATGGTGGTTTCCAGTCCCTGGACGCCCTTCGCCAGTTCATCACCACCGAAGAGGGCAAGGACACCTGGGACGAGCTCATGCACCCGGACGGCAGCTGGGACGGCGACGTAATTGTGTACGACGACGAGATGGACCCGACGGCACGTGAAAATGTCAATTCGACCGCCTGGGCCCTTCTTGGTGTCCTCTCGCCCCTGGTGCACAATGGCAGTGTTACTCACATCCGAGGGGGGTTATCAGCTGCGCGGCGTCAGGCGGACCTACGGTACTTTATCATATCAGGAGATGGTGATGACTTCTTACGCGCAGGAGAGGACGGAGTCGGAGGCGGAGTCGGAGGCGGGCTATTTCAGCTCGACACGCAGAGCGCCCTCCGTTCCAAAGTGCTCCCCGAGATCGAACCGACATCAAGCTCGCCGCTCGACTCGCCCACCGCATCCATGCCGTCCGTCATGAGCTCCAGCAGCCTTATCAACGACGCGACGCCTTCCCCGCCGCCGTCACAGTCCGTCTTCCGCCGCCCGCCTCGCAGGCCCAGTGTTCCCCAGCTGGGTCGGCTCGACACCAAGTCGGCCGAGCGGCTAAAAGAGAACCTGCCGAAGCTGCAGGTGCGCACCCTTCCCGTGAAAGCGAACACGCTCGCTGCACCGCCTTCTGCCACATTCCGCGCCCATTCTCCTTCACATCTCAATATCTACGCGTCGAATTACTCCCCTCCAGGATCTGCTCGCTGGCTGCCTCCCTCGCCGGGTCTGAATGGTTCGAGCGAATACTTACCGCCACCCTCACCCATGTTCGGCCGAGTCAGTACACCACACTCACCCAGTACCCCCATGCCCCGATCACCCTCCACGGCACGTCCGGACACAAGTCAGCCGCCCACCACTGAGGAGCCTTTCCCAGTGTTCGCCGTATCTACTATTCTACCTGGCTTCCTGTACCTCGGACCAGAGCCTGCAGAGCCAGATCATGTAGAGGAATTGAAGAAACACGGTGTCACGCGGATATTGAACATCGCAGAAGAATGTGACGACAATCAAGGACTCAATCTACGGGAGAACTTTGAGCGGTACATTCGAATACCAATGCGCGATACTGTCGAGGAAGATAACATCACTCGAGGTGTTCGCGAAGCTTGCCAGTACCTTGGTATGTCTACTGCGATGTCGCGAATGACTGTCAGGCACTGATTTACCTCGTTAGACGACGCCCGATTACACTCGGCACCGACGTACGTCCACTGCAAAGCCGGGAAATCTCGTTCGGTCACTGCTGTCATGGCGTACCTAATCCACGCCAACCACTGGACATTATCCCGTGCCTACCAGTTCGTCCTCGAGAGGCGGAAGGGTATCTCACCCAATATCGGGTTTGTCTCGGAGCTCATGACCTTCGAGGAGCAAGAGCTGGGCACCAAGTCCCTGGGCGTGGTCAAGTCTGCTGGAGGCAATGCCGACCACGCTGAAGACAGCGAGTCGGCAGGCATGAGCGGTAACTATGGTGTAGCAGCCTCTGGCCGGCGCCAGGGCCCGCAGCGGGAGAGTCTTCCCCCGGCGCTTATGGGCCCGAACGGTGACATTCCTCATCTCATGTCTGCGGACGGTGTTGCTCGTGTCGGCGACTCCGGGCAGGAGATGGAGATTAAGGATGCATCGGGAAGGTATCGGCACGCGCGAAGGGCGCCGGTCGATGAGAATACGCTACAGCCTCTCCGGAGGGTGAGTAAGGCGGGTTTAGAGACTTCGGTCTATTCCTAGGATTTCTTGTTGTCAATGTGTGGATCATGGACAGACTCCTATTTAATGTTATAATCCTACCATTATTATCCTCAGTATTTGCTAGACAATATTTCTTGTCGTGCCACTCCTTTACTGTGAATCTTTGTCCTCTCTCGTGTTTGGGGTGCATTATGCGTGCACTCCTTTTCTTCTCTCTTATCATCTGTTCCCTGCGATATCCGAAGGGCATACCCAAACAAGTACCATTTGTACACATAAACAAGCACTGCAAGGTTATCATCATTTTGGGCTAATCCATCTCTGAAGATATCGGTTTGCATATGACGAACGATCCCGATTTCTTTTGGCGGGTCCGCCGCAGTCATAAGCTCCCATAGGCTATACGTCCATCAATCACTGTCGCAGCAACACGGGTGCTTAGAATCTTGTGCTGCGGCACCGACATGATGTCCTGGTTCAGAATAACGAAGTCCGCCTTCTTGCCCGGCGTCAGTGAGCCGATGTCTTGCTCAGCGAAAGATGCATACGCAGCATCAAGCGTCATGCCTTTCAACGCCTGTGCCCGCGTTAGCCGTTCATTAGCAAACCTGCATGGAGGATATTAGCTTTCATACAATAATGCACCACACAGCCGATCCCAAGGAGATACACCTGACACTCACCATCCATTTTCGCCATGAGGGCTGTGTCCATCTGCATCTAGTCTTGACACTGCAGCATAGAATCCCAACAAAGGGTTGATTCCTTCGACCGGGAAGTCTGAGCCCAAAGGCAGTACGCTATTGGGAGAGTTTCTAAACCAGGTGACGAATGTGGATCAGATAATGTTCAAGATGAAGATGAAGAAGGCCTTGCGAGCTAAGATACCAGAGGGATCAAGAGCCTGATACCCACCGAAGCAGCGTCTGATATGCATATGCTCCTTTGATCCTTTGCGGACCCTGAGCCATCGGTCTGCGAGTCAACCAGACAATACATGGTCTGTCATTCGGGGATTAGCGCTTACCAGTCTACTCTCAGCGTACCACATGTCGCTAGTACTGTCGCACTGTAGGATCAGCTAGTAATACTGCATCACGGATGGATACTGACGAACGCGTGTGTAGGCTGGACACTGGTCATGACTGATAGATATGCAGAGCACGTTTAGCAAGCAAAGGTAGCCGCACAGCAGTCAGACTGACCTCCGAGCTTTCCGGTCCGCTCTAGATCGCTCATTTGCATGATCTGGGCATGTTCAATCCGGGGCCTCCGCTCCGTGGCATTGCCCCTTCCGTCACGCAGCACTTCTTCAAATATGTCCAGGACAATCTTGTTCGCCCGATCACCTATGCAATGGATGTTCTGTTTGCTCGTCAGGTTGCTATCCACAGGCTGTGCAGGTGACCGGTGCTTACTACTTGCCATCCTTTCTGCCAGACATCCTTCACATGTTTCCTGATCTGCTTAGGATCAATCCGCAGGATGCCACTGGTGTCGGGTTTGTCGGAATAGGGTTGTAACAGCGCTGCCCCCCAGGACCCGAGAGCACCTAGAAGTCGAAGTAGTAAATCAAGCTAGCACCGATGACCCAACCACTCGTAACACGATTGTTCCGATTCTCCTAGGGACGAACAGACTGCTCCAAAGGCCACTTACCATCCATGAACATCTTGATACTCTTGACAGTCAATCGCTCGTCTTTGCCATAATTCTCTCGCCGTTGCATTTTCACCTCGCCGTCCTCTAGCATACCCATGATATACAGACGCATCTGTGTCGCACAATAGCTCGGACATCCAAGCGGTTCATATCATAAAAAATGAAGTCGTACCGGTATGTTGCCTTGCTCTGCAAGACTATGGATTGCGAGGACCACGGGGGAAGAGCTTGTAAGGAGTACTGGCCGAGAGGGGAGAATCCCTTACGTTTCGTAGAACTTCACCGTTCGAGCGTCATTGCCCGCGTCATGTATACTCGTCAAACCCACTGACAATGTATCCTGGGTCGAGTCAAGTCAAGTCGGTGGTCAACTTTCCTCGATTCACGTTGATGCTTACCTTCATAGCTCTCTGGAAATATTCCAACATAACAGCCTCGGACCGAGGAGGTGAAGGGACAAGGCTCATCGCATTGTCAACGAATATACCTGCGACAGGATATGCGGTTGCCGACATGGATTTCACCGTGAATACACGTACCTGTTGCTTTCCCGTCACCATCTCGAATTATCTCTCCCCCGTCGACCTGACCAGGTAAAGACCCCATGATCTCTAGAACCTTTTCCGACACCCATGTAGCATGGACATCTACACGAGCAAGGCTGATGGGGCGGCCCTCGAGTAGGGGTGTATTCAGGTCTTTCTGTGTAACAAGAAATGCCGTTCGTTGCAGACTAACATTGATGTACGTGAGTTTCCACTCACGGCAGTAGGGAATCCTCCTCGCCAATCTTTCCAAACGTTTTGATTCCAACCCATGCCTTCAATCCATCTCGACGTGTCATTGAGTACATCGGGATGGGATAAGACATATGCCTCCAGAACCTGAATGATGTCTACAGGACATGGTGCAGCGCACGAACGCCGGTGTAAGAGGACAGTGCTTAGCAAATAGTCCTTAAGCTTCCATACCAACCTTGCATAGATCTTGCTCTGTCAAGTTGTAGCTGCATCTTGAATCCATATTCGAGGATATGTGCATGCGAATCTGATCCAGAATTTCCTGATCTCAGTAGCACAGACGTGCTGCCTCTCATTAACCACACCTGCTAGTCCGGGTACGACAATGTGTTCTTTGGGGACTTGTACAACTGGCAAGGGAGCCTCGTCTCCCGGTGCATGCACGAGCCGGAATGCACCCCAAGAACCACGTACCTTGGCTTCCACGACAGATGTGAATGAATTCAAGGACTGAAGTGGAAAGGCGCGAACCTTCGTCACCAAAATCCAAAATCCTATCTGCATGGACAAGCAGACATTCAACTTCTGGATTGCTCTCGTCCACTGTGTAGATTTTTCCCTTGCCCTTACACAGTGCATAGCTCTGTGGCAATTGCGAGATTGAAGTCGTTCTCCAGCTCGAAAAGACATAGAGCATCAGGCTTGCCACTATTGCAACAAGCAGTGTTGGCCATCTAGGACTAAGGTAGTACCCCGCACCAGGTGTCTGGGGAGGATCCGGTGCACGCTTTGGGTTGTCAGACATCCTAGGTCGATAGCAAAGAGTTAACGTACTGTAAGTATATTGAACAAGCGGGCAACGCGCTTGTATCGGCATCTACCGAAGCTCCGCCCGAATCTCGACTCGAACCACTCCCACTGCCAACAGCGTCGTCGACGACGGCGCTCTCAACGGATTTCCGTCATATTCGCCCCTAATTTTCGGCAAGTGTGTTGCAATGGATGTCAACACACACAAACTCCTCGAGTCTGCCACTATTCGCACCTTACACGCCCAGAATTTCTCCAGATCTTCGACAGAGGCAGCACACGTCCTGACGGATCTGCTTTCGCGATACTTGACTACGCTATCCCAATCATGCAAGAAATATGCGGAGCAGGCGGGACGGTTGAATCTATCTGCACGAGATGCAAGTTGCGCACTGGAGGAGATGGGTGTCAGCGTTGAGGAATTGAAAGAATACTGTGGTACGGAGGGTAAGGAGTTAGGGAGGTACGCTTTGCAAACCAGAAACAGGCTAGAGGACTTGAAGGAGTACAAGGGTCAGTCCGATCGCGACTCGTCATTATGCGCAATTTTTTATGTTGGTCGAATAGCTATGCTGTTGGATGGACTCCGCCAGCAACAAGACCCGATACCTTTGGTGTACGCCCCTGTTCCAGAGGGCTTGTTATGGTCGGAAGAAGAGTTAGATGAGGGACCCAGCGATGGAGAAGAAGAAGCTGAGGAGCAGGAAGCAGGTGATGATGAGGTAGAAGATCGGACAGACGAAGCAACGCAGAAGGACGGTAGTCGCCCGGGTCCCAGTAACGAGAGGAGAGCAACATCACCGCCATTACCTCCCTCGCCAGTTTCGAATCCCTCCTCTCCTCCTCCCAGAAAGAGACAAAGGACGGCAAACTGGAACCCGCCGGACCATATCCCTGCATTCCTCCCGCCTTTGCCTGGCGACTTCCAGGTTACATCGCAGACACCCTCACCGAAGCCCACAGCGCAATCTACGACAAGCCGCCCAGAACTCCTTTCAGCGCCACTGACGCAGCCCCTTGCGCCCGTCTCTTCATCCGACTATCTTACCTCTGTGCCCTATCCTGAGTCATCACTCTCATCCGTGCCAGAATGGCACCTACCGGAGCCCATATCAACCGCGGACTTGCAGGCCTCCCAGTCGAAGCCATTCGATCTCCAGACACCCCAGACTCAGCCCTCCCTTCTCGCCGCTTATCACCACATCCTAACACACCCTCCGCCGCCTGCCAACGGTAGCGGGAACCCAGGCCGGCACAAAGTTGCTATGGGCCTTCTCACCGAGAACCAGGTGCACCCCCGCTGGGATCCTCCTGACACGCTTTTCGGCAGCATCCAGCCCTGCCCGCCGCGCATGTCGGCCATGACGCCTTCCTACGCCCTGCCGAAAGCCGCCACCCCGGGTGTGGGTGACGGGAAGGGAGACAAGACCCCCGATCCGAGCAAGGACAAGAAGACCCTTCCCTCGGCGCCGCCAAAGACGGTCGCTCCCAGTGAACGCATTGCCCCAATGATCAGCCAGCGCGGTTCGCGTATCACTGAGTTGGCGAAGAATATCCTACCGGTTTGTGTTTCTCTCTAGTAAAGCGGATCAGTGCTAATCTTGAGCAATCATCAGAGCTCGGTTTACACGAGAACAGTGCGATTGTCTCACCCTCCTGTTCTCATGCGCGGAAACCAGAAGCTCACGTATGGCCCTGCTCTGGATGCTCCGTGGAATTCTACAAGAGCCGGAGGGAAAGGGAAGGATCCTGACGCTCAGGACGACACGCCGAAAGTGCTGCCGGATGCTCGCTTCCACGCGACTTGGGACTATGAACCCAAGCCTTTCTGGCAAGAGATGGGGGGTGCGAAGAGAGGGAGGACAGGCAGTATAAACCTGAGCGCAGGTGCCAGCAACGGCAGAACAAAGAGTTTGAAGTGAGCTTGGGAGGTCTAGTTCGTCTGCATTGTACTTTTATTATTGGCTCGCTGTGAGCTTGCCAACTCGACCGTCGCTTTGACGTTTGCAGACGTACCCTTGACCTCTAGTAGTACTAGATGGTAGTTTAATGGAAAGTGGTGTCCGAGGCGCACAGCCACTCGTGCTCGGAAATCGCGAGCACGGAAATTGCCACAGCGTAACTCTAATGGCTCTAATATCCACATTATAGAAGCGAACTTCGACAACATCAGTGTATCAGACAACGAAACTACTGCAATACATGACATCAATCAAAGCCCCGTAGGAGTACATGCACAACCTCGTGCAAGACACAGAAGCAGGTAGCGCGATAGACAGAAAACGACACCCAGACCGGACCTATAGCAACGAGAGGAAGGAGGGCTATTGCAAACATCATGAAAACAACGCCTCAACAGATACCCGCTTCATACCACTTACCAGATATTTACGATCCCTTGGGGGCTTCCTTGAAGGTAATGGCCTGCGCAGCAACGCTAAGTAATCGGCATTGAGGTGATGCAAACTGTTACTTACAGCCTCCTCTCCCATAGCAGAGACGATAGTAACCAAGAGATCTCCACCCTCATCGAAGGCGCTCTGGATCTGCTTGCCAAGGTCACCCTCGGGCACCTTCACGTCGTCCTTGGCAGTCCCGTCTTGAGTCATCAAGTTCAGGAAACCGTCGTCAATGTTGACCTTGGAAGTAACGTTTTAGCGTTGGGAAGAAGGTGAACGGTGTAAGAACACGTACGAGCTGGTATTCGGTACGGCTGACGTTAGGAACATCCATGTTGTGGGTGGAGGGACAGATATCTTCCTGTTCACGCCCGTTAAGTCAGAAATTCGAATAAACGAGTAATTCGGGCATCTGACCATCTTCTTGCCGTTGAAGATCTGGAAACCACTCTTAAGTCAATTGTTCTCAATGCAAGCACTTTCGATCACTCACATCAATGGCCACCAAGTGGACCTTGGCGTGACCGTGCTTGCCGGTCTTGGAGGTGGACATTTCCACGATTTTGCAGGGACGGCCTAGTCACCTCTGAGCGACTGTCTGGAAGCGGATATAAACTGTGAACACGCACCTTTTATGACGACGTGTCCGTTCTTGCGGAGGGCCGAGCATTGCATCGGAAAGGTCAGCGAGGCGCCAGCGCTGGCCTATTTGCCGCAGATGAGCCTCCACCATCGCGAATATCGGTGAGACCGACGTACCTGCTCGAAGGTGTGGTTGTGTTGCTCATCATCAGACATGATGGTCGTGTAAAGAAAGGAAAAGTGAAGTGAAAGAGGTGGAGGAAGGTGTGCTAGGGAGAGAACAACGCGAGCGAACGCCAAAGGCGCCCAAAATCAAAGATTGTCAATCTTTTTCAATCTCCGAACGTGAGAGAATCCGGCCGTCCGGCAGCTCCGTGCCACCGCCGGCACCGCCACCAACCGCGCGCACTTCTAATTAGCGCGACCACGTTCCCTTCCCGGTCGCAGTCGTATCCTAGTCATTATATTCTCGAGTTCACCGTCAAGAATGCATCCCTTCGGTGGTACACCAATATGTCCGCGATGCAGCAAATCTGTCTATGCGGCAGAGCAGGCACGTCTCTATGATCCGTCTGAGTGTGATCTTGAATCTCATGAAGTAATTAGGTCATGGGTCCGGGGCGGAAGGTAGGAGGGAGACCTAGGTCGCGTCTTACTCTCGACTGACACTTCATTACGTCTGTCAAGCTGTATCACAAGGTGAGTGGCCTTTGACCTAACAGTCCACGCATCATGACCCGCGTGGATGATCCTAGTATTGCCTTACCTGCGCAATATGTAACAAGAGGCTTGACTCCCTCAGTCTTCTTGAACATGACGAGGAGGTGTGCATTCAGTTCCTCTATCTGTCTCTCATTACTAACTGCTACATAGCCTTACTGGTAGGTGCAGACTTCCTTGACTCCCAATATCTACTTACCTTGCACAGCAAGAACTGCCATTCCAAGGCGTTTGGCACACGCGACCTCCGACAAGCCAACCTCCCTCACCGCGGAGATACTTTAGGCTCACCGACCCGGCGCTCATTCTCTCCACCACCTTTGTCGCCAACCAGGACAGGCAACTCGGTGTCTCCGTCGCTCATTACGAGTCACACCACAGGCAACAGCGTACGATCTTACCAAGAGAGGGTCGGCCGGAGTATCGTTACCTCGCAATCCCCTGTAATGAAGCCTACGCGAAGCCTGAGTCCCACATCCCCTACGTTCTCCTCGTTCTCTGCCCGGTCAACGTCGGGAGAGAAAGCCGAGAACGACGAAGCGCTTGACACTATTTCCGAGGAGCCCCGTCCCTCAGCTGCTGCACGCAATGGGTATGGTGACAGATCCACGAGCCCCGCCAAATATGCAAACACTCTGGGGCGGTCCAATGGTTCATTCAGCTCGTCCATGCCATCGCTTGTCCCGACCATGACTGGGACAAGATACGGTGCAGCTCTAGGAGGAGTCTCGTCGCCATCGAAACAATGGGGCGGAGGAACACCGGTCTGTCCAAGATGCGGGAAGAACGTTTATTTTGCCGAACAGGTATGCTCCCTGTCGATCCCTCTGCTATGTGAGGCTGACCTTCGTCACGAAGGTTAAAGCAGTCGGCAAGACCTACCACCGTGGCTGCCTTAGGTGTACGGAATGCAACACTTCTCTGGACTCAACTAGGTTGACTGAGAAGGAGGGAAGTCCGTACTGCCATCGTTGCTACGGGAAGGTGAGAGCATGACGTGTATGTAACTGTCCACAACACGCTGACGTATGCGTTACAAGCTCTATGGACCCGCTGGTAGCGGGTACGCGCTGCTCGGCAAGGCCGGCGGGTGATGATATGTAATTGTAACCAGGATCCCTGGTCTTTGTAATTTATCGAAGTTACATGTCTTCTTTTATCTTGTTTGCACTAGTTGTTTCCGTTAGAGTACGCCTGAGCGCTTTGCCTAGTTGTATCGTTATATTCTCCCCATGGACCTCGTTTCCTTGTCTTTGACCTACACCCGTAATCTATAACATACTACGATAATTTTATCGGTATAATTGTGCCCTTCGGAAGGTTTGTAGCCTCCGGCAGGTCGTTAGTGTGAATGTTCCCACGCAGAAGTTGCACAGCATGATCGGTCTCTTCGATTGCCACAAAGACGTTTCATCTCTCACATCACTTAAAGACCCTCCAATTCCGCGCTCCAAAGGACAAGGCTTGTCTATCCAAGCTCAAAAGACTAGCGCCAACAAGAGCGTTATTATCAGGTGCTGCTATACTGCAGCATTAGCCGCCGAAACCTTCCCTCGCAACCCCCCCTGATCATGGAAGCACATACATTCTCTCCAAGCCTTCCCTACATCCTCTTCTTCCTCTATATCGAACCGTTTTCAACCATTGTCGGAGCATACTATGCTCATCTCCGACAACAGGAATACCTGCAACTCACGCATGCTTCTTCGGCACCCCTCACTGCCGCCACTATCCCCATCGGAACACAGGTCGTGTTAAGCCAATTAGCTAACCTGTACCTGCTTTTCGCTTTCAATGAAGCGATGGTACTGCGGTCCACGCGCTCACTCAAGACGTGGAGAACTCTGCTGACAGGCCTGCTCATTGCGGATTTCGGGCACCTCTACAGCGTCGCGCCGCTGGGTTCCGACGTATTCTGGAAGTTCTGGGACTGGAATGCTATGGACTGGGGAAATATAGGATTTGTGTACTGCGGTGCCCTCATGAGATGTCTATTTCTGTCAGGAGCAGGTGTACGGAAGGCTGTGAAGGACGAAAGGGCTTCGTTGTAGTCGCCATGATGATCCACCTCACTCATATAGGCGCTCCTTGTGAAAGCACAGCTACGAACAATACACCTTCTGGAAAGATATGATTTGCAGTATGCTGGAGCTCCAGCGAACAGAGTGCCACTTTCTACGCTAGCCTTTTCATGCTCACGGATGTAGTCGCGAACTCCAGTAAACGCTGGTCTCAGGAACGTCGCATGGTGCCAATTCTCGCATGATAACGTAGGAGAGTTCTCCACCAATACAGTCTCCATCACGAGGTCCGTCTTAGACATTACGCATGGGAAGTATAGTCGATTATCAGTAAGTCTAGGTCTGCTTAGCCTCCTCAGTGTTACCTAACTTGGTGACGGCATCATCAGACAAGCGTTCACTCGGACCTCATAGGATCGACTTGATGAACAATGTAGCTTCCCCCGACCTCCGTCCAACCCTCCAGGTGCGTGTCTGTGCAGCTATGTTGCCATCGCTGATCGCCTACGACGATGCAGCCAACTCCTCCCGCAGTCCACTGTGCGAACATGGCAGACACAGAGCCCCAAAGCAACTGGCCCGGCGGTAGTGTCCTGACGCCTTTGCAAGGCACTGCCTACGGCGGTTCCTCGCAGACAACGGGCGGCGTTTTGCTGACCCAGAGTAGCTCCGCCTCTGCTACCAGTCCGGCCCCTTCAAGGTCCTTCACTGCAACAGCCACATCGCCCGCGACTCCCAACGCACCGCACCGTCGATCCAACGTCGCGGCCATCGTAGGCGGGATTATCGGCGGTTTAGCCGTGCTTGCGCTGCTAGCGGGCGCCTATCTCTATATGCGGAGACGGAGCCGTAGATTCCGCGCCGGTGATGCAATAAGGACCTCTACCGCAGGAGAGAAGATTGACCTGGCGTCTGACGAGAATCAGCGCCTCAGATCGGATACTGTGGACGGAATGGTAGCGCCGTCCACTGTGGCTACTCTGTACAGAGATGGAGACGGAAGGTCCGGCAATGCCGCTGCATATCCAGCCACTCAGCGTTCTAACTACCAGCCTGAGTCTCCACTCGAGCCACGTCTGCAGACCGGCGATGCTACAAATTCCAGATCAGCGTCCTCAATGTCGCAGATCCCGAGCAGTGGAAAGGGACCAGGCAAGACAGCGTTGACGAAAGCGGCCGAGAGGCGGGAGGAATTATCTCGCATGATGGCAGAGCGGGAAGAGTCTCTGGTGCTGCTGCAACGCCAGCACTCGCTGCACTCTGCAGACGCGGCTTCGAATGCGAATGGAAGCGGTGCTACTACGCAGGCTCAAGTTCTGGCATCAACTAGCGGCGAGAATGATTTGAGATGGCAGATACGGCAGTTGCAAGAGGAGATGGAGAGGATGCGAGGTCAGCTTGCGGTTCTCCATGAGGAACCACCCCCAGTGTATCAGTAGTGGAGGCATGTGCGTGCACGAGGCTCGCTGGTAAGTATAGTTTAGCTTTTGTTGCACAAGACTCTTGACGTCGGGTTGTCGAATAATGTCCTGTACTGGTATACCACAGATACGACGTTCGATGATTGTCTTGTAAGAGACGATGTTTCGGCAAGCTTTTGTTCATTCCTTTCCGGGATATTATACCAGTCATAGGCTAGATAAGTTGAAATATGTATCGAGTATCCATATACTCCGCACGAGCTAAACCTTCTTAAAGAAAGCGGTTATCTCCTTCGTCCCCTTCGGCTTCGTATTCGGGGTCTTCTTCTTGGAAGGCGAGCTCTGTATGAGTCGTTCGAAATCAGAGATGGGAGGAAGGCACCATTTGGAGAGTGATGATACATACATCGACGGTTCTCGCGCGTTTGGACGGGGTTCTCGGGGACTATTTGAGGTTTGAAAGTAAGGAACGGTATACCGGACTTCGAAATCATACCTTGACCTCGACCTTTTCAGGACTCTTGGAAGGACTCGCACCCTTATTATCCGAGTCAACAATTGCTATATCCTTCTTCAGCGGACTTGGCGCCTTGGGTTCATCGTCGATATATTCCAGTTCGTCGTTATCCTCCCATGTGTTCATCTTAGTTCCAGAGGTCGTTGCTTCCTGTTTCGAGTCTGAGAACAGATCTGCTATAGAAGGTGACGAACTCCGCTTCCGCTTGAGTTTGTTGGAGGCCTGTGATTGCTTTTGCTTGGCAAACATCGACTCAATTCCGTCCTTCCGCTGCGAGACGGGCTGTATGAAGGACGGCGACTCAGTCCCGATCTTTCCGACTTCTTTCGGGACTTGGTAGCTAGCAGAAAGCGCTTGGTTACTGCACATAACAACGACTGAACGAATGGGTAATCACCATTCCAAAGGCGCATCTGTGTCGCTGTAGGGCTTTACGAGTTTGGTGAGATCGGGAGTCCAAGTTTGACCGGACGTGTCGAGCCATTTCTCGAGAGCTTCCTTGGTTGAGAGAATGACCGGCTGTCGATCGTGTAGCCAGCTAAACTCCTTGTTTGCATCTGTGGTGACGATGGCAAAGGTGTATAGCGGTTTGACCTCCCCTGCATGCAGCTACGAAATTGCATCAATTCATGATGAGAGACCAAGGTGCGGGCTGTACCTTCCAAGACAGCCGAGTCCCAGAGGCCCGCTAGCAGCATAAGTCGGCCGTCTCTGTGTTTAGTGAAGTGCGGGAGCTTGTCCTTGCCTTTCTTCAACCACTCGTAATATCTAGGATTGGAATGATGATATGGAGTCAACCAGTAGCGATCCGAGAGATCACGGACCCTTGACAGAGGACAGCACATCGTTTCTTCCCTTTAATAGGGCCCCACATTCCACCTCCTTCAACTAAATTCTCGGCTCGGGCGTTTGTGGTACTGAGGCTCTTGTCCTCATGCTTACTCCAGTGCGGGACCAAACCCCACTTCATGGTCTGCAATACATATCTTGGTCCACTTGAGCATTCCTCAAAGGGTCCATCATAGTTCCTGCGTATTACCGGAGCTCGAGAGCGGGGCGCGATATTGTATCGAGGGTGGAAGTCTTCCTGATCTATCCATTCCCCGACTTGGACACCGTTGTTATGTCCCGGCATATGTTGAATCTCATGATGCTGACATTAATGTCAGCATAGCGTCAGTATGTACAGTAGATTTTGTTCCTTACTGGCAGCGCTAGCGCGTATCTGCCACACATATCAGACGGAACGTTGGCGAACGAGGACTGCGCAGCCACATTCAACAACATTCGCGCCACAGACGCGTCCAGGAAGTTCCCACAACTTTGATGCATGGATGGCTAGAAACTCCGCAGTAAACGAAATATCCCCCCTCCTTCACTCTTGGAAGTTAATCTTGCCGCTGAAGCTCAATTTTATGTACTCTTGTGTGGCAGACTTGACAGCGTGGACTTCCTAGGACTGCCTGATTTACGCCCTCATAGAGCTGGCAGAGCAGGCGTTTTCGGAACGGATATAAATCTTCGAGGACTCTGGCTTTCCGTTTCGTACAAATCTGGTGCTCAAGATTCCTAACTACTCTGCGGCCTCGCGATCTCCTTGTATATGCATCTAGGTGTGCGCATGACTACCTCGTCCTCCTCTGCCTGATTCCTACCAATTTCATGCATCACTGGCCCCCCTGCTGACCGCAGTAGCCCTAGACGCCCTAGACACTTCTGTCTTTATGGTTCTGACCCGGAACTGATCACAGCCTCTGCAGCTATGGCTTCCAGATACGCTATACAGACTTGATCGGATTCGCTCGTCTCCCCAGTGAGTCTGCATCCTCTGTCAGATTCGAGACTGCTCTTGGCAACCGCTTCCGTCAAGCCTTTGGTCTCGAGATACATCTCGCACGTCCGTCACATCAGTAAGGTGCCTCGTACTCGGTGCCCAGACCCGTCTACAATCTGTGTAATCAAGAGCTGGACGCATTTGCCTCGCATCTGTCCCCTTCCATCGGAAACTCAGCCATAGCTAGACCCAAACTATCATAAAGGAGCACTGCTGTCTGTCGGGCGATATATGTTCTGCACTCGGATCTTCACGCTTTGCTTCTTCCTGTTGCAGGTGTATCAGTTCCTGGCATGACGAATATCAGCGGGCCGTAAGACTTCCTCCTTCTTCATGGTGTGGTTCTGCATCTGAGTCAATACGCACTATACTACAAGTTCTACACTGTATGATTGCATTTCTCTGCCTTCTTCTCCTTCTTATATGTTATTTCCATTAGGAACCCGAGGCTTCTCGCCTTCCCGGCCATCGAGCCCGCAAGTTTGACCTTGGACTGCGTGACATTGCCCGCCTGAGTCTGGCTCGTCTGGGAACCATGCTTCCCCTTTCTACAGCCTTTCGCTTGGGTGCGATTCTCTCGTCGTTTGCTGGGTAGTGTACTGAGCCCCTTGGCGACGAAGTCCAGATCTGGATCATCATAGGATCTGTGCTTGCACTTCCCGCTGGACCCTTTGTGCTTGGGCGAAGATAGGATTGCAGGGCGGCTATGGTGATGATGGTTGGGGTGATGATTGTGATTGCGACTCCCGGGTGAGGCGGCATTTGGGACAGCTTCATGTCCACAAGCGGGAGAGCGAGATCGCATATGTCCGTGTTCTCTCTTGAGGATGTGGATGTCATCCGAGTGCGTGGGGATTGGCCTTGGAGATGGTGTCCGAAGTGGTTGTGCCAGTAATAATGGAGAGAAGTGAGCCTTCGAACTGGACTCAGTCGCTACGTTGATTGAGCCTCCCTTCCTAGCATTCACCATATGCGGCGCCGGCTTGCTACCTTCTCGCTGCACTGTGATCTTTGCATCTACGCTGTGACAGCATGAAGGGTGCTTTTCGGCCTTCAGGCGATACAAGATTTCGTTGACTTTCGCCTCCACATCTTGAAGTACGCCAGTCTGCTGGCATTGTCTTATACCAAGCCATGTCGTCTCTCCCATCTGGGAACTCGGACGTCATTGCCAACAATCCACGAATAGGTTGGGCTGTCGTACCATGAATTTCCGGAACAGCAGCTGGAACGTCTCTTCGAGACTGTCGATTCTTCGTATTATCTCGTCTTTCTGGTCATGTAGCCATACTTGGAGGTTTGGAAAGGGACGATCACGAAGCTCCAGAATGTTCTTGCTACGGGAAAGCAAGCCATCGATTTGCCTTAGGCCGTCTGTCAACAACGGCATCGTCGGCAATATAGACTGCCTACTTACAGCTGCAGAACTGACAACCCCTGGTAGGTCTCTTGCGACCCGCCATTTACTTGGCATACCTCTATCTGTTCTTCTATGTGGGCACGGAGGTCGAGAAATCCTCCTCTGAGTCTCTCGCAATATTTGAACAGGTCCTTTATCTGGTAATACGGATAGTTCAGCCAGGCAACCTTATCAAATCTCTTCAGCGGAGGGATTACCTCGTCGCGATATTTCTTGCCCTCCCATACCAGCTGCACAGTAGCGGAGACTGGGTCGACTGTGCCAGGCGGAGGTGGCATGACCGCTAGAGAACGGGGCGTCGTTCGAAGCCTCTTCCTCCCCATATAACGAGATACCTCGTTGCGTATCATGTGGGTCCATCGCCAACTTTTTGTTCCCTTGAATAGACCTGGAAGTTATCTTACCGCCAAATGCCATACTCTAGCTAGTCAAGGCAGTTCATCAATATTTGTTCTAAATCAACCTCGCGGGACGGCTCTGGCTATACTATTTTCATTGAATCGCCAGGATCATCATGGCATCATGAGACTGCTCCGTGCGCTGTCCTGGATCTTGGCAAGCCGACTAGCCCGAGACGGCGAACTCACGATAGACATGTACACCCACAGGCCCGAGGGAGTTACGAAACGGGCAACTCTGTATCTCGAGTACATTCCCTCAAAGATCATTTTGTAAGGCAAGCGGCATTCACAGCTTCTTCACAGCACATCGAAAATGACACTTCAGAGTCTGCAGGTTTATGCCCGCCACTTGTTATAGGTTAGTTCAATGACGGCTGTGTACATAGACCGGGCCTTCTACTTCTGTTGATGCACGAAGAAGTGTCCTACGAGGCTATGCCACGACGATCGTCCCAAAAGGTCATACATATAGTTCTCCCATCCAGGAGCACGTATCTACTGTTACAATCATACTGCTCATAGATATAACTGTTCGTACACGACGCACCATCCACATAAGGGAATGATAAATGAATGACTAGTGTACGGGAATTCATAGATAGGGTCCATCAGAGGCGACTCTCCATAACCAACGTAGGCTTTCTCCACCCTAGGGTACCCTTCCCGAAGGCAGCAATCAACGCTTCCTCCATGGTCTTGACGAACACGAACTCTATCTCTTTGCGCACGTCTTGTGCAACATCGTGCTCTACATCCTTACGGTTAGCCCACGGCAAGATTAGTTTCTTCATTTGGGCACGATGGGCTCCGAGAACCTGCGGAACGCCTCTATCAGAGATACATAGCATTGAATGACAACAGCTACCGACCTTCTCCTTAATACCACCGACAGGAGTGACACGGCCTCGCAACGTGATCTGGGTTTTAGGTTAGACATCTTATCGGAACTCTGGTGTACCAGAAGCCTACCTCTCCAGTCATGGCGATGTTCGTGGGTATACAAGCACCAGTGAGAAGTGACACGAAGGCACACGCCTGATAGTCTAGTTGAGCAACTGAACAGCATGCCAGACGTCAGATACCCACCATTGCGATGCCGGCGCTGGGCCCATCTTTCTTCTGAGCGCCCGCTGGCAGGTGCAAATGTATGTCAATGGGGTCCGGGAACTTGAGAGGGTCCTGAGCCCGGTTTTCCGTGATGCAGAGGTCGTACGCGTGGGTCTTTACCCAACTCAGCGCAATCTCGCCGCTCTCCTTGATGACCTAGATAACTCATCAATACCATATTCAGACCTACAATCCTAGTGCAGTCTTCTTCACTCACATCACCCAGGGATCCGGTCAATTTCAGACGACCGCTTCCCGGCACAGCTATGGTCTCGACCGGTAGAATCCCGCCCTCGCCCATTCCAGTAACCACGAGCCCGTACACGAGCCCCCTCCTCTCTTCCCTATCCTTCTCATCTCCCTCTGCACGCGAGATGCCCAGGATAGTCTCGAGGTCCAGTTCCTCTACGACGTTCTTATACTCCTTCTCCTTCCCATCGTCCACATGTTCAGCCCATTCTACAGCTTTAAACCTTACAACAGACCCAATTGCCCGCTCGAGGCTACGCACGCCGGCTTCACGTGTATAGTTCGTGACGATATGCAGAAGCGCGGTGTCTGTAATCGTCAGGTGCTCAGCGACGAGGCCGTTCGCCTGCATCTGTTTTGGCATTAAGAAGCGGCGAGCAATGTGCATCTTCTCGTCGTATGTATAGCCTGATATAAACCGCCGTCAGCCGCGTCACGCTAGCAGAGAGCGTCTCATACCTGACAACTGGATTATTTCGCAGCGGTCGAGCAGCGGCGCTGAGATAGTATCCAATGTGTTCGATGTGCATATAAACAGCACCTGACTCAGGTCAATGGGTACGTTGATGTAGTGATCCTATAATGGAGCATCAGTACAGGCACCAGCATGCCTGAGTTTGCACTCGCGTACGTTGAAGGAGTGGTTCTGCTCAGGATCAAGAACCTCAAGCAGTGCAGCGCTAGGGTCGCCATGGAAGTTGCTCTGTCCAACCTTGTCCACTTCATCACTATTATACGTCCGTCATAAGCCCGCTGCTCTCCGAGAGAGCGCTCTAACAAGACGAGAACTTACAGGAGTAGCACAGGATCAGGCCTTCCAGCTTTGCGAAGCGCCTGGACAATCATACCTGGACCACTGGCAACATACGTTCGGCGATGTCCGCGGATCTCAGCCTCGTCCCTGACGCCGCCCAGTGAGATGCGTTGGAAGGGGCGGTTGAGGGCGCGCGCGACGGATTGACCGAGAGAGGTCTTCCCGACACCGGGGGGGCCGACGAAGCTGTATCAGAGCGCGTATAGCCAGTCAGCGCTAAATTGTTACCGCCGCAGCATACCATACATACAGTAAGATAGGTCCTTTGACCGCTTTCTTTGACGGTCCGCGCTTTGGTGCAGCGGGGACGACTTGGGCGTTGGCAGGGTCAACCTTCACCAGTTCCCGGCTTTCCGAAGGGATTTGCGCATGAGCATCGAGCTCCCGGTGATCGTCAGCGACAGCAAGCTGCTTTAGCCTGACGACAGCGAGGTACTCGATAAGCCTGCGCTTGATCTTGTCCAAACCAAAGTGGTCCGAGTCGAGCTGCTCACGCGCATTCCGGAGAAAAGCACGGTCACGCAATGTGTCGAGACTTGAGGTGTCAGTGGTAGTGGACGAAGGCCAGGGGACACTTGTCAGCCATTCAAGCTGTTTCAGGAGGGTGAGTGTAACACGTAAGGCAGTATTAAAGCGACGCACATATGTCCTGATGACACCGTTCTCGACACTTCCCTGAGGTATCCGCTTGAGCCTCCTCCACTCGCGAACACCCATCTTCCTCTCCTCACTCCCGGGCTCCATAGCCTCGATCTTCTTCTTGATGTCAGCAAGGTCCTCAGCCTCATGCTGCTCATCATCGTCCAGCTCCGAGGATGAGGAGGAGCTTTGAGGCATTTCGCCACTGGAGCGGTTGAGGTTGTGCAGCTCCCTCTGAATGGCGGCTAGTTGCTGACGGAGGAAGAACTCCTTCTGTTGCTTTGAGAGCGACTCATCCACAGCAGAGGCGATCTTCTTAGACACTTCCGAGATGGAGGCTTGTTTGATGAAGATCTGGGTAGCGAGCTTCAGGCGCTCTTCAGGCCCAGCTGCAGATAAGAAGGCTGTTTTGAAGTGATTTGGCATGCATACACATGAGTAAAGGGCCTTAGCCACGCACCGAGCTTGTCACTGTACTCTCCATTGACAGCAGAAATCATTACGTCTGCCATCCAAGCAGCCCGCTGCTCCGATATCTCTTCCACCATACCCGCAATCTTCATCCACGCGTCTTTACGAGACTGCTGCGTCGAATCCTTCGCCAGACGATCCAGCAAGCGAAGAGCAGCCGCCTTGAAGGCCTCGACCGTCTCCGCGGACGGAATCTCATCTCCAGGCGGGTACTCGACCGGATGGTACTTCACGACATCCAGAGCATTCGACTTCAACTGTAATGGCTCCGCAAGATGGATCCGAGTTAGACCTTGCAATGAGAGCAGGTATGGGTGCTGGGGATTGCGGTTCGGCGGCCTAATGAGACGAATGATCCGTGCAGCCGTCCCCCATTCGCTTAGCGTCAGCTCGCCCTTCCTGAGTCCATTGATCTGCTGTATGTGCGAAGTTATCGGCACCGCAGCGAGGACAGGTTGAACATCCGACTCCTGGACCAGAGTTGACAGTACTTCTCCGGTGACCCTGCTGACTGGCAGGGTAAGCCTCGCTGATGGCAACAGGATCAGCGGGTGTGGAATGGGCAGGATGGGCAGGGGCGTCGCTGTCATGGCGTCGTCCAACGTCAGCCTTCAGCACTCAGACCTACGGAGAAAGCAGGCGGCGATAACGACGACGTCGAAGAGGAGGTGTCCGAGAATGTGAAAGTGACGTCTGGCTTCCCCACACCGAATAGTGCGGATATGCATATGCATGCATCAATCACACGCGCGCGAATACGGCGTCTCTTGCTACTGCCGGCGTTCCATCACGTTCGGATTCCACGGGACTTGTGCTTTCTAGACGGGGTAAAACCATGTCGTGCCCGCTGTACAGCATGCGGACGCGAGCCATGGCCTCTCGAAATTTGCAATAAAGTGGGAGAAGAGCTTGGTCCCGCATCACCGCATTCGGGTAAGGACCATGTAAGGACTTCTATGTCTATCAATTGTCTGCAGCAGGATTGATGTTCTTCTTAGCAATGAAATGTCTCTAGTCTCAATAGGCTAGGACATCTCGCAGGAAGTGGACTTTACACGACAATGTTCAGGCGTAACAGCACCTATGGTTTCCCCTTGGTCTACCGAATTCTATGTTCATGCCCATCCGCGCGACTCAACGAGCTCACCCATGTCAGTGGAATATGCTGGTTTTTCGTGCCATCTCACTGTGCGCATGAACCCCTTGCCGTGCGTGAGCGGTGCGACCGACATCCCCATGCTGCGGCCAGACCTTGAAACCTCAGATATCACTGATACAGATCCCAAGGTGAGAAGTGAACATGACCCATAACTGATATCGCAACTCTGACAGCTCGACTGTGCCTTTACTTTAGCTTCTGCTATTCTGCGCGATGTGCCTCACTAACCCGGAGGTTATTCTCCCATCAGTGAGCAATTTTAGAACATGCATCTGTGTCAAACGTATCGCAGCGGGCAGGAATAACTTCCGTTTCCTGCTATCACGCCAGCCACCGACGTCGTGCATATCTTGCTACCAGGTTAGTAATGCTCGGACAGTCCGCCTGGAGATTCATCTTGCCTTATTTTCCTGTGACTGTACTTCGCCCTCCTTTTGCGAGCTATGGTCTCTTCATGTTTCTACAGTCGCAGCACTTGAATTCACGGTTGATTATCATTCAGAATCTGACAATGAAGCCTGATGTGTATAGAGGCGCGTTTCAGTACTCGAGAAGCGCCTGCGCGTTCGCGCAGGGCAAGTACCTTGCGACTTTCGCTTCCTTGTTCAGTAATGGACATATTAACTGTGTATTCTCGGTGCTCGGGCGGCACTGACCACTAGGTAACTTCTATCTATACTAATGTATTCTAAGTGGACTTTTGCTTCTGTTTCTTGCGCGGGCTCTCTAGCTAAAGCGGCATCACTAGGTCACCTTCGGAATTAACAACAGGTTTGAGCATGTATATGCTGACAATGTCAGCTTCAAATACCCATTGCTTGTTGATAACAATGCACGAGATCAATATCACCAGCACTGTATTATCCACAATGATATATCAAATAGAGATACTTAACATGAGCGGGTGGGCAGGCAGCTCTATGAAGCTTTCAATGTCGTTGTACTGCTTAAAGCAGAGCATTGCTTCACAGTAAACATTCAAGCCAATGGTATGGATGGCAAGAAGGTGCGACATATGATCAAAAGACATCAGTACCCATGGCCAATGACAGCAACATATGCATTCATGGACTATCGGGCACATGGCAATGTGTATGTTGCATCATCTTGCATTTCAGGCCAGCAGACACTGCGCTTCCTGGAGACTTCAATCCAACAATCTTCCAGCAATACCATGATATAACTTTGAAACAAGAGGACGAGCGATTGGAGCGTCTCATTGAAAGAACGAAGCGATGTGCGTGTACTTCCTCTTGACGAACGGTTGACGGAGTGGCGTGAATTGCCAAATATAGACCAGAAAAAATACAAAGACAAATAAGTTGCATATTCGCTAATTTCTTTCTGACACACAAGAGACCTTGCTAGTCGCAAGGTAATGCGCCGGCAGTCATTCGATCAATCGGCACCGTAGGTAGACGCACGTGGTGCTATAATTATAGTTACCGGATTCGAAGAGGGACTTGATTTCTGAAGCGGGCACAAGGGTTGTCGACGCCGACCACGGTGCCAACAGGGTCTTTCCAGGTCTCATAATCGTACTCGTCGTACACGGGTGGCAGGCTATCCCGGAGATGGCAACCTACGCCCAACCCTTACCCCTCGGCCGTTCTCATTCTCATCCGATGCACCAGCAGTTCAGCAATGCACTCTCACCCACTACGCAACGGAGGCATGCTTCGAGACAACGTTTTGCAGCCGAATTCTCGCAGTGCCTATTCGACTTTGTGGTGCAGCTCCTACCAACTCAAGAGGAACTCGCAGTGAAGGAAGACGTCCGCAAGTTACTCGAGAGACTAATCCGCACTATAGAGCCGGACAGTCGTCTGCTGTCATTCGGGAGTACAGCCAATGGATTCAGCTTAAAGAACTCGGGTGCGTATGTCATGTGCCTGCTCTAAGGTCGCATACGAATGACCGCTCAGATATGGACTTATGTTGTCTGATCGACTCGGAGGATCGTCTCAGTGCCACGGATATGGTCACTATGCTAGGTGACCTCCTGGAGAGAGGTGCGTCGCTGGACTATAGTTCATTCCGCTTCCAAAACTCACGCGCATGCAGAGACTAAATTCCACGTCAAACCCCTCCCCCATGCCCGAATACCTATCGTCAAGTTATCCCTTGACCAATCACCTGGCCTTCCGCTAGGAATAGCCTGCGATATCGGATTTGAGAACAGACTGGCCTTGGAAAACACGAGGCTGCTGATGTGCTACGCCATGATTGACCCTACCCGGGTCCGTGCAATGGTTCTTTTCCGTGAGTGTCCAATTTCCACCAGGGGCGCCTCGATCATTGTTTGCTTGGTTGGTTTGTCGTGGATATCCTCGATCATCACCATTGAAGTCACTGTGTCTGTCCTGCGAAGCATGATACTCTTCGGCTACAGTCGGACATTTCATTGATTCGAAGTCTTCTGCGGTGATCGGACCAAGCGAAGTAATGATCGAGTATCCTACTGTGTTGTTGGCGCCCGAGCAACAATACTGACCTAGTTCATTGCTTGAAGTGAAAGTATGGGCTAAACGGCGGTGAGTATCCTCGCTGATTACTGATTATGGCTATGCTCATCATCGATTAATAGTAAAATCAATTCGCCTTACAAAGGCACCCTATCCTCATATGGATATGTCCTCCTTGTTCTATACTTCCTAATCCACGTTAAGAACCCTCCGGTTCTCCCCAATCTCCAACAAATTCCGCCTCTCCGACCCATTTCTCCTGTACGTATATGCATCTTGCGGCTGTCGGTGTTAGTGCTGACTGCTTTAAAATAGGAAGAGACGAATCTCAATGGACATGATATTTGGTAAGGGTTGTTTGCCTGTGAGCCGAGTCTCCGTATCTGACCCTACCGGTTCAGGTTCTTTGACGATATACAACTTATACGCCAGCGGTGGCACTCATCTAATACTCAGAATGTTGCTGAGCTGTGCGCTATGGATTCCGTCTCCTCTGTTATTGTCTAACTTGATCGTCAAACAGGTTGATTGATTTCTTCAAATATTACTCCAAAGACTTCCCGTACCAAACAGGCGTGGCATCTATAAAGAGCGGGCAGCTGATGAAAGCGAGCAAAGGGTGGCAAAGTGATGTACGCGCTTTTCATGCCGTCACTTGACTAGCTTTCCAACATCTTTCAGCTTGATAGCCCTCGCTATAATGACTACCGGGAACGAAATCGGTTCTGCATAGAGGTATGAATTACTAGTGAGCGCTGGGACTTGGTCTGACCTTCCTCAAGGACCCTTTCGAGACTGATTTCAATGTGTCGCGATGCGTTACGAAGGACGGATTATACACTGTGAGCTACAGAGTGCCTCATAACTTGACGAGCTCACCAACTTCGAGGTAGATACGCGGCGAATTCATGCGGGCTTCTCGGATCCTTGCCAGTCGCCCCGAGCGCGCTATCATTGCATTGGCCCAATTGTGTGAGGAGCGCAAGGACGAGGAGCTGGGACGCCCGTTACCGCCTCGCTCTACCTTCGTTCCTCCTCGGTTATCGCCTTTGCCACCACAAAGCCCGTATACCGTTGACAGCAGTGCTCTACGGCCCAATCGCTTATCTTCTCTGGAGAAGCTCGCGCATCAGGGGCAGCCGCTTCTGGTCACAGACCGACAGCCGCGGCCAGCTGTATTGCAGGTGCCGACGAGCCCGCCTCCAGACCATATGGCCCCGAGGCGGTCGAAATGGACAAGTCCGCCGCCGCCGGAGGCTCCACCCTCGATGCATGCAACGTTTGAGGACGAGTTTGGGAGGGGACTGGTGCTTGCGACGTCGTCGACGGATGCCCGCGAGGACCGTACAGGCAACTCGTCCTCGAATAACAGCGAGGTGCCAACGGATGATGAAATCTCGATGGAGGCTATAGACTCGGATGATGTCCATTCTGTACATTCCTTCACCGAGGATTCATTGCCGTCCTACCGCGAGCCAGGTCCATCAAGCCTTGCTCGGCATCCTTCGTCCCCGTACAATCCAGAAGAAGGACAGCCTTTTATGCCACGGCGGATGACCGCCCAGGATACTGCCGCCTTGCAAATGCAAGCTGTTCTACGAGCACGCGGGCGGCTAATTGCTAGACAGGACAACACCACCCCAGTGCCAGTGGCATTCAGATTCAGTAGAGCTCTTCCCAGCGCATTCGCCAATATGCCCTCCGAAATCTCCCGCCGATCTTCTTCAGGCCCGCCTCGTACGTCCGATAAGACTTTGCTGTCCAATGTACATTCCAGGATCCCCACTACAATACCATCTTCGCCAGCACCGCCACCGATAATGATACCATCTCCCCGGGCTTCCACTGTATTTTATCAAACCTCACCAGCACAGGACAAGGCACCCTATTTATACCCCAATACAAATCCAGGAGCGTGTACAGCATTGTATCCCCAGCATCAGCATCAACAGCAACAAGCACAACATTACTATACGGAAGCATCGTCAACTAATGCTGGCCGTCGACTCTCGACGCTTATGCCGCCGAGAGCGCTTACCGGCGGTTCGAGCTATGAAGACTCGGAGGCCTCCCCGACGCTGTCGGAGATGGCACATGAGGGCGCGCTATCACCTGCGTATAGCCGTACCTCGCATTCGCACTCACATTCGACGGCTACTATCACCCCCCGAGTTTCTCAGTTCGCTCGGAACCGCCGGGGTGGGGGCGTCTCTCCGTCAAGGTCGAGATCAAGGTCAAGATCGCGGAGTGTCTCGCCGTCCAGGCTTCTTGGCAAGCGACCAGAGGCGGCTTCGGCCTCATCGCCAGTAGCACTGTCGACACCCAGTGTGTCTCCGACATCGTCAATAAGCTCACATTATCCCGCTTCCTTATCACCCTCTTCTACCTCTCCCCCGTCTCCACACCATAGTCCCCGATTCTCCGATTACAGTCCCCGCCCGGATCGTCTGCAGCCGAGGGAGTCGTCCCTGAGACCAGTAGCAGAAGCTTCTCTCGCTGGCGCCAGCGCCATGACAAGACGGGAACCCGATGTCTCGCAGTCCATGAGAGACTTGTCTCTCGAAGCTCCCTGACATCGTCCTTCGGGCGAGAGCGAGCTCAGTGCACTAGATCTAACAGCCTGCTTGATCTTCTTGCTTCCGCTTGCGAGTCTGACGTTCTAGGTCTTAAGTGCTTCCAGTAAGTATGTTGCTGCAGGTTGACCCAGGACACCTGAATGATGTTCAACGATCCCATTGGATCTTTATATGTACAAAGGGCTACAGACATGCATGTTAAATCGTAAGTAGGTATGCCTTGTATGTCGTATGCCAGTCAGCAGACTGTATGCACGATGCAGTCTCCCGGTGAGACAACCCAACAATACCTCTCGTAGTAGGTAACCGCCTTGGCTTATCAGCAACCTGTGGGCCGGGGTTTGGGTCTCGGTCAAGAACTCCTCGAAGCAAGCAGTGGAACCCAGACCGCTATTCTTGTGCGAGGAAGGGGTTGGCTATTTCCTCGAAACCGTCAACTGGGCTTAGAAGAGTGATCGTCGGGCCGCGGAGTACCACTAATCCAAGTGCCCTTGTACGCGGTGAAGGTTCTCTGCGGGCCTCAGATAATGCAACAATTACCGGGGTAGTCAGGCTCACCTGTAAGCTGTTCTTCTACCTCATCAAGCACAAGGTTTAGGAGCTGGTCGTACCCCTTCAAGACTCCAGTAACTATACAAAGGGATTCAGTCATACAAAATCGAACAAGACTGGAATACATACCTTCTCTACCACCCGTGAACTTCACCCTAATTCGTTCGTTAACATATTTTGAGAGATCAAGAATGGCTTCACGCTTCGGTTTGTCCATGGTAGGCTGTGGGCCCTGTGGCCCTCCACGACCTCTGCCAGATGTTGAAGATCCTCTGGCTCCTCGAGGCGCACCGCGTCCCTGCATGCAACAGTCAAGTCATGGCCGCGAAGTTGCTGTCCCTAACACAGACCCGTTCCGCCATTTGGACTTGATGTTTGATAAGTAAGAGATTAGACAGTAGCCGGTGCCAATGAATGGAATGCGGTTGTGGATTCCAATATTATTTAGAGCAGTACCGCAATAATGACTGATGCTAGCGATACTTGGATGGAGGTCCTGAAAGGAAGTGTGGCAGCGTGTTCAATTGTTTGGCCACATTGAAAAACCGACGCGCGCGTCCGCGACTTCCCTCAACCCATCACCTCGACATCGTTCGTATTGGCAACGCCTCCCGCCTCGGCTAGATCGAACAAATCAGTTCATACATTCAGCTCTTTCTGCTACTCTAGAGTGCGCGAATACACGTCAGGGCAGCCCCGTTATTCACGACCATGAACGCCGGTGAATTGCTCTCCAATACCCTATCTCCTGGTGCGCCACTTCCCGTGCTTTCTCGTGTCGACAGACCCTGTAACACTTCGGCATCATTATCCTTGTGATTTTCAGATGCAACGACGCGTCAGGATGCTGAGTCGAAGCTGGAGGCCGCGGCAAGAGAGAACTTCGTGAGTGATTTTACTTTGATGCAGTTTTGTGCACCTCCTTACACCCCGCTCTTTATGACCGCGATGTAGCCGGCCTACATGCTTATGCTCTCATCAGAATTGATTAATGAGGGGGCTGAACCGCACGTCCGGAATGCAGCTGGTTTAGCGCTGAAGAACGCGGTTTCCGCTCGCGTACGTGATGCAATCTATGCTCTGTCTTGATTGTCTAATACGCGATACAGGAGGTAGCGCGGCAGGCAGACTATGCTACTCGGTGGCTTTCTCTTGATAATGACACGAGAAATAAGATCAAGCAAGATTCGTTAATGTCCCTTGGTCAGCAGAATCTTCGCGTCGCCCATGTCGGTGCCCAGGTTGTGTCGGCCATCGCCTGTGTAGAAATCCCCGCCGGCCAGTGGCAGGATTTGATCACGCTGCTTTTGGGTTTTGTCAACGACGCGAATAACACGAACCTCAGGATTTCTACTTTGGAGACAATAGGGTTCATCTGCGAAGGGATCGTAAGTGTGCTATCCTTGATGATAATGGTCACTTCATTCAATCCTTTGTTTTCTAGAAATCCGAAGTCCTGAGTCTGCGCTCTAATGAAATACTTACGGCTGTTATCCATGGCGCACGCAAGGAAGAGCCGTCTCCCGATTGCCAGTATGCCGCCATTCACGCGCTATTCAACGCATTGGACTTTGTACGCGACAACTTCGAGCGTGAGGTAAGCGACGCAGCCACAACCTGTTGTTCTCTCAACTTAATCATGCGCCTACAGGGCGAGAGAAACTACATTATGCAGGTCATATGTGAAGCCACTCAAAATCCCAATGTGAAGGTGCAAATCGGCGCGTACGAGTGCTTAGTGAGGGTTATGAGTTTATACTACGACAAGATGAGCTTTTACATGGAGCGTGCACTCTTTGGGGTATATCTCGCGTATCTCTCTTTTCGCCCCTGCAGTTTCTAACGTGTCCTTTATAGTTGACCGTACTTGGTATGAAAAATCCGGAAGAAGCGGTGGCCCTGCAGGCCATCGAATTCTGGTCGACAGTATGCGAGGAGGAGTATGAGCTGCAGCTAGAAGCCAATGAGGTACGAGATAAGGCGCTTGACATAGTGACTTGTGCTTATCATCGTTTAGGCGGCAGAGTACGGGGAATTCCCTGAGATTGAATCTCATAACTTCTCTAAGATCGCACTGCCTGAGATTGTCCCTGTGCTTCTCACATTACTGACGCGGCAGGAGGAGGAGGCTGATGAGGACGAGTGGAACGTTGCCATGGCCGCCGCGACATGTCTCGGCTTACTCGCAAAGGCGGTCCAGGACACGATCGTCTCTGCTGTGATCCCCTTCATTGAAGCCCACATCAAATCGCAAGACTGGCATCAACGAGAAGCAGCAGTCATGACCTTCGGGTCCATCATGGACGGACCTGACCCTCAGGTCCTCGCGCCCCTCGTCCACCAGGCACTGCCACTTCTGATCGACATGATGACCGATCCTGTCGTGCAAGTAAGGGACACGGTCGCCTGGACGCTTGGCCGTATTTGCGATCTGCTGATATCCACGCTGAAAGTGGATGTCCATGTGCATCCTCTCGTATCTGCGTTGGTGAACGGCCTTTCGGATAACCCAAGGATAATCTCCAACTGCTGTTGGGCGCTCACGAACCTGGCTGACGGACTGTCTGAGTTGACTGAGGAGGGCACGGCTCCACCCACAGGGTCTTTGTCGCCATACTACGAGGGCGTTATCCAGGCCTTACTGAAGGTCACTGAGACGTGAGTACGAACTTCGCTGATGCTGCGTACTGCGCTGATGGCAATGTGATAGCGCTAGTAACGAGTCGAACTTCCGGACAGCGGCTTATGAGGCGATTGCGGCGTTCTGTGTAAACGCTCCCGGAGATGTCGTACCTGTTGTCCAGAACACGATTGTCACCATTCTTGTCCGGATGGAGCACCTGATCGGCGTCGCGGTACGTGTTTTAATCGTTTCTGTTCTCTCCTTCGTCCCTGACGATATTACAGAACCAAATCCTGGGCATCGATGATCGGAACAACTGGAACGACCTTCAAACCAATCTTTGCAGTGTCATTGTCGTATGTGTCTCCAATTGAAATAAGCTATTCCGTACTTATATTCTATCCGTAGAGCGTCATCCGCAGACTCGGCGATGGGGTTCAGCCTCTGGCTGATCGTATTATGACTCTGATCCTGCAGCTGATCGAATGTGCTGCGAAGTCCTCAACAGTCATGGAGGATGCGTTCCTCGTGGTTGGCACCCTATCGACCGCTCTGGAGCAAGGGTTTGCAGCGTACATGGGCGCGTTCCTGCCTTACCTTCATCCCGCTCTCAAGGCACACGAGGACACGCAATTGTGCACCGTTGCTGTCGGTCTCATCGGGGACTTCTCTCGGGCTCTGGGTGAGCTTAGTGCTCAGTACTCGGATGCATTCATGCGTGTGCTGCTCGAGAACCTCCAGAGCGAGGTGCTGAACCGCAACGTGAAGATTTCGATTTTATCCTGCTTCGGCGATATTGCGCTGGCAATTGGCGCTGCGTTCGAGCCATATCTGGAGACAACGATGAGTGTGCTGCGGCAGGCCGGCTCTGTGCAGCCCAACCCGGTCAGTCACTTCCATACTCTGTCGAAGCGGATTGCTCAATTTGCTGTGTAGCTTGACTATGAGCTTGTCGAATACGTGTCAAATCTGCGCGAAGGTATTCTGGAGGCGTACACCGGCGTCGTGACGGGCTTGAAAAACACCGACAAGGGTAAGTACTGCCACCGTGCCGTATCCAATACCTTAATAATGTTGCTGCAGTCTCCCTGCTCGTCCCTTACGTCCCGAGTATTTTGGAGTTGTGCCAGCGATGCCTGAATGATGACGAGAGACCAGACAGCGTTGCGAAGCTGTCGTACGGTCTCATTGGTGACTTAGCGGACTCCTTCCCCGGCGGAGAGATCAAGCAGCTTTTGCTCGCAGAGTGGATAGGCCACGAGCTCCGCTCTCGCAGCCGTATGGCTGGGGAGACAAAACGAACCCTGCGTTGGGCCAGAGAGGTATGTCCACCGCCTTTTGATCGGGGCCGGCACATCACTGACACCCTTTTAGATGGTCAAACGCGCCACCGCATAGAGAATGCCGCCTTCCTCATTTCTCGCCTGCTTTCACAGTTCCTTTCTCTTACTCTCTTCTTTTGTTATGACTCTTCATTCTCGACGACGCGCGCATGCAATCTATATTTTTCCCCGCAGTTCGACAGCTCTCGCCATCTAAAGGAGGCACATCATCTGTCACGATTTGGACGTAGTAGACTGAAAGCCTACAATCACAGTATTTTATGTTACGGGTTCTCTCATCGCAATCATCTCTGTCAACAATTTGTAGCCTTGCCCATCCTGTTCTCTTTCTATCATGTTGTCTATGGCTTTCGGCTGTGCATTTTACGATTCTAGCTACAGATCAAGTAATGAATACCACCATGGTGTCATGAATGCATGACACGCGAGAGTATTTGGCATGTGAATTCACCGACCCGGGATAAGACGCGCTTTTCCGGTGGGTAGCAAGGCGTAGTGCAACTTCATTCTACTGTTGCGTCTAAACCAGCTGCACTACTGGCAGGATAGGCTCGCTTTCGCGTCGCACATTTTCCTGACCTGGGAGGAGCATCTCGGATCCGACTACCTGATGGACACGAGGCAGGCTGAAGAGTCTCAGCGCTCAGCTGAAATGCATTTATTGCATTGCTGCTACCATACGCGCGGCTACTTGCAGGGCATCCGCAGACCCTCCTCCCAGCCATGAAAACATCTCTGCCTGTGCAGTACCAACGATCAAGCAGATCTACTGAAGGTCTCGTCAGACAATGATATTGCTCACGCAACACAGAAGCACCTACAATGGCAACACCGCGGTCCACCCTCTCATACCGCACTGTAATCAGGACGAAGCTCTCCGGCAACTCCCGTATGCCACTCTTTCTGGTTTGACACATTTGAAAATCGAATACAAGCATATAGTTCGGTCGACTGACTTCGAGTGAGGTCTGTCTGCCACTGGATTTTGAATTGTCTCTGGCTAGATCTGACTGTCTGATGCCCTTCTTGAACAGTCTGACAGACTGGTCGGCGCCCGACGTCGCGCGTCGCGCGTTGTTCTGGCTCGATACGGCGCGACTAGTGGGCTACATCGATTCTTACTATATAGTCACTGGAGACCAATCGAATGAGCTTGACAAGCAGTAATCCTACCGAGCAGTGGGGCTCTGACACGTCCGGGCTAGCGGACCGGCGTGCGAGTTGATTACACTGAAGCACCAGACGGAGGCAGATGTCCGGTAAGCATCTGATATCTAATACTGGCATTTCAAAATCGAGCGCTTGCATTGAGTGCACGGCTGCAGCTCGGACCCTGGCGGTATCCTAGACATACTTACAGAGCAGCGCTCTGCGCAGCACACGATCCCTTCTCGTGTATTCAACTGAGATCCAAGCCGGAGGTTATAGTACCTCTTGACTATTCGAGATGGATTGCCGAAGATGGTAGGTCAATTGAATATGTATTATTTTCAGAGACCATCTCCATCTTCTTGCTCAACTCTAAAAGAGCTTGTTCGTCATGTTCTACTTATCATGCCTGACTAACTTCCAGTCTACGTCCCTTCTAGTAGTACCATGCCCACGGGCCAGCTCCAGGTTCCTTCGATCTCTACCGAGGCTGAGAACAGATAGTACTAGGTCTTTGGACGAGCTCCCATCTACGATTCGCTTTGACGCCTCTATGTCATAGCTTAGTGGCCAGCATGGCGTTATCAAATGCTGTCCGATTGCTGAGGCACTATTTGGGCCGGGCCAACTTCTCCTGGAGAACATCCGCTGACATGCATCTGTTATATAATTAATGACCTCCCTATGGGTGTGCCTACACAGTGCCCTTCCTTATCCCCAGCCTCGCAATGAAAGTCCCATTCTCTAACGAAAGCTCTTCAGATTATACCCCACTCCTTGTCGATCCGAATGGCAAGCCACCTTTCTCGCCTTTGCGCAACCTTGTGCTCCCCAAAGCAGTCCTCATCCTCATCCTTGGCTTGCGCCCAAGACCATCCGTCAAGTTCGCCTGCTTGACTGTGTATTGCTTGTACACAGTTTATGGGCTCAGCATGACTACAGGAGATATGCGCCGGGATTATTCCATGGGATCGGCTATCATGATTCACGTCGCTCAAGCTCTCCATTTTGTATACCTGACGGACGCCCTTGTGGAGTATCGACATGAAAGGGACAGATCGGATCCGGCTTCTCTGCCAATTCTGAAGCGGTGGTGGTGGATGCTTTGCAGCGTCTACAGCTTTCGCGGCGTAGGCTGGAATTATCAGGTCAATTCCAATCTCTTCTGTCTCCAAGTTGACCGCTCTCATGCCGGGTGTTTTACAGGTCGCAAACGTTCCCCCTCATCCTCAAACCCCACGCTGGGCGTTCGTCTTCCATCGACTTGTCCGCGCCGCTCGAGACTATCTCCTGGTCGATCTCGCTTATACATATGTCCAGTCCAACCCTTACTTCATGTCGCCGCGCCCGGACACCTCGCCCTTCACATCACAGGGCTATCTCTTCCGCTGCATCAATATTCTTGCATGGATGACGATCCCTTATTGCGGATTAAAGATGAACTACTCTTTGCTCTCCGCTGCCTGCGTTGCGCTGGGTATACACGAGCCAAGACATTTCCCAGATCTCTTCGGCTCATGGAGTGACGCGTACACGCTCAGACGATTTTGGGGGTGAGTTTACACCGGGATATTTCATATCTGGTGCTCTGACAACTAACGGCGTACTATAGGCGCACGTGGCACCAATTATTGCGTCGTGTAAGTCGTATCAAGCTTTTCATTGCCAATACCCTTGCAACGTGCTGATCTCGTCTCACTGTGCATGCAGTTTCTAACGTCCATTGGGAAATACTTTGTCAACCTCTTCTGCTTCAAGAAGGGCACGAACTGGTCATCCTATACGCAACTTTATGTCGCGTTCATTGTGTCTGGTCTCATACACATGGGAGGAGATGCCATGGTAGGAAAAGAGTGGCTAGGCTCGTCCTTTCCCTTCTTCATAGCGCAGGCCTTTGCAATCACGTTCGAAGACGCGGTCATCGCCGCAGCGAAGAGGACAGTGCCTGAGAGTCTCCGGCCCTGGGCATTGGTCAAGCTCTTCGGGTACTCGTGGGTGTTCTTGTGGTTTAGCGTATCCGCGGTGTGGTGCACACAGTGGACTGTGGACGCAGGTATACTGCGGGCCCCGCAGTTCTCGCTGTTGCAGACGGTGTTACGTGCCGTGCCGCGTACGAGGGCCTGGAATTATGGGATGCAGATTATTGGAGTCAATGCTACACTTAGCAGTATGTGAGTCACGACTTGTGTTCGTTGAATTTGTACGCCTATCCGATGTGGTCAGTTGAGTGCAAATTCTGGACTGTACACGCAGGTTGACACTTTCTGCCAGCTATTACTCTCTCGTTTCCGTCAAGTACCAGTAATGCGCAAATAAACCACATTATTTACCAACAGATATCCATATATTTGCTGCAGATCTCCGGCGCCCCTCTAGGAAAGCCATGATCTAATCTTATCAGTGTTTTATCAGGTAAGTTCCACAGCATCCGGAGGCATTTCGTTCCTGCCTTCGTCCTTCTCCTTGGCTTGGCGAGTAACTCGTGATGTCGCGACATTACTCTTCATGAAAATGCGAACTATAGCTTTGAAGCATGCAGTCCTATGGCGAAACACTGGGCAACAACGCCATCCTGGGCCACTCTAATGTCGTCACTCGGCTCGTCACTAGCACTAGTCACTTCTTTTCGCATCTCAGGTTAATGTTTCCAGCTGGCAGATATATAAGTACAGGATGCATTACCATCCGCCTCTGCAATCTCTTGGAACCCGGGCTTGAGTGCCTTAGTGTCAGATAGCAAAGACAGCAACCATGGTTACGAAACCCGCGACGATGATGAGCAAGCGCTACAAGCCTGACGAGATCCCCATCCAGACGGGCCGTCTGGCTATAGTCACTGGTGGATGTGAGTATTGTCTATCTAACTGAGATATATCACCTTATATCTGTTCTGTCTCAGCTGCCGGAATTGGCTTCTACGATGCCCTCGCGCTCGCCGAGAAGATTAATGCGAGAGTAATCATTATTTCCGCCACCGAAGACCACGGCAAGAAGGCCGAGGCAGAAATGAACCAACGCATTAAGGAGGCAGGCGCGTCCGGTTCCGTCGAGTGGATTGGTCTCGACTTGGGAGACCTCAAGGCCGTCGACTCTATCTCCAAGCAGCTGGCGTCGGAGCTCCCGCGTCTCGACATCTTGATTCTCAACGCTGGTGTCGGGCAGGCACCGTTTTCACTCACCAAGGACGGCCTGGGCCAGCATTTTGGTGTTCGTACTGTGCAGTCGATATATTCACTCACGTATCTCACAACTCAGGTCAACGACCTCTCGCACTACGCCATGGCTCTGAGGCTCCTCCCTCTCATGGAGAAGACGGTTTCGTCAGGTCAGACTCCGCCCGGAACAGCTCGTATTGTGTTCCAGAGCTCGGAGACGCACCGCCTTGCACCAAAGGACGTCAAGTTCGCTTCCAAGGATGAGATCAACGATGGACCGGAGCGCGACCCATTCGTCTTGTAAGTCTGCTCTTATCCAAGCTGATAGTCACATCCCTACCGTAACACTCCCTTAGGTATGGTCGATCTAAGCTCGGTATGATCTACAATGCCAAGGGTCTTGCAAAGCGCAAGATCAGTCCAGAGACGAAGATTGTCGTCGCTGCGGTCCACCCGGGCACGGTCAACACGGAGCTTCAAGATGCAACGGTCCAAGCATATGGCTTCCTGGGGAAGGTGCTCGATTTTTTCATGCGGGGTATCGGAAAGGACGCGCAGGAGGGCGCGGAGGCCTCATTGTGGGCTGCTACCTCCGCGGAGATCAATGGGGATAACTGGACTGAATACCAGGTTTGTCTGGGAAAGGATATGTTGCTGGTGGGCTTGTACTGATGCATTGTGTTCTTACAGGCGAACTATTACTCCGAGCCGCGGGGTAAGCCGCACACGGAGTCTGATAATGCGAAGGACGAGTCCATTGCTGACAATTACTGGGAGCTGTGTGCGAGCTTGACGAAGGAGATCTTGGGTGAGGAACTGAGATAGGCAAGCAAGGATTGGAAGTCAAGGGAGTGTGTATGATATAATTTATTTGTTCCTCCGGGAAATGCATGACGGTGGAACGAGACAAGTACTGGGAGTATAGTGTAGGCTGGTGTAGCAAAAATCAGCAAAAGCAGTGCTTTCTCAGAGAGCGCTAGCAAGATAACTCATGCGATCCAACGACTCCGCCATATCGGCATCTTACTCTGAAAGAGTCTTTTCAAGTTTATTGACTCGTATTTGTATCTGTGTAACGGCGGTCCAGAATCGGAAGCAATTGAGATAATCGCGCTTGCCGCTTGCAAGCAAGTCAACGCGACTGCGTCCCAGGCCGACGGAGATGCAGGCCGGTGCAGACGCTCAGAACGGTTTCTTCTGGAGGCCGCAGTCTGCCAATGCAGCGGTGAAGATAATCGCTCCCGAGCAGCAGAGGCCCCCGACGCCTAAGAGCCCGTCTTCCAGGAAAGGCACGTCACTCTTCTTCTATGCGCCGTCTGACCCGTGCTGATCGTGTCGAAGATTCCACACAGCGGCAGTGCAGAAACATCTTGATTTATGGGTGAATATTATGCTGGTGATTGGAGGATGCGTATGAACCCACTTGCAGTTCATGTAAATTCCAAGACAAGGGTTGTATCTATTATCATCCGCCTGTGAGTTGGCATGAACCGTTCCCTGCGTAAGCTAACGTGTCCCGAGTAGGCGCAGGACGCGTCATCCCCACAGTATGCTTGAATCTGCCGTGACCTTACACTGACTGATCATCCGTGACCAGAGAACGCCCTGATTCGCCAGCTGCTTTCTCGCCTAATGCCCCGGTTTTCGTACCCAAATCCACGTCTGCACTTTCCGTCCGTTCGTCCACACCTCAATCTGCGCCGGCACAGTCTGAGACTTCTGCGCCCATGTATGCACTGTCTTGACCGAGAACTGCCCGCTCTCTGACGTCCGACCTAGTCCTACATTGACCGCGGCCAGCGATGACTACGCCGAGCATGACCCCTACGATCCTTACTACTACCCGCCCGAGATGCACGGGGAAGCTTCGACGGATGACCTTGCGGCTCAGATGCAGGGGGTGAGCCTCTCTTCTGCTACACGTCAATCTATTTGACGTTGAATCAGATGGAGATGAATCCCTACGAGGTGCCCATGGATCCTCAGCAGATGGGTTTATCTGCCGAGTACGATTCCATGGGCGCCTTCTATCCCCATCCTCAGCCGACGTACGTCCAACAGCCGGTATGTACCACTACAACTACCCGGAGCCCGCCCTGAGCCTTGAACAGCTGAACTATCACCTGTATACGCGACCGCTCCCTTCTTTGTTTACTCGTAACTACTTCATTCCAGACGACATCCGGGAAGAGCTTCAGCGCCGCTCCGAAATCATTCGTACTGCCCCAATGCCGGGTTTGAATCTGCCCGAGGACCTGCAAGGGTATCATTCTATGGTCCCCCTGGAGGCTCTTGTCGGCGAACGCCGCAAATTTGGAAACTGGTCGACGGTCGTGTACCGAGCTATCAATGGAAAGGATGGTGTGCCCTATGCCCTCAGGAGAATGGAGAGTGAGTTCTCCACTCCTAATCGTATTTTAACTGACCTGAAACTGACATTGTAAAGATTATCGCGTACCACATGTCACTGCGTTCGCCGCTATCGAGACTTGGAACAAGATCCGGCATCCCAGTATCGTCTCGGTAAAGGAAGCTTTCACCACCCACGCATTCGGGGACAACTGTGCGTCCAAACGTCCCCATTCTCGCACCTCACCCATCCATTATTATTTGCAGCACTGGTCGTTGTCTACGACTACTACCCCAACGCCCAGACGCTTTACGATATGTATGTCAAACCCAAGGCCCCGTCCTTCGTGAACGGCCGGCTGCAGCAGCAGTCGCAGCAAATTCCGGAACGTACACTCTGGTCTTTCATTGTGCAGATCGCGAGTGCTATCAAAGCTGTGCATGACCGCGGGATGCCCGTCAGGGTGGTCGACCCGACCAAGATCTTGGTGACTGACAAGAACAGGCAAGCTAGACAGTATGACGGGGTACGCTGGGTCTGACTGCGTGTCTTGTAGAGTCCGGCTGGGTTCGTGCGGTATATTGGATGCATTGACTTGGGAGGCCCCGGCGGACATGCTGCCGATATTCCAGATGGAGGACCTAGCTCGGTTTGGCGCCATCATTGTCACGCTGTGCTGCCAGAACGTGGCAGCTTCGCATGCGAATAACCTTGCGAAGGCGTTGGACACGCTGGGTCGGACGTATTCGAATGATGTCAAGAAAGTTATTGTTTGGCTATACGGGAAGCCAGGGCCGCACAAGGTGTGGTATGGAAAGACTTCGCGCCGAATGGTGCTGATCTACCTTACCTAGACTATCGGGAATTTCTTGGATTTGATTGGTAGCAAAGTTTTGGTGGAGATGGACGAGGCGCAGACGTAAGCTGCATGAACGTTTTATTGGTCTAATGCGATTGACGGAATGTCCTCAGCTCTGTGGATCGCCTGCAAGCCGAGTTGATGAGCGAGCTGGAGAATGCTCGTCTGGTTCGGCTTCTCTCCAAGATGGGATTCATCAACGAACGGCCTGAGTACGTCCATACCGCGTGTTGACTTGCGGACCATCTTAGGAATGCCTTGCTATACAGATTTGCACGAGAGCCTCGGTGGTCTGAGACGGGTGACCGATATATCATCAAGCTCTTCCGGGACTACGTGTTTCACCAGGTCGACGAGAATGGCAACCCGGTCGTCAACCTCACGCACGTCCTCACGTGTCTTAACAAGGTACTTTCTTCCAACTTCATCCCTGTACGAGTTATTGATGTCTGTAGTTG
Organism: Heliocybe sulcata; assembly: GCA_004369045.1. Taxonomy (NCBI): domain Eukaryota; kingdom Fungi; phylum Basidiomycota; class Agaricomycetes; order Gloeophyllales; family Gloeophyllaceae; genus Heliocybe; species Heliocybe sulcata. The sequence goes on along the minus strand of ML213520.1, from coordinate 475,998 downwards.
GATGCTGGCACGGACGAGCGGATTATGCTTATTTCAAGGGACGAGCAGAGCTGCTTGGTAGTGAGCTACAAGGATATCAAGGGCTTCATTGACGCAGCGTTCAGGTCTGTGCTTCTCGTTGAAAGTTGGGATTCGTTACTGAATGACTATACGGCCTAACAGTGATCTCGCTACTGCTGCTGCTGCGTCGGGTCGCTACTAAGGTGACCATGTTACACGGATCAAAATAGGTAGAATACGAAAAAGACGCGGAAAATTGCAAAAATACAGGTCCTCCCTTCATTCATCATTCGCTAAGTGCCAGCCGGTACGGCTGTCTATTCAAGCTGGCTGCGCCTTGGTAGCAGGTATTCGAATCCACTAGTAGCAAACATGATTCAAGAACGTCTATTGAAACTTCAAGGAAGTGTATCCAACTCTGACGTATCTTGGCGACGTCGTCGTGCATCCAGGAACCAGGAAGTCAAGAGATACGGGAATTAGCTGAATAGACTGGACTTCCAGGACGACGGGAATTGTGGCGGACTGCTCGGATGGTCACCAGAGCTGCCTTGCCACTGGCAAGACCTCGTTACCGTTATCTGAGCTAAAGGAGCAGTCACCGGTGAAGGCGAGGGAGACAGGACTAAGTCCTGGCAATTTGGTACGCACGTATGTACAGGAATGCTGCGAACTCGAGAACATATACTCAAGAGCTCTGGTATAGGGCTGACTGGGATCTCAGAGTTGGTATGAGGTACCCATGCGCATTACACATATGGGGATGACCGGGAGGACGGTAGGCCCGGAAGTCAAGCTGACGGGCTCACAGTATTGCTGACCGAGGCCTCCTCGTGACTGGTACGAGGGGACTTCTCGATGCTGTGTCCATGCGCAGTACTCACATCTGTGATTCCAAGAGTCACATCGCAAAGAATACTGACTGCTGTTGCCAGCGCCGTAGCCATCCAGATCGATTTACTCCTCTAAGGATAGGTCATTGCGCGTTTCTCCAGTTCAAAGTAGAGGCATCCTTCAACCGGCTGCGAGAGAGATGAGTGTGAAAATCCAAGCAAGCGCAGATAAATGTTTGCTTACGCTTGCTGTCTCAATTGGGAGCGCACTGAACTTTCGGGAAAAGCTTGTTTACTTCTGGAGCGCCGGGCCTTGACTTTGCGCATTCGCGCATAATGACTAAGTATGTATCACAGCGAGGCTATGTTCCCGCAGTCGAGCCAAGCCGGCACTAAATACGGAACAGCGACCTGGCCACAGATGCAAAGGACTTGCAGCTCTAAAAGACAAACCCCTTCGGTTTTACACGAAGTCGCGATGTAAGATGTGGCATGAACCCAATGGCCATACCTTTGGCAGGCGAGTGCTGGGCTAATTTTAGAATCAAGGAAACATGATCGTGGCTGTGCTGCTGGAGTGTGGCTGTGCGTACCTGTGCTAAATCTATATTTAGTGCCGAGACCGGTGTACGTCAACGCCGATGGTCCGACCGCCTGCGCCGTTTGACACTGACATGGAGACTGCATTTATAAATATGACTATTACACCATACCCATAACTCTCCTTTACTTGCTCCAACCATGAATCCATCGAAGGAAGAGACCAGGATACCGCACCAACTCTGCAGGACAGGGCCTACCGTCACCGAAGCGCTTGGGAAGGACCCACACGTTAGCCCCCGCAAGGCAGCACGGAAGACATACCCCAAGCCGTTTATTCTGAAACGATTACTGCTGCGCTTTCAGATTAGACATGACCTGTACAAAGGACGTGCAGAAAATGAGCTTTCGCAGGAGGAGTTGGACGAGGCTGCGGTGAGTTGGCAGGATTCAGAGCGGGGTTGTGGGTATTTACCCGAGATACGTTTAGGCATCCGGGAATTTCCCGTACAGACCGTCCGACCTGTTCTTGAAGGTGAACGCTCCTGTCTAAGAGTGTTTGTAAAGCGGTTCAAGTCCATTTCACAGATATACTCCGATGTGCTCCTCTGTCTGGCTCGAGACCCCCTCACTGGACTGGTATCACCACCGCTTATGGCAGCGTCCGCCGTCATGCCATTGTCAATCATTAGTGTCATTCCCGATATCATGAAACATTACTAGTGAGTCAGCTATCTGGGCGCTGCAGTCCTCCCCGGTAACGAGAGCATTGCAGCCACTGTATAGTCAATGCGGAGAAGCAAGTGCTTCTGTAAGTGAATTATTTGATGCTTCGTTCATTTAACTGACTTGATCCTATTACTCAGAGCTACTAATTATCTCCAGTATGCTCTTACGAATCTATATTTGCTGCACCCCGCGCTTACCATTACGATCCGCAGACCGTCCGACTCGCACAAGACCATCTTCAAGGCCATCAAAGAACTGAATCGGCGAGTAGGCGAACGAGGACAAGCCGAGAAGGTCGTCGTCAAACGTAAGTCGTCAGTATTCGACCTTCGAACTTCTATTCCTTACGCAGGACTCAGTCATCTACGATCGAGGTACTTTACAGCAGCTATGGAAGAAGTACGCGATTTGTTTTATCATGTTTGCAGTACCGCTAACATTGGAATACCAGCCATGCGCCGGTGCCTCCGATGTCTAAAGCATGGAAGGAGGTCGAACTGCCCGATCCGAAGGAGATACCGAACCTTGAGTTCGAAGTTGTGGTGCGTCTCCCTCTACAGTCACGGTTGGTACAATCGTATTAGCTCTGAACATGCTCGTAATCTACTAGAATTTCCACCGTGTCCTTCTGGGTACTTTCCATGCGAAGTTTATGGTCGTAGACCAGAAGCTGGTTCTTTTGAACAGGTACGTCTCGTCGGCTGTGCGAGTCCGATTATCATTCTTATCCAGTACTACCGATTGAAAGCAACAATATCCAAGTGCGTCATTCCCAAACCGTCTCAAGAATAGAATCTAAGCTAACCCAACCTCCTTGTATGACAGGATCGGCCTAACGTCGAGGTTCGCAGACATACTCTTCTTGCAATACTGTGCATGCCATACTCACGGCGCCCCATTCCCAGATGATGATCCACCTAGAAGGCCCGATAGTCAACGCATTCATCGACACCTTTGTCCTGTCCTGGTCCAACGCTTTCAAGCCCATACCGCCGCTCATCACCAATCCCGGACCCATCCCCACGTCGGGCTTCAAATTCGACGGCGAGAACCCTTTCCTCAAGCACATCGACGTTATCAGAGCCGCGAAGGCGGCACGCGAACTTTTGAAACAGCAAGGAGAGGGAGACAAGGCGAGAGCTAAGGATGTAAAGAGACACCGTGGCGAGTGGCAGGGCGCGCTGAGGGGGATGGGCTTCGACTTTCCGGGATTGGAGGCTCCAGGGGAGGGGGCTCCGCCTGGGGGACAACGGAGGTTCGCGGAGGTGGTGGAGACGATGATGCAGAGGAATGGGATTGGGGCCAGGAGGAAGAGTGCCAGTGAGTGTTTGCTAGTTGCCTCGAATATTGCATGATTGTTGACTGGCATTCACATCGATAGAGAGCGTCACAGAGAACGGGAATGGAGCAAACAACGGGGGTTCGGCTCTTGTTCCACAAGAAGAGAATGGGAATGGGAGTGGTAAGCGAGATGAGGAGCGGAGTAAGGATGTGAGCGAGAAAGCCGATGTGGAGCGACATGAGAATGGGGATGGTCTGCCTGCAGCGTCAGATGCGCGCAGTGCAGGGTCGAGTACGGCTATCGACCAGGAACATGATGTCGCGCCCGCTGTCAAGGAGCAAGATTTCAGTTCGCCGGATGGCAGTGCGTCGAATGGTCAGCACGTCCAACTGGAAGAGAATGCCTCTCCGGGACGACCGCCCCTTCCGACAGGCCAGAGTAGCGGGCTGAGTAGTATTGGAAGCCATACCTCTACTTCTCGCGCTGTGCCTCCTGTAGAGAGTCAATCACTCGAGTCAAAGGAGGCACTCGAGAAGCGGAAGCGAGCGCTATCGCAGGGTGAGTATCCCTCCTTCGTTTCTATCGGAGGAGAAGCTGACCCGCAGTGCAGCATTGAATGCGGGTACCATCCGAGCAACGGACGCTAACATTGACGATGACACGCTTCTCGAGGATTTCCGTCCCCACGTCATTCATAAGGCGCACGATCCATTCCCTATCGCGTTGGTCAATCGGAAGCCCCATGGCAGTCAGTACCTCCCTCGCCACATACCTTTTAGTACTCTGCTTACCCGCAACTTCTCGTATTCTAGTGCCGGGCCACCAAGATATCCGGACGCCACAGAACGCAGCTTGGCTAGCGGGATTCAGATATGCCCGAAGGAAGATCTTCATGTAAGTTGCCCGGGTTATGTTTGGGTCTGGTGTCTAAATGATTGATGAACGTGTACTAACCTGTGCTCGATAGTCAAACGCCGACGCTAAATGCGGCTCCGGTAGTGCATGCGTGTATTGATACGGCAAAGCGTGGTGTGCAGGTCGTGCTATACCTTGGTCTAGGCTTCAACGACAAGGGCGAAAGTATACCTTTCCAGGTAAATGACCAATCATCGTCATCTTGCGCCACTGTTGTTGACAGCACCGGACTGTAGGGCGGAACTAACCAGGAGGTGGTTATCAAGATGTATAAGGAGTTGAAGAAGGCTGGGAAGGAGCAATACCTTGATGTCTACTGGTATACAGGTACGTGCCTGATCGGCTATAGCCTGAGATTGTCTGGTGCTGAGAGAAGGCATTAGGCAAGGATCAGATCCGGCCTATCAATGCAATCTATAAGAGTCGCAATTGTCATGGTTAGTTGATTTTGACTGTCGCCCTGAATGTTGGCTTCTGACATGACTTCGGGCCATCATGGTCGAACAGTCAAATTCATGGTCATTGATGACGAGGTAAAATGACTTCTGTTCGCTCGGTGCCTTGATTCTAACACGAGTACAGGTCGGCATCCAAGGGAACGGCAATCAGGATACGCAGAGCTGGTTCCACTCTGAGGAGGTCAATGTTCTTGTTGGTACGTGCCGGTCTTTCTGGTTCTTCCGAGGTCATGGCTGAGTGTGGGTGTTCGTCCCAGATTCGAAGCAGATCGTTCACGAATGGATGGATGCGCTTGAGGCTAACCAGAATACGGCCCGCTATGGTGAGCTCCCTGGTACCTTGCTGGCTTAGGTAAAGGCTTATGCCACATCTCCGCATTATAGGCAAGGTAGAACGGGACGGCATTTGGCGAGACGCAATGAAGCGCACCGTGTCGTTCTACGACGATGAGGTGACTGAGAGGGAGAGAGAACGTAAGAGGCAGGAGAAGAAGAAGGCCAAGGAACAGGCGGATAAAGTGGCGAAGGAAAAGGGCCAAGCCTAAGCGGTGAGGCGGTAATACACGTTCATTTTGGATATAGGTTTGATGCGGACATTGCGGGATTTACTCGTGCTTTGATATATTTATGGACTCGGATGATTACTCTAGCTGTTGTATACTGGTATAATGGACTGTAGTCAGTACCTTTGAGGATTGCTTGTAGCATTTGGCACAAGTCTTGCCGATGTCTCCTTGTTTCGCGCGACCGTGAGGGAGCGTGAGGTATATAGTCAAAAATTGCTGTTGTTCCTGCTGAGTTAGAGCCATGCCAGTGGCCCTGCGGAAGTCGACAAGGGATAGCTCACAGTACTTATGCGGTCCCCTTGAAGCCACTGACTTTAGTGTTGCTCCCTAAGTGGATTAACAGTGCTTTGGAGTGGAGCGTGGGACACTAATGCAAACTAAGCGAGTCCACAGTAGCTTCACAGGCTCCTCTAAAGTCTGTGGCGCTGACGCGGAAAGTCCCGTCCATTTTCTCATCTGCGTGGCTCACGGCAGAATGGCTTTGTATAGTGTCCAACGCAAAGAGCAAGGCCTCCTGCCAAGACGGGAAGCCACATGGCTCGAGCACCACTTCGATTGAGGCTGCAAAGGCGCTGATGATGCCTTTGGACTTGGATAAAGTCTGTCATGTCCGAAGCGAAGTGACGCACAGTCCAAAGCGGGTCCACTTAGGGAGCAACACTAACTGACTTTCCATTTCGGTGAATATATTCACATTCCGGCCCCCCAGCCAATCGGAACAGCTGGTTCGAACTACGACTGAATGGCTGCATCTCTTTGAGTTCACTACCGGGATGCTGTACTAACTCCCCATACAGAATACTCAGGGCAAGTTGTACTACTGCCCGATGAAGATGGTGGGCGACTGCATGAGAAACCGCGATTGGATGCGCATGAACGTCGATTGTACCTTGGCCGCCTGCACATTCGGACTGTAAGGTGGGGTTTTCTGCCCAGTGATGTTCAGAGCTACGCATCGAATGGCCTGTCGTTCATTCGCGCCGCAATGGTGAGGCTTAGACAGCGCTTGAACGTGGCGGCGCCACTGCCGCGATGGACAGCCTCAATCCGTAGAAACCTCCCGAGGCTCTCCGAGGTGAGTGTCGCTGATCATACAGTGGTTAACTCTTCCCTTCTTCAAGTGTTCAGATACTTATCCGCATCAACCCCGCAGGTTCGATTGGGGAACAGATACCGAATGATTATCGCTGTCGATCTCATGCGAGTACCCGCTCTCGTCGATGAGGTGCGCGGTGCTCGTGCGAAAGGTACGCGGATCGAGATGGAACTTGGAAGTGCGGCGGACCGCTCAGTCTGAAAGCCAGGTACTCTGAATAGCTAGGCGCCACCACCCGTACGTACGTAGGCTAATTGCTGGTGAGTAAACACGTTGTGATGCCCAAGCATAATATTGAGAGCTAACAGGTCCGTGGATCTTTATGTGGCCGAGATCTCTCTTGGGCGTACGACCTCCCTTAACAGCTCCCACGAGCGAGCCACACTTTATGGTGTGAACTTCCTAGTCTGGAAGACGGATCAACGAGGTATGTCGTGTTTTCATTATGCCATGTACGAGTATGCGAGCGCTTCATAGCTTGGGTTGGGACTAGGCCCGGGGAAGACCTCGGTAGGAAGTTTGGTTCTCCTTCATGAACGCGCTGACGTGAGCTGTACAGCTGCTCCTTCGCGCATCCTTTTCTCTGTGGCCGGAAGGTGTCTTCGTTTAGTACGTATGTGGCCCTCGAAGGCAGAGGGTTCTTGTCACGGAAGTGGTTCAACACCCGTCTCAGATATCTAGGCAGGCACTTCGTTGTCCCTCAATCATACCTCGGGCCTCAGGCTGGATCCAAACCTCTCCATCCCAGAGTTGCACATATACATCCAGCCGACATACCCGCCGACTATGAGTAGTCACTCGCTTTCCCAACCATTGCGGATCCGAAACAGAACGCAGGCGATTTATATTGCAAGGTATCTTCGCTTCGTTCCGATGGGTATCGCGATGTCGCCGACTGCCTTTGCGATTGGCGCATCGGCACTATTCATTTTGTCAGCCAATTGTCCTCAGATGCCCTTGTACTCACTCTCCAGCCAGTCGTCTTCTCAGTAGATCCAGAGGGCTCTGGATCCCGCCCACGTTATTGACGGAGAACCCGAAGAAGCACTCCTCTCTGCATCGTACAGTGCCCTCTGACTATTTCGACCGGGCGCGTACTCCCGATTGTATACTCGAGATACAAGCTTAATTGACACGAGGATGCGCGAACTCCGGGGGTCCTCGGCACCGCAGGGGATAGCACGGCTCTGGCGTTAGTCGCCGTAGGTTAGGCCGACCGCCCTTCATCAGTCTCGGAGATTCCTGGAGTACCCTGGACCTGTCGGAATATTCAGGTACACGTACGGCCAATGAGGGAGAACCCTGGACGCCGTGATTGATCGCGTCGTGTCTCCGATAATCATGGTGATGTTCAGAAGAGACTAGAGGCTCATAGCCATTACGCAGAATCAGATGCTGGCAAAGGATATCTGGCGCGCGGTCACTTCGGGGGTGTCTCGACTCAGTCTGGACTAGATACTCGTCACAGAGATATACAGTCATGGAAGACGCCGTTATGCCATCACTGCCGCCCTTTCTCGGCAGGCCACCTTTCCAGCCAATCGACAGCGGTACGGTATTTATAGTGGACGGACTTTAAGAGTCTCCCCGTTTCATCGTGTTCTCCATGCTGATAATGTAGTCAGTGACGTGAGAACCCTGACCGGGTGGGAACGCGCCTTGGCCAAGGCCTCGGGAGTCTGTCGCGGCTTTGGCGATTTGGCGGCGAGTGTACGAAATAATGGATAAGGGGACAGGGACTAACAGGCGAGAGTTAAATAACCTATATAGCCTGGAATCTAGATGACGAGGACGCTTCCCGGACGTATATCTGGCTCGCAGATCTGATGCGCGGGGAGAGCGGTTATGAGCACGTGGCGTTGGCTTGAATGGGAAGATAGCTCGCTTAGTCAGCTACGTGTTCCTTGGGTTCGGGTTTGTGCGCGGACGGAAAAACTTTTTCTTGCTCGGCTTATTAGTCTAATGGGCGCTGGTTGTCTCGCTTTTACCGTTCTGCAGAACTGGATAGAAGGGGTCCCTCGTTGACAGTGATGCAGGATAGCTAGTGTTCGGGAGCGGCGAAGGGGTCGCCAGTATAGGTAGGTTTGGAATTTAAGGGCAGCGTGGCGTCGTATCGAGGGTGTATTCTGCGATGACCTATGGGCTGGTAGTCGGAATCTCGGGCCTTTGACGATGAGGACGGTCATCCGGAGGCCCATCGATTCGAAGACGTTAACGACGGAAATACAAGGACACATTGCCTTTTCATCCACAAGAGTACTTGTTTGCGGTATCAGCACGGACACGATCTGTGCCGGAAGGCGCTAGGAGGACAAGATGGATAGGATGTATGGAAGACGGACGCTGCGCACTGCGTGGCGAAAATGAGGCAGCTCGCAATCCGGAAGTCTGGCGCCTGAAGAAGACAATAGTGGCAAGAGACCCGAAGAGGCGTGCAGCGGAATCTTCGAGGGCCTGTCTGCTATCTGGCTTCTGTCGTCCATGTCAACGAAAGCGAGCTAGCGCGCAGGCACTCTAACTTCAAGCGTCACCGATGACGGCCTCTGTCGCCACCAAGAGCCGGTCTTCCGGTTGCGCATCGTGTACGGACAGAACACAGAGGAAAGCGACAAAGACGACGGCGACGGCGGCATGTAACAATACGTATGCAGGCAGGCTTATGGTCTCTTGCTGGCTCGGGGACGTTCTGAACTAGAGGCTTTTCGAGGAGGACGGCAAGAAGTCGGTGATTGGAGACGCCAGATCGCAGTGTGTCCAGATCTGATATTTCAGCCCGATTAGGGCAGATCGGAGATGACGCGGCGATGAGGGTGGAAATCGCCGGGTTACGTTTTGGGTCCCGTAAAGCTTGTATTTGGACGCGCCAACTCGGGACATCTTCAATGAATAGGAATTGGCATTTGCAGGTTTCTCAGGTTTTGTTTCGGCTGAGCCGTGGATCCTCGGTCGTTGCTGATAAGCATCATTCCATCCGTCCAAGCCATCTGTTCCTGGCTGTGGCTCGTCATCCCCGCCCTCCCTTTATAACCCCGCAACCCATCCAAAATTTCCCCCCGTATACCCCTCCCTATCCTCTCACCTTCTCCCGCCATGAACGCCGCCGCCGCCGCCGCCTCGCAGTCTACTCTCGCCACCTCGGCCATGAGCGCCTTCGCCAGTCCTTATGTCCTTTTGCTCCTCATCCTTGTCAGCGCCCTCGCCATTCGCGCCCTCTTCAGGCCAGGACCGGTGCGTGCGCCGCAGTTGGCTTTGGCGCGTCGTCTGACACGAGATAGCTTGATCGTATTCCTGCTGTTGGTCCCGCAGGACCCCTCACCTCTTACTTCGGAGCGCTCCTGTATATGTTCCGTGGCAAAGACATGATCCAGGAGGGATACGAGCGGGTGCGTGGTCCATGTTTGCGCCTTGTCGCTTTTTCTGATATTTCCTCCAGTATTACGGCGGCTGGTTCAAAGTCCCGCTCATCGACCGATGGATGGTCGTGGTTAGCGGTAAAAAGCTCTCCGAAGAGCTTCGCTCCGCGCCCGACGACGTCTTCTCCCTTGATCAGGCACTCCTTGACGTTAGTCAAGCCTCCCAACCTGTGCTTCTGCCGTCCTAATCTCTTGTTTCATGCAGATGCTGCATCTCGACTTCGTGTTCGGCGAAAAGGTGTATATGAACCCCATTCAGACCACGCTCATTCAAACCAAGATGACGAGGGCCATTCAAGAGCTGACGCCGGACCTCCACGATGAATGCGTTCTCGCGTTTGAGCAGCTCATGCCTCTTACCGATAGCAAAGGTACTCATTTTATTCCATTTTCAGAGCTAAAGGCCTAATATATGCGCGATTTTCCAGAGTGGACCTCTGTCCCCTGCCTCGATACAGGCCGGCAGCTGTCTACGCGGATAAACAACCGTATCCTCGTCGGCCCACAACTATGTAAGTAATCCCTCGTTTGCGTACCATCCAGCGGTCAAAAATTTACCAATCTCTCAGGCCGGGACCAGACGTACATCAACCTGAACCTCCGCTTCATCGTGGACATCTTCCAGTGCCGATTCCTCTTCTGCTTATTCCCCAAATTCCTCGAGCCGTGAGTCCGCTTCTTCCTCGCTTCGCAGTGGGGCCCTGCTTCCATATCGGGTTACCCGCTTTCCCTTTCCGGTTTGGACTTGCGCTAGCCATTCTATGTGCTTCGGGTTGCATCGCATTCTATCGCGCCTGTCATAAATGACAGATTTCCTATCTACGTGCTACTCGCCTCCGAGGTTTATTCTTGTTATGTCATCGCGTGTGCTGACCGGTGTCGTTTGCTGCGGTAGCATCGTTGGGTACTTGTTCACCAACATTGGGACGGATATCAAGACCGGTATGCGACTTCTGAAACCGGTGCTGGATGAGCGGGTCAAGGCTCTGGAAGATGCCGATGGCGATTGGTCGTCGCAGCCTGTAAGTCGTCATTTTCTTCATCGCCGGCGGCAGTAGCCTCCCGAGTTTCATGGCAATCGCGACAGTGGTGATCAACTGTCACGGCGCTGATAATTCTGGGTTTATTTAGAACGACATGTTGTCCTGGCTGATCGCATCAGTGCCCAAGGACGAGACGTTGGATACGATGACCCGAAGAATGCTGGGTGTGAACGTTGCAGCCATCCACACCATTTCCCATGTACGTCCCGGTTTTTGCGCATCAGTATCTCGCTGATGGCTAGATGTCTGCGCAGACGTTCACACACTCGTGCTACTACCTCGCGGCGAACCAGCAGTTCATCGGCCCGATCCGCAAGGAAGTGGAGGAAGTGATCGGCGCCGACGGCTGGACAAAGGGCGCGTTCGGGAAGCTGGTCCTGCTGGACAGCTTCCTGCGCGAGGTGCTGCGGCTGAACGGCGCGCAGGCGCTGTCGCTGAACCGCATCGCGCTCAAGGACTACACCTTCTCGGACGGGACGTTTGTGCCCAAAGGGACGAACCTCTGCGCGTGCTCGCTGCCCGTGCACACGGACCCGGGCGTGTACGAGCGGCCGCAGGAGTTTGACCCGTTTCGGTTTGCGAGGATGGTGAAGGAGGAGGGCGCGGCGGGGAAGCATCTGTTCGTGACGACGAGCTTGGACTATCTGCCGTGGGGGCATGGGTCGCATGGTGGGTGTATGCGCTGTTGTGGAGTCGGGTGTGGGCTGATGCGAATTGCTTTTTAGCGTGTCCTGGCAGGTTCTTTGCTGCCAACCAGCTGAAGCTGATGCTTGCGCATCTTTTGCTCAACTATGATATTGAGCTTGAGCAGCCTGGGATCGTTCCCCCGCGGATGTGGTTCGAGGCTGCCGTTATTCCACATCAAACTGCGAGGCTGCTCTACCGCAAGCGCCAGGCATGATAGCACCCGGACGTGAAACTCGCTCTTTTATTGTCTTTGCTTTTACCTGCGAACTTGTGTGCCATAGACTGCGTGCGTTTTCTTACTGTGTTTGTAGTCGGACTTTTCACGGAAGGCTTTGTACGAAATAGTGCACATTAACGCTCACTCGCTTTTGTTAGATCGATCGCTCATCGACATCGCTTTAGTCTTCAGTATTCCCCCTGTAGTGCTTATATCCCTTGTTGCCCAGTTCATAGTGTACATAAGCTAAATCCGATTCAGGGAGATGCTTCAGTAATTCATGTTCTTCCCTTTGCGTACCGATTAGTGATGATGAGGTGATTGTGGGCAAACGCTGCAGACGCGCGTAGCGCAGTTACCCTAGTTGCTGGAGGGAGATCTTGCGGGCGGCACCGGGGTCAAATCTGAAGGAAGCAGGCGAACTTGAGTTTATTCAATGAAGACCGCGATTTGGATATGATCTGTGCATTGTTAAGTTCTGGCGGCAATGTCTTATCCTCTCTTGTGTCCTGGATGCTTCGGGTATTTCCCGGAGGTGCCACGCTACGAGGAAGCACGCAGTTAGGTGGGCTGAGAGTACGGCATCCTTACTTGGATTGGATATTACAGTATCGAGGTTTCTCCAGCGTGAAATTCGACATATACCCACTGCTCCGTAGATACGGGCGGGGAGAAGTCAGCTGGATGACTACCCGGACAGGATCTGTCGTCTATCGAGCCCTGTGGTGTTAGGGCTGCCTTTTCATCCGGCACTCGTGCAGAGCTCACCTGATCTAGGGGACTTGTAAGAACTATAGAACCAGGTCCTTGCAGCGGGTAAAGGAGAATACCAGTGGAGTTTAGTGCATGGCAAGTCGCCAGTCCACGGTGGGTGAGGAGCATGTCAATTGGTTATTGCAAGCGGAAGACGGGGAGGTGACGGAGCGGAAGAGAGAATATCATATAGCTCGCCGTGAGAGGACAAATTCCTGTCCTGGAGTGAGACGGGCTATTTGTCGTGATGCGCCACAAGGCCTCTTCTAGGGGCTTGTTCCTCCGGATTCGTGTGTCCCGACAGCATTTGCATATTTGGAACTTTGCATGTTGTCTTGGACTGGCCATCGCTGGAGCGCATGCTGAACTGGGACCTTGATACCCTCGAGAGACCACGTGGGATTGTGTATGGAGTAGCAGTTCGCCTTACAAGCCCTTCGCGGTGACTGGTGTTGTATTTACGCGTGCGCTGGAAATGGGAGCAGTGGGGATACACTCCTCGCCGATATACAATGTTCGATGCGGAGTATATACCTGCAGACCCCACTGCAATCGTGGTGCGGGGATGTTGCAAAATGACTCGGGACAGTAGTGCGGAGTGGGCCTGGGGAAGGTCCGGGAGGGAGAGGCCGAGAATTGAGAGGAATTAGTGCTCGAATGCCCTTCTGTCGGAGACGTACTGGAGTAAGCTGGAGAGTCAAATGACTTGCTCGTCATGGTCTCATGTCTTGGCTGGACAACAAAACTTACCTATAGAGGCGCCAGCTCGCGCCGTAGCCACGGTTGTAAGAATGTTGTCTTGCGATGTATGATGGAAGAGTGGACTGCTGCGTTATGTGCCTGACTCGGGTCAAGATGATGATAACGTTTGGCTACCGAAGCACGACACTGATATTCTTAGGCCGGCGGGAGGAGAGCGTTTAATCCACGACGTAATGTCTACTCGGAGGCGCAAGGATGTTGGAGGTCGGCTTGGAGACCCCCGATATTTTTGTCGACCGATGATGTCGACGGTCTTTAATACAGAATCCGAGTAGTCACTAGTGACCGTGGTTGAGAAATCAATAGGAGATGAGCGCAGGGATTGAATATTGAGTATTGAGGCGCGAAGCCTGAGGAACGTTATAGGATCAATATTCTGTCAACCAACTCATGACCGAAAGTTGAATGCAATGTAGCTTATCATGCCTTCCAGTTGCAAGTTAGTTGACGCCTAGCGCTTGAATGCAACAGTCAACAGAGCCTATGCTATATCAACGTTTCTGCTTGAAGAGAACGCGATACAATCCGAAGTGGAGAGTACACAGTACTGAAGGAAGCGGTCGCCAGTCCGTGTCGTCCGCTTGGCCGCTTGGCCCCGAACTGCCATTGCCCACGTGCACTGATGGCGCCAAACATAACTCGCTGCTGCCTCAACGCTGCTCACTTGTTTCAAGTCGAGTGAATGCCTGGCAGAGCTCAGATATCATTCTGGAATATGCCTATACTACAGTCCGCTTGACTTTACAATCCAAGCGATGTCTACTCAGTATCTGCTTCACTCTGCTGGCCACGATCACGCTACGATGTTCAGGAGGCTAGTGCATTCATTTATCTGACCCTTTGGACTGCTTGCTGGTCGAAACCGACCGATCTTCCTGCTCGTGCTTCTTGTCGTCCTTGGTCTCCTTCTCTGTTTTCTTTTCCCCGTCGCTCTTCTTCTTCTTGTAGTCCTTTCTGTTAGTGGGGTGAGATACTGGACCGCCGACTCCTCGGTCGCTTGATTTGCGCAGAGAGCCGATTTGTCCCCTCCCGTCGTCGCGTCTGTCAAGGAGATGCGCTCACTACACCGGCATGATTTTATATTGCGATATACTCACACATGTCGTGCCCAATCATGGCTTCCGCCTTCGTCGTCTGATTGTTCGGACAGATCCTCCTCGGACTCACTCATCCTAATCAAGTCCCTCGACTCAGCTGCTATCACTGATGGGAAATTGGTTGCACTCACCCATCTTTCTCTCCGCTCTCCTCCAGCACCCCCTCGTCATCCTCAAATTGATATCGTGGCATTGAATTGGGTCCTGCGCGAACAATCAGTATCGTGGTCCATAGACGCCTCTGGAACTGGACCTTTTCAAGTCCTGGCAGGCAGTAATCAGGAGCGCGGATGTGAGTATGCCACTCTCTATCTCTCCTGCTGTATATGAGCGCATCTATGAGCGCTTGTCGTTACTATGCGACTTATTTTATCTCAAACCTTTCCTTCTCCAGATGAAAGCCTGATGCTCTCGACCGCGTCCGCAGCCAAGAGGTGCTCTGCAAAATTTGGCTGCTATTCGCACAGGCGGCGGACTGCCGCAATGATGTTCATACAGTCATCGCTTCGCCGGGTCCTGGTTCGCGATACATCACCGAAACAGCTTCGACACTTGTTCTAACCGGCGCTTCAACTGGTTCTGTGGGAGTAGGGCTGTCCGGTCCGAGCATAAGTGGAGTGGAAAGTCGGTCTTCCAGACTTAAACACTAAAGTAAGCTTGGAAGAGCCAGTGGCTGACCGGCGCTGACATGATAGGCGCTTTTGTACTTTTTATGGAGCCCGGAACCTCTTCTCTACGCCAAGCCCACACTCACGCGTGGGCCGTGGATGAGGTTTACCAGCGCACCGCCGTCAAGTTACTCTTTCATCATTTTCACCTATTGGCTCCCTCCTGGGGTTCTTCCGTATCGTCGTCCTTTCCGGACCCATGTTCCGGCTGTGTGATGTCCTCTCTGTTCTCTGGATTCTTGATCTCAGCTTGTCACTGGCCTCCGCCGCCTCTATGCTCGGTATCCGTCGTCAGTTCTGATCAGTCAGGATCAGGGAGTCACGCATTTTGCTTTCTTCCGCACTACCCTGTGAGCATATCTGGAGCTCAAGTCTTCACAATCCTGTCTTCTGTTTACTGCCAGGGAGGTATTCCGCAGTATCACCTTCGTTGCGGAGCCACCACGCACCTTCCGCGAGCAGGAAGGAAACAATCATTTCTACAGTGTCCGATCTGTCGGCCGGATTTGGAGTATTTCAGCGAGCACGTGGAGATCTTCACGCTGCCATGAATACTGCCACTGATGGATCAGCAACTGGCCAGACTCATCTCGGATCTCGGGGATCGCACGCTCCAGAATGAAGATCATCCAAATCCTCGAACACCGCCCCGGTGTTCCTACTGGGTATACAAATATCACGGCACCAGGTGCGTAACAACGCGCATCAACGAGAACTATCCATGCACCGCCCTAGTACGGCCTCACTGCGCCCTTGAGCCCCATCCGACTTTCTCAAACGTGCTTCTTCTGCCTTCCTGTGGCGCTGGGCGCATCAACCTTCTTAGAGGAAGCCGTGCCCTCGCTGGGTTTCGCACTTCCGGAGGCCGGTTTCTTGGTAGCCTGCCCAGACTTATCTTTTCCCCCGGACGATTTGTTGAACTTCGTCTTCCCTGAGACTGTCTTGGTAGGCTGGGCACCGGGGGTACCCTTCGTCGCCGTAGCCTGAGGATCCGGAGCGGACGTGACCTTGCTGCGGACGACATGAGACACTCGAATGGCAATATCAGAAATAAACACCTACACGTAGGCCGCCCAGTCTTGGACCCCGTTGTCGCCTGTTTCTTCGTCAGACGTATCCGAATCTATGATTCTGCAAAACTGGTGTTAGCTACTCCTCAGCATATCGAGGGCCTCATATAGTACCTAGGCATGTTTGGTTAAAGGCGAGTAACAGACCCAGCAACGCGTTCAACTGGTAGGCTCTCGTGGAGTTTGGAGACCTTTAAATGTGTGGCCTTATATAGAGGCCGCCGAAGACCGCGAGCCTTCGTTGACAATGGCCCTTCGAGATGAATAGCAAGTGTTCCAGAATGCGAATAGCCATGCGCGGCCACATACTCAGATCTTCATTGCTCTGCTGTGTCTTCTCATGCTTAGGGTAGCTCTAGCCCTCTTGCTCAGCTCATCATCCGGCACCGTGCCCTTGATATCGTATTCTGTAGGATCACGGTTCTCCACCAGTTCGACGGTGCGTCCAGCATACTATGGTTTTCAAGGTGCGATTCGCTTCATTATCCCGGGCACTAATCATATGAAGTTACCTACCGCACTTCGAAGTCAATATATCAAAAGTCTGACAATAGCAGAATAATGAACGGACAACTTACGCTAGGGCTCTTCATCTGCTGCGGACGTCTCATTTACAACTAAGACCAAGAACCGGGAGCAGCAGCCTACCTTCACGTCGCCGGCCAGTGTATATAGGCGCACTAGGCGCTAGCAGCATCGAAATCGGCAGCAAAGCAATGAACTGCATTGTGAACGTTGGATGAGGCTACGCACTGCTTAGGCATCGGGAAATATGCATGGCGCGAAGCGCATAGCAGAATGCAGCTGCAGAATGTGTAATACTGGCGCACAAGGGTCATCAGTGGATCGTCCCGTGCGTTCCCATTAGTGTTGTGCCGGCCTTTAGTGGATGATGAGCCTGTGTTTGCTGTGCAAGTGTCCAGCATAGCATAAGTTCCATCTTAACTTACGAGCTGTACAGTAGTGCGCAAAAGCGCAGTGACAAGACAGCTTATAGTGAGGCCCAAATAATCTGCTCATGCCATTGCTGGCCTTAATACACAGTGGAGCGCTGTCTTAAGGGAGCCCGATGCACCTTTATGCTGTACCGGAGTCATTCGCTTCCGTCATCCGCAGCCACAACCCTTCCTATGCAACCAGAAAGAACCAGTTAGCTTTTCTTACCCTACGGGGTCTATGAACGCGAAACTCACAAAAGCAAATAGCGTAAGATGTTGTCTAGGCCGTATCTTCTCGACTGGCTGACGTCCCGGCCCGTTCGCCCAGCTCGAAGGTGGCTTAGAACTCTCCGGCTGCGCATCCGGTGCAAGAGCGATGTCGGAGAAGTGCTGCAGCAAGCGTACAGTCATGAAGGATATTTCGTTATATGCGAACTGTAAACGCAAAGTATATGCTCGTGAGCGGGGATTAAACGAAATGAAGGACGAACGGACCTGCTGTCCGAGACAGATACGAGGGCCTGCGTTGAAGGGTAGGAATATAAAGGGGTTCGGTGTGAGGTACTTGTGCAGACGCTCGTCGATGAATCTGTCTGGGTCGAATTGCAGGGCTAACCATGCGATGAGTAATCAAATCAACTCCCTATGTACACGAGACTAGAAGCGCTTGCCGTCGTGGCCCCAAAGGTCTGTCCGGCGGTGCATTAGCAGGACGGAATATGCTATCCTGAGGCAGAAAATGTTACGCCAATTTATGGTTATCCGAGTGCGAGCATACTAACCTTGTCCCAGCGGGGATGTAATATGGTCGGCCATCCGCTCTCTTCGATGGCAATATAGTGCCTTTGATAGACGAACGAACGTTAGCCGGACTGGATGTTGCATAGCCTCAGCCTCATCAAGCAATGCCATCGGAAGGAACTATCTTACACGATCGGGAACAACCTCAACGTCTCTGGATGTCGGCTTGTCTCAGCACCAAAGTCGACGGTGTCAGGGAATCAGGACATCATACCGTTAATAACCGCACGCAAGTACTTCATATCCCGCAAATCCTCGTAGCTCGGTCTTCGTGACGGACCAACCTTATTCAATATTTCCTCTCGCAAGCGCGTGAGCACGTCAGGATGCTGCGAGAGCATGTACACAAGGGAGGTCATAGTACCGGCCGTCTGCAGCATGTCGTGATGAGTAACCAGCCAAAGTTTGCCCACATAGATGAGCCTGACCGTATCGCGCCCGGCTACGAGCATATTCAAAATCTCATCCCTTAAGATAGTCTGGTCTGTTTATGCACATGCGTCAGGAGATGATATTCCCGCATTCGTTTCTGCCCTACCTTCCGTATAATGCACAAGGTGATCCAACAGCGTCTCCCCCTCCCTAATCTCCCTCTCGCCCGCAACCTCCTCAATCACCTTGCTATTCTTCTTCCTCTCGATTGCATTCTGTAAAATAGGCTCGATAAATTCGTTGACCGGGCCGAGATACTTTTTGGCGCGATCCGCCCAGAATTCAATGAGCGGCCAAGCGGAGCCGAAGCGCCCACGCATTGCGATACGCGCTTGGGCATTGCTAAAGGCGTTGACGAATGCCGTTGCGGGATGGTTACTATGGTTGCGCTTGTGTTTTGCAGACTCAGGGTATGGGAGGCCAGCAGCAAGCGAGTGCACGTCGTGCCCGAAGAGGAACTCCGTGGCTGAGTCGAGGGTGAACCGAGCAATAAGGTCCTATATCATATTAGTTAGGGCAAAGCGACCGAGAGTGAAGGAATATGGAGCACCTGAAAGTCAATGGCGTAACCTTCTTCGAAGCGAGCCTTCATGAGCTTAACAACTTGCTCGGCGTGTCGATCAAATATGTCAAAATGGCTAATCCGGTCCTTCGTGAAGAACGGCCGTGTCATACTACGATGGAATCTATCGGGGGTGGGCCGATAGGCTCTGAGACACTCTGCCACATAGATGAATGAAGCTCACTTCCACATTTCGCCTAGGTTTCAGTCGCTAATCAACATACTCAACTCCAGAGGATACGAAATATCACAATACCATCGGAGTTGAAGACCCCTGTGCCTAATACCGACCGCACCTGATTCTGGAAATTCCCACCTGAATCTCATGAGCTGCATATAGGCGCGTATTTATTGGCTTTACCAACCTTTCTCAAAATTATTGAAGTTCGTGGCGAGGATCATCTGAGTTGGACGGCTTGTGAGGTCTGATATCTTTAGGGGTACGCCGGCGCACGAACCTTGATATGCTCTGGCTCAACGGTAACTATCTGAGGGAATATGTACAATGAGAAACGACGTTTCGCAGAGTAGGCAGGCGCTCACCCTATTCTCTCCCAAAATTCGAGAATTGAAAATATGCCCGTACTCCTCAATGACTGGCCTGAAGTTGTCGCCTAAAATAACATCAGAAAATTCCCAACAACATATATGCTCCCTGCTTTACCTGGATAGCTATCCGCAAACCTCTTGAGACCCTTCCAGATGATATCCAAACCCAGTGGCCAGTCGTGAGCCAACTTCGGAGGCATTACGGCCCCCATCGCCTCCGCTTCTCTCTCATCCCGATGTTCGGTCCATTTCGACAACACCAGGAGATAGACAGGAAAACACAGTACCCATAGCAGCGTCAGCAGCCCTCCTGAGACTTGCGATTCACATGCACGGCAAGCGAGGTACAGAACAGCCGGGGGAACCAGAACGTAGGGAAGTCTAGAGGAGAGATATACAAGCCCTGGAGGAAAGTCCATGCTGGCAGGAGCAAGTATTCAAGTTGCATTGGGGCGCACAGCGTATCCAGATTTTATGCCCCAGGCGAGTATCCCCAGGCTCTTGCAGACTACGGCGGTAGACACCAGCGGAAGCTAATTAAGGATCAACCCGCGGGTGGCTGTGCTTCCCCTCAATCACATCGGACACACCTTGCGAAGCACCAGATGTGTAAACGTGTAACCATCACCAACACGAACGCGATACGTGGTGATGTAATGCAATAACCAAATATACAAGTCTACTACATACCTAGTCACAACATACACAAGGTCCACGAAGTCCACCGCCTCACACCTTGGAATCACTTCCCTTGAGGCACGTAGTCCCTGCTGAGGTCAATCTGGCCCTTCAAATGGACGTTCGTGATCCTCGCCTGTCTCTGCCGCGGCGCGTTCTTCTTCCCCTTCTTTTTAGTGGCCGCACCTCGGGGCGCCAGGGACTCTGCTGCTGTTGCCTGTAGGCCCTCTGAAATGGAGCGTCAGTACCGGGCAACAATAAATGTACAGTACAGCAGTGGGCAACGTCGAATCTTTTCACGTCACGGGTCACTCGACGAAAATACGCCGGGAGCCCGACACGAGGGAAATCAGGAAGAGGCACAGACCAGATGCAAGCTGCCTGATGAGGTCGGGCTCTTCGGGCACTGTCAGGGAGCGCCATAGATCCTGGAACTCTGGAAGACAATATAACTGTCAGTTCCACTCGCATCTACCGTGCCACACTTACCTTTCTCGACAGGCCTGCCCTCCCCTTCTTGACTCGACTTTACCTCATTCCAAAACACCATCCGCGGCTGCCCGTCCTTCTGCGTTCTCGTGACATAAACCTCCCCCTCCTGCTCGAGCTCCTCCACCGCCTGTGTTGCCTCCTTCCACGACTCCTTCAGAGAACGTATTGACAAGCCACCTCCATGCCGAGTATGTTTCTGGATCTCCGTTAGAAGCGCGGCCTTATTATTGAATGTATAATCGTGCTGCCGCCCGAAGAATTTGAGTTTTCATCTCAATCAGGCAAAACGAAAGCGAACCTTGTATGAATACGTCTCATTCTTCGGGTTGTATTCGATGCGATCGTGACTTCGGAACTTTTCTAAGAGAACACGGTCCGTGTCCAAGGGGGTATTCGTGATGATAGCGATATCTTGTAGACGCATAGGCCCAGGATTAGACTAATGTCCTTGGATTCAATAACTTCCTGGGCCGAGACCAACGGCGCCATACCTTCAAATGACTGACAGCATATAGTAATTGCGTATTCACATTCACACCCGTCCCCGTATCTGCGGGCTGCGAGTAGACGATATCTACGAGAGGATAAACGTAAACCTGTCCGAAGAGACATGGTATGCAGGACAGCACGTACTCGTCTTCACCTTCTTCTTCTTTGTTTTCCCGCTCGCAGGCTCTTTAGCACCGCCGTTCTGTTTCGGTGACGACGCCTCTGCCGGGGCTGCTGGCGCTGGATTTGAAGCCCATGCAGTGTAGTCTGGTCGGTGAAGTGAGTTTACAGAGGCCATAACTTAGAGACCGGACTGAAGGAGGAATGAAACCCGTAATGTCGGAGGAAGAGAGGACCTGAGAGCAAGTGGCGGCAAGTGCTGGTAATGTCGCGTGTGGCATGCACGCGGGTCCCACGTGGACGATATTGCATTCTTTGCAGGCTTCGTCCTCGAATCCTCCAAAGTTCCCCGCTGCTACCTGCATGAAGTTCTTTGCAGCTCGTTGGCTATTTACACCCGAAAGGGGCAATAATTATCTAGTATTTCTCGGTCGGATTTGAGTCGTACGGCGGCTTGTCTCGAATCGTATCTGGACCTTCTCAAACCCGGTTCCTGACTCAGTGCATCCTACTTCGAAGTCGCCCAGCCATCTACTCTGCGCGGTGCTCGGGATCAGATTTATCTCCGTTGTTTTCTGGTTCAAGCAAGCAGGATCTTCGTGGCTTGCATCATACATACCCTTGCGAGAATCTCGGCATATCCTACCTTAGAGAGCAGATCTCTCAGGATAGTGGGAAACGCAGCGATCCTGACAAACTCCAGTACACGACTGTCATCCATGGGGCTACTTTTCTCTATGCTCAAGGAGCTCAAGCTTTTCATCTCTACGATACAAGAGCTCAACGACGGCTTCAGAACTGTTCAGGCACGGATTAAGGCATCTCCTGGCATACCTGTAGCGTCTCCCACCGTCTCATCATGGCAGATACCTGCGTCGCCTCTGAGGAGCAACCAGTCTGCCACTTTTCCTGCAGAAGTTGACATCTTGATCATTGGATCTGGAATTACGGGCTGTGCCGTTGCTCGCACAGTCCTCAAACATCCCAAGGGCCGTGACTTGCGCGTCACTATCGTAGATGCCCGCGAGATCTGCTCCGGTGCCACAGGTCGTAATGGCGGGCATATCAAGGAGTCCCCATATATCGACTATGAGAAGCTCAAGAAACGATACGGCGAGCCTGCGGCAAAGAAGATCACTGAATTCCAGATGTCGCATTTACAGCGCTTGCTGGACGTAGCAGAGCAGCACGCGGCAACCGACAGCTCAGAAATCCGCGTCGTCGATACGGTCGATGCATATTTTGGACGGAAGGTCTGGGATGACGCTGTTCGTCGTCTGCAAGGGTTTTTGGAAGCGTATCCGTCCGAGAAAGCTCATTACAAGCTTTGGAATACTGAAGAAGCACGTCAAGTGAGCGTCATTTTCCACTCGAGTAGGGTATGGTCACCGAAGAAGTCATTAGGAGTTTTTGCTACCAACAGTAGACGGTGTAATCACGGGTCCCGCGGGCGCTCTTGCACCATATAAACTCATAACGGCCATATATGAATCTCTCACGACTTCTGAAGAGTACCCCGACTTCACTGTAGAGTCTAATACCGCAGTTCTAGATATTCAGCCTCCTACAAGAACCGGCCAATTCTACACAGTCAGGACATCCCGCGGGACCATATCTGCTAAACAAATAGTGCACGCCACCAACGCACACGTATCGCACCTTTTGCCCGGCCTTCGGGAGAAGATCCTGCCACTCCGCGGCCAGATGACGTCTCTATTGCCTGTGCCCCGCGAGGCCAGCCTCCCCGGCGGCGCGTCCCGCTCCTGGAGCTTCATCTATGAGCGCGGCTTCGATTACCTGACCGTCCGCCCCTCAGGCCACATCATGTACGGCGGCGGCTGGGCGCAGAGCGGGAACCAGGGGATGGACGACGTGGGCGTCGCGGCCGATGACGAGCAGGCGCTTTTTGCTTCAGCGCACTTGCTCGGCATCTTACCGACGATATTTGATGGGAAGGTGTTGAAGGGCGTGGAGGTGGAAGGACGCTGGACGGGTTCGCTGGGTATGTCTGCGGACTGGCTGCCATGGGTGGGCAAGGTGCCAGAGAGCGTGAGTGGGAGGAAGGGTGCCGGTGAGTGGGTGAGTGCGGGGTATACGGGTGAAGGTATGGTTAACGCTTGGGGTTGTGGGGAGGCGCTGGGTAAGATGATCATGGGTGAGGTGGACGACCGCCTCCCTGAAGAGATGATCATCACGGCTAAGCGTGTGCGGCGCGCAAACCCAGTAGATTTGTTTGAGTTGCTGTAGGGATGTTGCTTTCTTGCGAGCCTGGTATTCCGAATTCTCCTGACTCGGGTACATGTATCGCTGTGGACTCGTATCCCCATAGTCGTAGCGGAGAACATAGGACCTTTGGGGTTCCAGTTAAATCGCTGGTATGTTTATATAAACAAGATTCATCTGCGAGGCGTCCTCCATGGTAGGGTAGGTGAGGGACGATATCACTAGTTGTTGAATAGATTCGTCGTGGAGGCGAAGCCGCAGACTGGATTGCATGTCCGATGAACTGTCGACTTCTACATAAATATTACAGAGCCACCTTCACAGGCATACAATATGACAAGCAGACCAGACAGATACAGTGGTCCTTACGACTACGATATCGGCCAACATCACAAGATCAGAAGGCAGTCTGAATGTCTGCGCAGCATGGTTACCGAAGCTCACTGTGTCCTATTTACTTTCAATCGGCACCAGCCTACCTGCTCGAATGCTCCTTCGACATTTGAAGGAAGTGAACATTATTCATTTCCACATCTACGACCTCAAGGCAGGCTTCCCCCGCATCTTCCGAAGCTGTGCCGAAGCCAGTAGTGTGTCTCGACCGACCGGGAGGAGCAGCAAAGGCCATGGTTGTCTTGACCGCCGTGGTTGGATCAGCTGTCTTGCCCAGAGCGAGCATTACAATGATGAATGTCGGTGACATGCCCTGCCGTATCTAGATCAGAATTGGGTAGTGTCATTTATGGAGATTTAGGCACACGCAGCTGTAATGACGGCAACCAAAGGGAAGACAGTCTGTAGCACCACATATGTGATTAGCTATGCCAGTACGCTCAGAGTGCTGACAGGGAAACTTACAAAAGCCAAATACCCGTTCAGAGTGGGAGAAAATATCGTCCCAAATGCAAGCAGCAAGCAAAGCGAATGGATCCCACCAGACTCAACGCTGCGAGGGAGCGACCGGTCAAGACGAGGTTTAATGAGCTATGAAAGACATTACAAGAGTATGACGATCCGGTTGTACAGGCCGGTATCGAGATCGGTTGACAGTCTTTGGATACGTCTTCGGAGCCAAACGATCCGCCCTACTGATGGCACATCATTTGTAGCAGGAGGAAAGGTGCAAGTGTGGTATGCCTCACCAATCAAACCAGTCAAGAAGGCGTTACTGGAGAAAGTCGTACCATAGAAGACTTCAAATAGCTTCGTCATCGAAGATTCAATAGACCCCATCTCGTCCGCTTGAGCCATTGTTGGTCCGGTCGACATAGTGGCTGCTAACAACTGGGTGAGCTTGCCAGCATAGCCAGTGAGCACGTAGCCTGAAACTGTAAAAGAACACTTCAGAGAGCAAGAAATGGCGGATAAGGAGGCTATACTCGTTGCAGCCACATTCAGCAGAATGGGTAGCACGACCACGACACTCCTTCGACCCCATATCACGTAGCACCGCCAGGCCTGAGGATGCAGGGTGAGAATGGATAGTAAGCGGTGCCGTCACCGAACATACCAACAGCCAGTCAGCCGCGGAGCTGTAATGTGGTCAACAATGAGACAGCTCCTAGACGGACAGTATGTGCGTATGTACTTAATTGTCACGGTGAGGGCAGTCGTAATAGTGGAGATGGCGTTATTGAAATTTAGGATGGACGGGGATGGCGCTTCAGGGTTTCCCGTGTATTCAGAGAATATGCCCAGTACAAATTGGAGTAGAACTTGCACCATGGCCAAAATGAATAGGAGCACTGTGGCCGACAGAAGATACCCGAAACCCTGCGTTGTGCGCCTGCGAGTTATGAGGATTTGCAGCGCTGTAACGAATACAGCAGTATATATGCCTGTGGAAAACACCTATTTCTTCATCCTCCAGCAGCATGTACCAGGCGCCTCACCTGCGACAAGGGTTTGTACCTTCGGCGGAGGTCAGAAGGGAGAGAGTATATTACAAGTTTATGCCTACCCAGACTGCAATATAAGCCGTCTTCTGAGCCTAATATCCCGTTAAGCATATTGACTCTAGTGCAATGAGTGAAACGTACCTCGAGCCAACTGGATGGCTGCATATTTGTAGACGGAAGGTGCCAGGTTAATGAAATCGCGGCGAAAGTGCGAACACGTTGGTCTCGGAATTGAAGGTGCTATATATCCGCCAAGAGATCTTCATCAGTCTATAGCGAAGTGATGCCGCAAAGATAGCATCCCCTTACAGATGCTACGAGGGTCCTTACTGGAGTATATTTCCGCGACATGGTCGATATCAAAGGATGGACACCGGTATCAGAAGCAGTGTGGATATGATTGTCCAACATCTGGCTCGGGTCCCCTATTGTTATGCTCTCTTCACTGAGGATTGGGTATGGAAGCTTGGATTCTGGCAGAATCATCAAGATGGCATCCTCACGAGGCCGTTCCGATTGGAGCACAGGTGGGCCACAATTATGCTAGCCTGTGCAGTCTGAACCATAAATGAAGGGAGTTCTTAGTTCGATACGTCCAGTGAAAGGCAGTGACTCATCTCGACGTTTTTATGCTTTGATTCCGAGCATCGCCCGTGCAGCGGATTATTTCATGGCTCAACGAGTCCCGAGCATGGATTGCTTGTTGTACCTACGAGAATGTCAAGTATCAGTGCTTACACACCTTCTACTCGGGTCATTTAGAAGAGTATTTGCGGCGGGCAAGAAATAGAGATCAGTAACCGCGGCAGGAACTCGATTGCACTAGTCGAGAAGCTGTGTCAAATAGCTGTGAGCGGAGCGCCTCCTATAGGGAAATGAAGCTGTTCCATTGACAAGAACCTCCGATAAGTTCTGTGCAGTTTCGGACGACACTCTGCCAATTGAAGCAGGGTCTTAATTAAGTCGGATGTCCGTCGGAACAAACGATGTGTTGTACCCTCCACAGAGCGTACCATAAATAGTTTCCACATGACGCGTAATAACGGACAGATGTTCTTCTGCGTCAACATCGCATTTCCTAGGACCTGAAGATAGGCTGCATTGACATATCTAACTTGACATTAACAATCACTAACGTCGCCTCAATCCTATAATCTGCGTACCTAGGATCCTGACCAATCTCTACGGCGACACCCGTCTGGGGGAGGCAGAACAGCGGCCTTGACCGGGAGAAATGCGGTCAAGGAGCGGAGGGATCGAGCTGCGCTTGCGATGGCTTCTCTCCATATATAATGCGCGTGGCTGAAGCGTCGAATACTGCACAGGCCGTGCAGTCAACTGAAACCTGTGATCCGAAGATCTGGAATGTTTCAGCTATTCCCGTAGCGGCAGGGCTATATCGGAATCTGTGATGATGGAACTAGCCACCAGCATAAGAATGTAAAGACGAGCTGACAGGATACCTTAGCTCTTGGAAGCTTTGGCGCCCTTCAGGGTGAGTGCCAAGCCGCTGGCACTACTTGGAGACGCGTGTTAGCGAGGATGATACATCTGGTAAAGGAGCGGCTTTCCCCACCTTAAACGAGAGGAATGATGCAAGCGGCAACCACTCTAATTGGCGAGGGTCGACTAATATGTACTCTCAGGATTGGCGGTGTGAACCCTGCAAAGTGGCGAAATTCGAGCTCGTGATGTGCTCCGTTCAGTTAGTTTGGGCACCCAAGGATATCGAACTCTCTGCTTGACGGTGAGCGCTGCACATCTTCATCTTCTTACTACAAGTGATATGATTTCCTAGCACTGCGGCACGAAGTCCAAAGTTGCCGGCGTCCTATTACAGGCTGCGGGTGAGCGTCAAGCGCACTCAAGCCTGATACCTGGGACGGCATAATATTTGTATCTGTTACCGGAGTGAGCAGAGGGTGACCCGGATTGGAACCGAGGGTACGGAAAGTAGCATAGAAATGGAATGACCAGGTCGATGTTTCAATGAGCATAAGCCAGTAAACCCCACAGCTTTGAATGACATCGCACGAAAGGCCAGTGGTTGAGATGAGACTCAAGTCCGTCTGCGTCATAACCACGCTGAGATCCGAAGTACGGATTGCCTAAGCCCGGCGAGCCATAGTAAACCGGGTCCAGCTGTATTGCATAATTCCTTGAGAGTAATCGCTATCAGGACATCCAAGAGAGAACTTTTCAAGCTAGAGCTATATATCTGAGTCTTAGGTACCAGTACTGTTCCAGCCGACTTACTTTGCCTAAGTAAAGGTGGGCGAGGTCCTGTGTATATTGCCCCTCCGACATCCCAATAGAGAAAATGAGGAAGGACTCGTAACACTAGGTCTGATGCGCTTGTGATTGAGCAAAGATCATCGCTTTAATTCCATCGTCATCTCTAAAACGTCCGTTCTCCACTTCGCTTGTGCCTGCTCCGTACTGATACTAGTACACTCCTTGCTTTTGCTTTTCTGAAACCCGTGCTTTTTCTCTTTGACTACGACTCTGCTGCCAGAACTCCTTGAGTCTTGCTAGTAATACCAGAAACCATGGATCAACCGGAACTGCACCACAGAAAACTGCACTCGAAGCGGTCATTCCACAAACACCCTCGAGGGCCCGGTTTCAAACTCGACTCACCAGCTTACGACGCCTCCGAAGAGGATAATGACCCGCTCACGGACGATTCCACGCACTCCGCCTCCAACGGTGTCGCCATCACCCTGACGCGCTCCTCGATCTCCCAGTCCTCCTCAACGGGGGCGCGCCCCTCCAAGCTCTCGCGGAACGGGTCGAGCCCAAGCGTCGGAAACGGAACAGGGGCGAGGCAGCAACACTATCTAGCGTCGTCTTTTTCGCTCTCCGATGACGGCGTCGACTCGCCCACGTACGACGGCGACGTCGAGTCCGTCACGCATACCCCGGTACCCACCCACTCGGACGCGGAGGAGACATCTGTCTCGTACAAGACCTCGCATATCAACAATACTTTATCTCCCACCTCCTCAGTGTCCACGCTGTCGCCCCTATCCGCCTCCTCCCCGCTTCCTGCCTCTTCGAGATCGCCGTCTCCGGAGGTTAGGACTCCGTCGGCGTCCACAGATACCCAGACAGATCCGCTCTCGCACCCGACGCTGTCTTCGACCACGTTACTCAGCGCCGCCGCCGCTCCGATGGCGATATCAGAGCCCACACCACCAGCTGTCGCGAAAGAAGCGTTCGACCCGGCAGCGCTGACGGCCGCGGACATCCAGGCATTCGTCAAGTCAGCGATTGACGGTACAGACGGGACTGGGCGGCAGTATAAGATCAATGCGCCACCGCAGGGCAGGCCGGTGCGGGTGTACGCTGACGGTGAGTTATCATACGCTGTATGACTTTTGACGGAGTGCGAACGGGTCGCGAATCTCTTATTGACTCTGTCTCCTCATCCAAGCACTGACATACCCCTCTTCACCCGTCTGTGCCTAGGCGTCTACGATATCTTCCATTTCGGGTGAGTAGATCCCTCGGACTTCCGGCCGCCGCCCTATCGTCTCTTGAAGTCAAACTAAGCAGATTTTCCTATCCCCCGCAGACACGCCCTCCAACTGCGGCAAGCCAAGCTTTCCTTCCCCTCCGTCCACCTCCTCGTAGGTGTGTGCTCCGATGAGCTCGTCGCCTCGCATAAGAGCAAGAGCGTGATGTCGCACGCGGAGCGCCTCGAGTCCGTGCGGCACTGCCGCTGGGTGGACCAGGTCGTACCTGGGGCGCCGTGGGTGATCACGCCCGAGTTTCTGGAGGAGCATGAGATCGATTATGTGGCGCATGATGAGGAGCCATATGCGTATGCGAGTGGGGGAGATGTGTATGAGACAGTTAAGAGGCTTGGTGAGTGAGACTTTTCTTGATACGTGTCCTCTGCGTCTGGTGGAATGAAGGAGGGGAAGCGAGGAAGATGATACATATCTCAGACCTGTACCGATCCTTAGGGAGCAGCGGACAATTGATATTGCCTAATTTACTGACACTCGCTTTCGCTCTCCCTTTCTATCTCCTCTCACCCTTCCCCGCTGACTCTAAACTGATCTTCATCTTGTGCTCAGGTAAATTTATCCCGACGCGGCGCACCCCAGGGATATCCACGTCCGCGCTGCTGGAGCGCATCGTGGCGGGTTATCGGGGTGGAGACTGGGATCGGAAACTGGAGAAGTTGGGGAGGGGGGATTTAGTGGCGAGGAGGAATGGCAATGGGGAGAGGGACAAGGAGAAGGGGAGCATGAGCGGATCTGAGGATGGGAAGAAGGAGTGGGAGGTGGTTGAGCATGGGGAGCCGTAAGTAGGAGTGGGCCAGCCCAAGGGACGCGGATTCTCGGAATGGGCTGGACAGCAGTGATTCGGCGACTGAAGAGGTGAAGGAAGACGGGGCACGCATGGATGTGCGCGATGTGAGTAGACTATGAAATCATTAGACGTTTGTTCATATTGTATACCTGAGCTATTATTGGTTCTTCCTTTGTGCGGAGCGTATATACGCAACGCTAGCAGGAATAGAACGCGCTGATTTCTAGGTTTGGGTCGAGTTGTCGTTCTCCTATGTTTACTTGAGTTTGTGAAATCTTCGCGATCAGCGCTCTGAGTTGTTCATCAGATCTAGCGGAGAAGCTGAGGAGCAATGAGAACATGGTGAGAGGCATCCTTGGCGAGGTGTACTTCGTCTGACAATATTATTGGTATAGAGGCCCGCCTTATCAATTTCTGTGCAGTCTTGAATGCCCTGATTCTGATGATCCTGCCGCGAACCGTCTCGCATCAGCTACCTATAGTAGACTTGTTCTCAACGGACGGCTGGCTTGGATCTTTTACTACGCTGGGTGCGTGATCTCTGTTGACGTGCCAGCATGCCACGAGCTTCAGCTTCTCATGCGTTCTCTCGTGTTTGCGCGTGCCGCGTAGAGTCGTCGTCGTCAACATATCAACACTTACTCGGTTCGATGCAGCAAGTTTACACTCCACTGTCAATATTGTTGGTGGGACGCAAATCGGCTTTCTTGACATGTGCTTGGCTTGGCAGCTTTGTAGTGCGGTATGGCCCGTCCCTGGCGGCTCATGTTTTGAGGTGATCCAATGCAGTCTTGTACAAGCTGGTCCCGCATCGTGGCGCTTACTGGAAGCATCGTCGACACGGTCGCTTCAAGTGCGCATCTTGGGGGTATTCATCTCAGACTTTGCGACTCGATCGCGGCGGAAGGTCGATCCCAACGCATGACTCCGTAGTCGCGGAAGTGACCGCGCAGACACACGAGTTCTGAAGTCTTCGAAACCAAGTATAACCTGGCTGCCATTCGCTCTTCTTTTGCGAAGGGATACTTGAATATCTTCTCTGATCCAGGGCTTTACAAGGTTTCATGAGTTCCCGTAGCGAGTTTGAGGCTCTACGTGCCAACACTCATATTCTAAGTTTATTACAGGACCGCATCTGCGCAGCCTATGCGACTTTACCAACGACAACTCGCTGCCATGCAATCACGAAGATCATGGAACGTCATCAATCAGCACTGGGAGTCCATGGTGCGGGATTTCAGTGATTACAAGAATAGTGCGTCTTCTACTCTCACAAGACTTTGATTTCATACTGAGTTGACCGCAAGGCCATTCTAGTAATATACTGTCGACAATGAATAAGGATCTTACTGTCTAGTTACTCAAGATAGTTGCATTCACGCGCGAGAGCTTCAGGAATCTGATGCATCCAGAGGCCGTGAGTGCTCGTCCCATCATGCACTAGATATAATAACAGCGTCGCGCCTTGAAAAACCTGTCCCCGCTAAGCTCGTACAACCATGTCTGCTACCCTCAGTTGGCTCCAGGTGCGTGGACTACCAGTCGCGCCCCTTGTGCATATGCTCAGCCTTGATTCATAACAGGCTCAAAGAGTAAACTACATCTCTCTTTGGGTACGCACTACCTCCTAGCTACTTTCCTCTCCCTTCTAACCATGCTGCGCAGGTGGCAACCCTCGCCCTCGGTACGCTGGCCAGTGTTTCCTATCGCAAGATTACGAGACTCACGCGATGCGCATACAGGTGTATACGCCGCCATATTCTTTGCAGCGCTCCAGCTTCTCTTGACGCGCCAACACGCTACGCAAGGCGCCAAGTATCTCTTGGCGGTCACCGTCCTCCTATTCATCCTCGCCCTCGTCCAGATCGTCCTTAACTTCGCCGCGACCCTGTTCTCCGCCTTCGGTGATCCCGCGAACCCGGACCCGTCGACCGTGAACCTCGACAACATCTTCGCCACCGTTGATAACTTCCTGACCGTAACCACCAAGTACGTTTGCATTCGATATATACAAGCCGAGTGTCGTATCTATAATTGATGGTGTACAGTCTCGTCGCGGACTGCTTGTTGGTGAGGTATAACAGAGCCGTGTCACTCCCGGCGTACTGAGGATTTCTGCCAGGCTTGGCGGTGCTACATCATATGGGGCCGCAAACCGGCTGTGATCACGGTACCCACTCTGTTCATCGTGGTCGGCACAGGTAAAGGCCCAGTTCCCCCGAACTATGGATATCCACTTGACCTATCCTCGCAGTCGCGGGCTACACCTACAGCGGCTACTCAGTCCAATCCTATCTGCTGGCGCAAGTCGGGATCGAAGGCTACCCGAGCCCATCTGTCACTGTCTTCAACGAGCTTTCTAGGGAACAAGATCTAGAGAACGTGCTTACTACGGTGTTTTATGCCATGACGTTCGCGAGCAACGTCGTCATGACGGGGCTCATCGGTGCGTCCCCGTCGCGCTGCTTGAAGTGATTGTCGGTAAACTATTTGTACGGTCAGTGGGGCGGATTTGGTGGCTTCACAGGAACTTTCGTGAGTCAGCGGCGGGTATCGATACCAGGCTTTATGCGAACCTCGTCACACTCTTGTAAGCCGTCGTCAATCGCGGGTTCAACTCCGAGCTGATGCTCAGCAGCGTCGAATCGGGCGGGATCCACTCAACATTGCTCCTCCTCTCCATGGCGACAGTATCCAGTTCCTCAATCGGAGTGTACGAAGCTTACGTGCGTCCTCACCCTCTATTCCCCAAAATAATCTTGAAGTCTCGCGTTTACAGGCAATCGTCTCGTCGCTGGCCATCATCACCGCAGTGAGCATCTCAACTATGTCCCGCGTACCGCGTCTTGATGCAGAGATAATAGGGCCTCTCGCCCACCCTCATCATTGTCCTCTTGGCGCTGGGAAGGACGGCGAATCCGACGGCGGCGGCGGCGCAGACGACGATGGCGTTTGCCGCGCCGCCCCGCGTGCGGTCGGAGAGTGCGGGCGAGTTCCGCGTGTCCGTCTCGGACAGGGAGGTGGTGGACGTCGAGGTCACCGGTGTCCGAATGATTTCTTTGGGCAAGGAGGACGGAGGGATACATGGGAGCGGCGCCTCCCGCGTCTGATTGGGTGTATCACAGGGTGTCGGAACATGGTTAACTGTTATATAGGCAGAGTCCTCTATTGACTCTACCGGGTTCGAAGGGGGCCTTGTATCACGAAGGCTGCAGTACAGGTCCGTTGATTACAGCGGACTAGCTACCTGTGTCGGGATATCAGGCGAAAGACCCTCCTTACGCTCTACCGTATTGCGTACCCAACCCCCATTATTCCGATCCGGCAAGGTGTCCAGCCGGGGGTCGCGGTAAAGCGTTCAGACGCGTCTGTTTGATTGCATGACGCGGGGATATATGACAGAAGCAAGGCGGGCCCTCGCGTGCGATATTGCACTGTCTACTGGGATATATGTCATCCCTCACTGGGAGACGGCATCACCAGGTCGTGGACAAAGCCCGCGGGAGACGAACTTGCCCGAATTCGAAACTGCCCGACAAATATTAATATTCCAAGGTCCAATCTAGGACCTCCCACCACGCAACCTTGTGCAAGTGGGCCACTTTGCGAGATCCGGACTGTGAGCGTGTTGACCGGACTGCCTCTTTGATTGGACATAGGCTGTCCGTTGTAACATAGACACACCATATATATATACCAAGTGCTACAAAACAGAAAAAGTCGACATTACTAGTACTATCAGCGATCTACAATATGACTGATTTCTGCGACTTTGAGGTCGCAAGGTACTTGCCCTGCAGGCGCTTTTCGAGTAGCCTTGGTTCGTAGCATTTGTTACAACTGTGTTTGTATTGGGCGTACTATCAGTTGACCAGCGCGATCTGGGTGTTGATTAATCGGCAACCTATTCGTAGCACTCTCCCTGCTCAAGCCGCATTTATGAATCTTGGTATGTATACTATCATGCACATCCATAATAAAGCTACAACCCTCAAACCCGGCTGGAAGAGCCTAACGACATATTACACCCCCTTCCAAATTTAAACGGGATGTCAGAGAGATCGTCCTACATATAACCGACGTGTCAAGTGTAGCACCATAAGGATGGTTTGAATCGTATTCTACAGCCCGATTAATTAGCATAGAATTCAGTGCAAGGGCCATCACCTTGTACAGAGAGGTGAGTGGATCAGGTTGACCGTGACCTGGCGCCGCGCCAAGTGTGACCGATCTGGTCAACACCTGCTGAAACAGATCAAACGCTGCCACTCGTCCTTCCACACTCAAACTTGCACACAAGGGTGCAGACTATTATGTATCACTGGACTGTCAAGACCCGGTGTCCATAGCGTTTGTGATAATAAAGCTACCAGAAAATAATAGTCCCAAGCCCCTCCGGTGATAGTACGCCTTGATTCGAATCAAACTGAGCTTGGCTTGGCATTGTGACTGGCGTGTTCAGGCCATGTATGGTTTGGGGCTGTGGTCGTTGTTCGTCTAGCTAACACGTTAAATCTCTTTCGTTACTTGTCTTCGGGTGTCGCTTGCGGCTTCTCGAGATTGTTCTTGTCACGATCAAGCCAGGAGCACGCCTCGTTTCTGATCAGCGGTAAAATGGGAATTAAATTACATTTTATTTACTAAATTGAAACCTCAGGACTAGTACTCGTAAAATGCCTAGTGGCCCGCTTCCCCCACGTTTTATCAATGTCTGCATGTCTAGGACTTTCCACCATACAAATCCAAGCAAAAGACTTCGTAATCAAGACATCTAATTCAAGCTAGGGTATACACGTTACAACATTCAAGCTACTCAATAACTCGATACAGAACAAGAGACACTCTATGATATCGATACATATTGGATATCCGCCAGCCAGATTTCATCGCACAAAAGCGGGGATGGAATCACAAGCGCGCATATATCGTACAAAATACACTTTCCCAACCACTCAGATTTCACACTCACTCGCCCTCCTCACTAATGCTCTCCAAACTGCTCTGCCGACTATGCTTTCCAAACCGCTTGCCGCCGCGCTCGGGGCTGAGGCTCCCGACCGACGTCGGCGGGCTCGAGCTGGGGCTCCACGAGGAGGAGGACGAGGGCGGGCTCGGGTGGCCGGAGGTGAGGTAGAAGATGTGCGGCTCCGAGGGGTCGAGCCACGACGGCGAGGGCGAGGGCGAGGGCGAGGTGTGGTAAATGACTTGCGATTGGGCAGGGCTGCGCGTGCAGATGGGCGCGTCAACATGTTTCTGCGGCTGCGTACAGGTGAGCTTCAATCCGCGTGAACGAGACGTCAAACGTACCTTTCCGCGCACGTCCTCGACGTGCTCGACCTCCGCGAGCCCGCTCTCGCTGAGATCGTGCACCCACGCGCGCACCCTGCGGAGGTTCTCGCGGCGCTTGATGAACTCGACGCGCTCGCGGCGCTGCGCGGGGTTCTCGACATAGGACTGGAGGCGCCCGCGGTGGTCGTGCGAGGGCGGGGAGACGGAGGTGTAGCCCGCGGCGAGGGAGGGGAGGCGGGGTGGGGGTGGGGAGGGGGGTGTGCATGAGGAGGAGGACGGGGAGGACATGGCGAGGGGATGGTTGGGCGTCGAGTAGATCATGAGGGGCTCGTCGTCGAAAGGGTAGTCTTCTGCTGCTTTGACGCTGATGGGGGGCGGGCGATGGCGCGGCTGGTGGTGATATCGTGATGGTGTGTGGTATATGACCTCGGCCGCTGGCGTTGGAGCAGACCTCGAGTGCACGCGCCTGGGTGGTGGGGGCGGGTATTGGGGCGTGTGGCGCGGGGGGTATCGATATGAAGCCGAGGAGGCTGGCCGGGATGAAGTAGAGGGGCTCGCGTACATATCTGCGGGACGACGATCGCGGATTGAATGGGTGAGAGCGGTTGACGAATGGGACGAGTTGAGCAGAGAGGATCGTTCGAGGAGGGACAATTATAACTGCGCAGGGAACGCTGCGCAGGCCAATTATAACTGAGTTAGGCTTGAGTGTGGGTGGCGACGCGAGTGCCTGAGGTTGACGACGGTCCTGATATAAGAAAGCGGACTGATTCACAGGAACAAAGATGCGATGAGAGTGTCGGATACGGGCCGAGTGCTGGTTGTATCTCGGGGTGCGCTCGTTCCAGGAATACAAAGGTGGTCTCTATATATACGACAGTGGATGTGCGTCACAGACCCAGGCCTGGTGGAATGGAGTGAGCAGGAAGCAAATTACTGGTCGATCGCGGCAGGAACGGGGGGCGGTACTCTTATAAGGCAGGGATAACACATCCCGCGCGGACTCATGTCATCATGACACACCCGCTTTCCGCCCGAGTCATCCTCAGCGCGTCCCCGTGGCGTGGACAGGAGGCAGGAATCGATGGCCGGTGGGATGCGTAACAATTGCAACTGGCGACATTTGCCTAATGGGGACGATAAGATGTGATTCCATAAAGGGGGGTCTAGGCCCTGCTCTGGGCCGTTCATCAGATCTGCGATTACACGCGGAGGCTGTGTCGGGCTTAGCCGTCCCCTCGTTCTTTCATCGGACCGAGTCGCAGTGAAGATCAGGCCCAAAGCTCTCCCGCTGACTTGCGAACAACGTCTCATTATCAGAGTCTCCCGCAGCATCACTGTGAGCGACTTACGATCATTTCGGACGCGCGCCGTGTATGTAAACGCGAAGATGTGTACCGTGCCGTAAGTCAGTTATTCGCCTAGTCGTCGCGACGTTCATCGCCTCTATGGATGTCAGCGACCGCGCAGAGTACATATATCCATAAGTACTCGGAGGTGAGATGGTCCCGAGCTCTGTCGTACTGTTTCGCAGCAACCCGGCTTATGTTCGTCACGTACAGACATCTGCATGACTGGTGCATCAATGTCGCTCATTATCTGCGCAATAACACGGCATCTTGCTGCCCTACTCGTACTGACCGGTGGCCGCTCGTCTTCCAAGATTTTCCCGCTTTATCTGTCTGTCTTGGCTTTCCCCGACACGACCGTCGCAGTACATCAAATTCAACACGGACGAGAGGAGGCACTGTCGACATCCACATGGCGATCAGACCTGCGCCGTACTCTGACCTGCGCCGTATCTGAAATGGTACTCTAAGGCTGTCCTCGACTTCCTATGCGCATCGTTGCGGGCATCATCACAATGTACATTGCTGTGCGCTGCTATCGTCTGGCAACTCAGGAAAAATCCGAGCACTCTAGCACGCATACTCTTGGGATATATCCACGATACCTCTCCGACCCAACAATCAAGCGCGACTAGCACCAGCAAGCCCGCATATTCTGGCGTTGACCTACGACTCAAGGCGCCAGCGTGGTCTCCTCACGGGGCTGACGTTGCCGATATGCATCCGCCCAACGTTCGAGTCTCTCCATCAGCACGGCCACCCGCGTCGACTGCTCGCACCCCAGCGTCCCCAATGGTCTGTAACTCATGCCCTTTCCTCACTACGACCATCGTCCCTGGACTCTGGGCAGCCAACACGACAGACACCACCGCTTCCTCCCAATCCGGATGGGGTGCTCTGGTAGCGACATCTCGTAACCGAGCTGGCGGTTCCGAGTCCCCTCGATACAGTACCCTGGGCCAGAAAGGGCCTGGTATATCCAGATTCGAGGACAAGGCTGCCCGCGTTGCAAGGCAATGTAGTGAGAGTGCCAGGCCCTATGTACGAGTCAGAAGTATAGAAGTATCACTTCTGCACGAGCCTCTCCACCGCAAAGTCAACATACTCGCTATACCCTAGGCTTGCACGCCGCTTCTTATTGAGGCGCAGATTCGGTGGTCGCGCCGCGCTTGATATTCCGTCCTCCTCTGGCGCGCTCGTCGTTTGCCAGCCCTACACCACGCGCATTTTATTCCTTCACCATGAAACCGGCGCTTTTGTCCCGTCACTAGTCGTGACCGGTGTCACGTCCTGGACGATGGTCTGGAGAACAGGGTCCAGATCTCTGATGTTTACCCCAGGACCTTGTCAATCTCCTCTAACTATCAGAGCTCTGACGTACTATGTGTAATTGCTGTGGGCACGGTCACAATAATCCGGGTGGACAAGGACTCTCGACGCTGCACTGCGGTGCTCTTATATATAGCCGATCCGCTTGCGGCATGGATGTCTACGTGGACGACAATCTGTTCTTGTCACGAACCGCTCTGATAACAAGGAGGTCTTTCAGAGTTCGACCAAGCAACAAGCCAGCTGGATTTATCGACAACCGAACCAAACAACTGTGGCGGACTCTCGCGATACGGTTGTGCGACAGACTGGCGGGAGTGGGGAGAACTCCGTACAGTGGTGGCTGCATAGCTTTAATTAATTCCTGTGAGGTGACCTTATTACAAGCTTCGTGTACATCCTTTGCTCTGAGGCGGATATTTCTTATGACTGTGTTGAGCATGAGATGGCATGCGTGTTCAGTTGCGGTGCGGCATGGCTTGACTAGTACTTGCGAGCATCAGCAAGCTTCCTGAGGAGCTAACCCGGGTGGCTGTAGAGGACAAATCCTGCAGAACTCTAAGCGACAGTTCTCGAGCTGTGACATTGTCCTGCGACATTCGGCCTCGAGATCTAGAGACCAATTCTACAGTATCACAAAGGAAACCAGCCTGGTGTGCGACGGGATTGGCGGTTGCACTGGCCAGAACGATGGAATCACACATTCTATGACGGATGGTAGCACAAAACTTCATCGCTCAAACCCCTGCAGTTGAGGGTCTCTCTGGGGGCCGCCATACATGTCTGATATGGCCGAACAGGCTCTCGAAGGGCGAGCAATATTGACGGTGCCACTGAACTCAGCCGCCCGACTAAGCACTGGCAGGAAGGGTTGACGAAAATACGGTTCCCCGAACCAAGAACAACTAGTTCCGAAGTTCACCAGTAAACTGAGTCTACGGTTGCAAGCCGGCACAACATTGAGCTAGTCTACTGGGTTACCAGAAGTCCGAGCTATCAGCAAGCAGTCCCCAGTTGTTTTGTCGACGGCTTCGGATCAGTAGGAAAGCAAGTAACACCACTCGGCCCGCTCTTTCGAAGCACGGCTTGCACACAAACATTGTTGTTGAAGGGGTCCTTTACTACAAAGCGCCCAGCAACTGTCGGGGGAGAATTTGACACCTTGATGGATAACTGGGGTGTCATCTTCTGGAACACAACTGAGCACATGTTGTTGATGTCCTGTTCCTCGTAAAGACCGGGACCGTCGTCCCACACTGTTTTGGGCTGACCGGCCTATATTCAGACAAGCGTCCGTCAGATCAACCCCGCGAGCGATCAAGCGCATTGGGCTTACCCGACTAGGATCACTGAACTGCACGATGTGTGTAGCACTGTTCGCTGCAAGTGCTTGCGCCTGACTCTGCCCGGGTGCTTTCCGCCACGAGCTTACTGTGTGTCGCCCACCAAATGGCTTCGGCTTCGGCTTCTGCGGCGTAGGGATATCCCCAGAAAACACATGTTGGCGCATGCCGTTCAGGAGATTCTGGATAGCAGCCGGTATAATGCCAGCTGCATTGCTCTTTGCCGCAGGGAATGTCTTGCATGCATGGCATGAGATGGGGTGTTGTCGAAACGAAGATGATACACGCACAGATTGCATTTGCTGGATCAATCCGCATCCTGTTGCGGCGGTGACTTGGCCGGTGGCAGCCCTTGCAGAGCAGCTGAATGCTGACTTGTCAAATCCACAAGCGGCATTTGCTACGCAAGTCGTACAGCTGGATATGGTCGAGCAGGAGACGACGGATGCTGCGGTCGCACGGGGATAGTGCACACCGCCTTCGTCCGCTATGCTTACATTGGTACCACTGACGGCCATGGGTTCTACAGTCAATTTTATTCAGAAAACGTGATATTGACTTAGTGGGATACCTCACCTCCTGATATAGGCATGCATTGGACGTCCTTGGCCACTCTCATCAAGAGAAATACCAAGAAAACAGCTTGGTGCAGCAGTCCCGAGGTCACCATTGCTGGGTGGGAAAAGTAAAGAATGAGGTCAACAATGAAGGAATGGTATACCAGTGGGACGCGCAGCGACGAGATATCCAGGTACATGGGATTGAGCTTATAACCCGTTACCTCCCCCGGAGCGTCCGAGCTATGGTGAGTGGGCAAGAGGACATCATGATGTAGAACAGGAGAGATCGTTACAGTGTTGCCAAAGGATATCCTGAGAGTGTACCACTGCGACTGCTGCAATCAGGCAGAGGAAGGTGGTGCTGAACACACCGGGCATCTGGGAGGAAATATCGCGATAACAAGTCGGGCTGCCCAGTCGGCGATGAGGCTGCAAATGGGAACGAATTGAGATATACTATAGTTCGTGTCCAGGCGGCGGCATGAACCGGAAGTCACAAAGGTGGCCTCGGTGCAGGATCACAAAAGTACAGCTTCAGAGTTTGCAAGAGTCGGCGATTGAAACATGACCGTCTTGCCCTAGACACTCCTAGCATCAGTCACGGTGCGTTGCATTTGGTTAGAAGGGTCCGACATCACCAGTATCAATCATGTAGAATGCCAGTGTTTGCGATCCAAGTAACGCGAACCCGAACCCAATAGGATGCGTCCCAAACGGCCAACTCGGAGATTACTTGGGGGTAGCCGGCCACCGCTCACGTGGCATTTTTACGAGTCCTGTGGTAGCGTTGTGATTAAGTAACACTAAATATAATACTATACATATAATACTACAGTGATCCCGGTAAATAAAACCCTCCAGTTGAATATACTTCACGCATCGTGCCATAGAATCGGGCTCAACTGACCTGCGCCACCGACTACAAGTCCCATTCAACGCGTATTCCCACGGTAACAGAGGTGAATTCGACAGGTTTGAAGGGTGAGGGATGCTAAAGGGGTGATAAAATCTTGAAAATATTCCAGTACGCAGGTCCCATTCTTATATGCTTATATTCAAAATTTGAGGTGCAAAAGAGTGAGCATCATGGAGACCGACAAGAATTAGTGATCGGGACCACTACAAAACGCGTTTCGTACTCCGCTTGTAGTCTCAGTAGGGGCGGGGTTTCATTTGAGTGTATTGATAACTACAAAGACGTTCATACTCCGATTACTCGGCATCTACTTTCCCACGGCGGGAACGTTCGGCAGCGCGCCCAAAAAATGCATGCAAAGACTCATCCTTCGTAAACTCAGGACTCGTAACCGGCGATGTCTTTAGACTTTAATGTGGCGTCTCCGTCTCTGACTCACTGCAAGCATTATGCATCAGGTACCGCTCTATATAGATATGCACGGGTCGACGCAAGTAAAAGCAGTATCTTGCTTCGGTTAGACAGATTTTGAACCAACTGAAGAGCAACGTTCCAGCGTGAAGCTTCCCGCACCTGCTGGTTGGGCGAATTCGTCAAACAGCAAGTGGCAGAATTGCTCGGGTCGCTCGGAGACGACGGGGAGATTCATAATGATGAAGCAATCACTGATGGAATGCAGGTCAGTGATGTCCTTGTTCAGTAGCAACCGACGGAAATGTGACAGTCGATTTTCTTCAGCCCGTCATACAGAGCACCTGCTTGACACCTCCAGTGGCGCGGTGCATGCGCAGCCGAGCCCTCAGAATTTAAAGCAGGCTGTTGGTCAGGCTAATCTCGCCATCATGCCGCCATCTCTCTTGCACGCTACTCATGTCCTCCACGAAGGGCCGCCCGGCGCTGATACCGACCATCCCAGCACGGGCAAAGCCCTTGTCTCCATCCATACCCATCCCTATCTCTTGACTCTTGACATTGGCGGAGAAGTCACCCGTCTTTGGTCCGTAGAGTCCAGTGAACCTACCCTCATAAATACCCTTAAACCCTCGCTACCCAGCAATTTTTGCTACGGCATCGTTCATTCCATCGCCACTCGGCTGCCTCAGCTATTGGTGGCGGGATACTGTTCCGCCGATCGTCAGGGTGCGCTGGTCAGGATATACAACCGGGAGACGGGGGAGCTACTACGAGATATCGATGTTCCAGTCTCACCCGCTCATGGATGGCCACAGTTCATGTACCGAGAGGATTTGTTGGCCATGCTGGTCAACTCACATCCTCCTGAAGTCATCCTGTACAGGCAATCATCTGATGACCTCGAAGAAATCAGAAAGGTTCCCTGTGCCGAGGATGCAGACTATGCCCTGTTGCATATAATAACCCATGACTTCCTGCTGACGGCCCACTCCTTTATTCCCGGCGATTTCCTCACCATCACCATGCATCCTTTGTCTCAAGGTGCCTCCAACTCCATCAATCTTCTAGCTTTTGGTAGACGCCCTGGCTGGGCGGACCCAGATATGATCGCTGTGGAACAGGTAGAAGTTATTTCAACGGATAAAATCGCGCTTTCCGTGACAGAATCATGGGATTACTCGTATGAGGAGACCACCGTCTACGTCTTGGAACTCCCATCCCTCCGAGTGACATGGAGAACACACCTGACGCTGGAGAGTGCAGCAGTGAGCTGCCACCCCTCACTGGGTACTCTAGTCGTGATATCAAAACCCATACGGGACAGCGTCTCAGATACCTACACCACCCATGTCCTGTTCCTCAATCTCGAGGACGGGAGTATTGTCCGAGAGGAGTCATTCGGTCACGGCGGCGCACACGTTATAGCGGCGGAATGCACGGCGAGTGGCCTGCTCGTCGTGGTAGCCGATACCGGAGCGCTGTCGGTGACGCCTGTCGAGGACATACTGAAAAGCGGGTTGCGCTGCAAAGACGACGGCGGTATCATTGTCATGCGCGATATTGACATACATCCGCTTGCCGAGGGCTTCATATCGCACTGGGTAGAGTATGCTAGAGTCATCTCCACGGGTGTCCTGCTTTTTCCGAGGACGGGGCAGGACATATACTTCGTGAAGTGGTAAACAACATATTCAGTGAGTACGTAGACCGCACGCTTACCTGTATATATGGATAGACTCGGTCTTGGAAGGTTTGAAGCTTCAGAATTGTATCTACTCGACGTCCTGAGAGCTGCCGTCAACAATGCCCGAAATCGTCCCTTTTAGTGGGGATATGTTAATTAATACCCCGAGAGTACTGTAGTGTCGGGAATCGGAAGAAATGACGCTGCTGCAGCGCTAGGTCTCCGCCGATTGCTCTCAACGACAGCAGCACCCGATTGTTGGCTGATGCATCGCTGATGCCCCAGTGATTCTTTGTCACTTCAAAGGGGGGGATGCATGGTACGTGAAGTCGGGCGTGGCGCCGCAGT
Organism: Heliocybe sulcata; assembly: GCA_004369045.1. Classification (NCBI taxonomy): domain Eukaryota; kingdom Fungi; phylum Basidiomycota; class Agaricomycetes; order Gloeophyllales; family Gloeophyllaceae; genus Heliocybe; species Heliocybe sulcata. Next base: position 433,132 of record ML213520.1, on the reverse strand, counting down.
GGAGGTTGTATAGTCTCGACTAGCTTCTACCGACTCCCTCCAGTCCGGGTATGTTCTCAAGGCGTCCGATATTTGGGACCTCTGGCAGTAGTTATAGTGTTAATACGCATACAATGTCCGTCCATTCAACAATTCAGATCAGTCCGACTCTGATCCACCCTCGTCCAGATCAATCATCTTCTCCTTTGGCGTCACGGGAGCTTTCGGATGCGAGGGTACGGATAGCTGTGATCGTCGCCTGCCAGGCCGAGAGGCCAATGTCGCTTCAAAGTCTTTGTCCTGCTTTGAACGGAGAGATGACAGAGCTTGCAGCTGTATCCGGGCTGTCAGGTGGTAATGAACAAAGGATTATGACGATGCACGCACCTTTTTCTGGACATCTCCGTCTTCCACCCTTCGTGTACCATTCTTATTCGTGGGATCGAATCCCAAGTCCTTGATCATCTTCGCAGAGAAAGCGTTCTTCGATGGCTCGCCCGTAGCCGTACCCACGTCGGTATCTCCCTCTGGCCTGACCTTCTGCTTCCCTTTGACATCCACCTTGCTCCCTACGGCGCTCTTCGACTTCAGGCCAAACTCCCTTGCTTTGACAAGCGTCTTCATTCCTTCCTTGTCCCTCTTGAGAAGCTGCTTCATCATCCGGTCCGTATCCTTCGCTGCAAGCTTCCTCGCAGCTTTCGCCTGCCCTTCTCTGCCTATCGACTCGCCGACATACATGTCCTGCGCACCAGTGCCCGAGACCACATGGCCAGAGACAACGTAGACGGCGCCAGACCCCGAGTCAAGCTCAGGCTTCAGCCCCCACTGACGGCGAGGATCATAGTCATTTGCCTTCCGTTTGGGTCCGGGGTTGGCGGACATGCCAGAGGTCCTGTGAAGAGTTCATTCTGTATACGACTGAATACATCGGAATGAAAGCCTCACCCAACGCTAAATTCGCTCCTCGCAGCACGCCGTCTCTGCACCGCGTTCTGAATGTGGTAGTCGCAGACATCGCTGACTCTCTTATCGCACCATCCGCCGCAGACTTTGCCGTCTCGCTTGACGACGCTACACATGCCCAAGTCTTTCGAATGCCCGATTACCGCCACGCTATCCGCTGACTCCGGAGTCAAAGCCAGGATGTTGTTGACCGGATGCGGGGCATCGTTAGATCGCTGAGAATCGCCTTTCATTCATGTACTGTTCATTCAGAGCGTCTGGTGAAAACACTTACCTGAAACGGTTTCAAGACCTTGGGATTCAACAAAGCCACGACCGCTCCTTCCTTCAACTTCGCCATGGCCTCAAATGCGCCTCTGCTGCCTCCACGCCATACCTTGCGCTTCTCTCCGTCATCCATCTCTATAACCTCACAGCCGTCAGATTCGAACAGCAATAGCGTCAAGAAAGCGTCGCCGCGAATGACAGATTTGCCGCCCGTTGCAGAAGAGCCGCCGGAGCGTGCTCCAAAGTCAATTAGCTTCAGGTTGACATAGCGTTTACCGTCTGGCTTCTTCTCCTGTGCTGCCTCCTTGCTCTTCGACTTTGGTCCCGGTTTCGATTTATCCGATGTCGAAGGAGCACCGGTGTCACTGTCCATGCCGTCGTCCTCCTTGCCTGCGGCAACTGGCGCTCGACTGAATCTGATGGGACCTCGTTCTGCTACGACAGCGATCGTGACCCAGTCACCGGCGACAGGCACGTCATAACCTGACTTGTTGGGGAGGAGACGGATGATAGAGTAGAGGCGAGAAGGAGAAAGGTAGAATCTCCCTCGAAGATAATCTTGAAATTCGTCATGCGGAATGGCCCTGCGTCTGCAGCGGAGAGGCCCGTCTATGAGTGCTTGATATGAAAGAAGTAGCGTTACGTACGATAGACGAATGCCCGAGTTTGGTTCCAAATTCTCAAAATGTGGGTCATCAAACGGTGGCTTATGTTCGACTGGACCGAGCTCGAGCTCCTCTACCAGAGCGAGTCTGTCATCTCGCATAGGTGCGTTGACCGGAGGATCTTCTTGACTGGGTCTGGGTGCAGGAGCCTCTCTGAACCCGGAAGACCGAGCGACGGATTTTTCTAATCTCGATCCTTCTGGTTTGTTCATCAGACCGGAGAGTTTCTGAATGACAGTGGAGGGAGCCTTTAACGGGACTGCGGCAGGGCCTGCGACCCTATTGCCGCTGGCGGCGCCTTTCGTCTGCTTGGGCAGGCCAGGATGCACAGGAGCGGGCCACTGATTTCCCCGACGTGATGGGTCGCTCAGAGTCTTGGGAGATCCAAATTCTTTGATAATTCTTCTCTTTTCTGGACAATTCATCAGAATTAGACCTCGGTACAGGTAGCCAACGTACTCGGTGAAGGTGTTGCAGGCACGAGTAGCTCAGAATCAGTGTTCTTCCTCTTGGGTGATGTGGCCTTGAAGATATCTTCCGTTACACTAGGATCCCTCAGTTTTGCCTGCAGAAGAGCGATCTGCTTCTTGATCTCGTCCTGTCGGCGCTGCTCTTCCAGTTGTTTGCTCGAGAGCGAGTCCATGGCGGTTAGAATAAGATGCACAAGGGTGGAAGGAGCGTCTGTTTCGGATGTAAGGCGGTGGCAGTTGGAATACGAGAAGTGGCGTGCGACAAATAGAACGCGTTGAATGAGCGCGTCCAGACGTGTCACGCGTTATTTACTCTTATTTGTACACTTCGCTGGCCACGTGGGGACTGCAGCAACTCGAATCCCACGCAACGCAGAATTAGACTCCGAAGCATCTAAACCAAGTCCCAAGTTTCCACTGCGCAGGAGCAAATCCACTGTCCCGAAGATGAACGGGAAGAGTGATCGTCTCTCCTTGAGCAGTGTGTGTGTGTAGTGCCGAGCTAACGCTGAACCGGGGAGGATCAAGTTAAATGCAAGGCATCTCAATCTCCGGATGAGAAAGCCGGAACATACCGCGGCCCCGAAGGTGCGCCAAACTTGTTCTGTCATATATGGGCAAACAGGGTGTCGCGGCCTGCTGGCTTTCGTGCTCTTTGTCCTTGCCACTATCACGAGTGACACCCATCATTTTTCAGATTCTCTCCTCTTTCTCCGTTAAATTGCCGTCGTTATGTCGCCAACGCACGTAGTAGCTGTAGTAGATTTAAAGAAGCGGGCGGTTCAGCTTGCCTCAGAGCTGTCCTCTCGGGATAAATTCTGGCATGCCGCCCAAGTGTCGGAAAAGTACGAAAAGCCTGGTCAGGCATAATAAAGCCTGACGGCCCTGTCAGGCCTGCTCAGGTTATGTTTCCAGGATGATCAGGCACTGACCAGGCCGAGTCAGGCATGGTCATCCACGGGCCCCACGTATATACTCATCTGTTATTACTATTGTATCTTATCTCCTATAGTCTATTAACCCATCAATGAAGCATACTGAAGACCATCGGCACCCAGTGCACCGTCCCATCAGGTCAGCCTCAGCGGCAGCGCGAGTCTTGATAAGACGCTTACACCATTCAGCTTCGGTTCAGCTGTAGTCTAGTGGTAATGCGCAGGCTCCGGCACGCAGTAGCGCGCTGTTCGATTCCGCAGTGTGCCAGTAATCGTAGGCATGTTTGGTACTATAGGATAGATGTTTAAACTCAATAGTAGTTTGTAATGGTGTGTATACATATAATATGCCAGCAGCTAACGTTCGCATAGAATGGTGAAATAGCTTTTACGGTTCCTGCAAGCATACCCTGATCTGACCTGATCAGGCTCCGCCAGGCTGGTCAGGCTCTGTCAGGCTGGTCATGGGATATAATGCATTTTTGAATCTGACCATGGTATCTCCGACCTGATGACCTGACCAGGCCAGATCATGACATGTCATGCCAGGCAAGGTATTTAAGATTTTTCCGACAAGAGTTGCTGACATTCAAGTCTTTGCCTCCCTCTGACTTTATACGACACTCCAAGAAGGTTGGTGTATGTCAGGTTTACGTGCCGCTCGTCCGCTCATTCATTTGTAGATCGTCACTCTGATAGAAGTGAGATACATCCTTTAAATTTGCCGATATTGTTGCGGTCCAGCCAGACTAATTTTTCACTCTACCGTACCTTCGTAGATCTCTCGGACCCGCCTTATCGAGTCACACATACCTATGTCCAAGCAAGTGGTCTGCACGCCAGGCCACGAGCCTTATAGAGCTACTTACATCCAACTATTGGAAGCACTACAATGTCGACAATGGATGATAGAAGACATTGAACTCCGAGGTATGTTTCCTGAGTGGCATGCGCCCAATCAGCATTCCGGATTGACCTCTTCATGAAGGTCGAGTAAAACGCCTTCTGCTGCCTTTGGCGTGTGGCAGATCTGTTGCAAGTGGTAGCATCAAAATTACCGGTGGACCTATAGACAAGAGCCTGCCCACTACTTCTCAGACGGGCCCGCTTCTATTCCACCCATATAAGCGAGCAGGAGCGTCCACGCTACGGGCACGCAGCGAAACGCCTGGCCGCGATGCATCAATGCCGCGTAAGTCCCAGACCTTCTCATGCTACTGCACCTCTGACTTATTCTTTCTGATATGATGGCTAGCACCCGACGAATTGCCTCCACTTCTGAGGAAGTCGAAGGCCTCAGACCGGAAGATTTTCAATGAAACGACAATTCTCGACGCTCCTCAAGATTGCACATCTGGTGACAAGTATTTGTCAGAGTACTCGGTCGCTGTTACTCTTCGTGGACGATCGAAGGGGAAGTTCGGGATTTTCTGTACTAACAAGCGGAGGTAGCCTGCCATCCTCGCCATGTCGCTACAGCCTGCGCCATGGCTTGCTTCTGCCGCTTGGTTCTCAGCTGCTCTTGTTTACACCGCCGTCGGGTACGCTTCAATCGGTTCACAGCTTTGCTGTCGCTCCTTAATTTTGGGTTACTTGGTCGAGGCCAGCATAACACATTTCTCTTGTCATCCTGGAGTCCTAGGTTCCATTGGACTCTTGATGCTTCCATCCCCTCGGGCGATTCAAGCCAACGATTGCGATGTAAAAAATCGTGTGGGTCTTTTGTTTGCCATAGTCGTTGATAAAATATATTACAACTCTGTCCTATCGTACATTATTCGCATTTCTTTCGCCTGTTTCTTTGGCTCAATCGCTGAACATGGGGCCGGACTCTACAGACGAAGCAGCTGGCTCGCGTTTGTATGCCTCCTTCGACTCATGTGCCCCGCCGGTGCCAGGCTCAGAGCCGGGTTGCGCAGCTATACCGTAGGCGTTAGTGTATGAGGCCTTGAGGTAGGACGCTCAGGTTGTCTGCTTACGTTGGGGATCTACCTTAGGGTACACCTTAAAGGGGCTGCATAAGCATGAGCGATATGATTATGGCAAGGTCGATGTTACCTGTCCCGGGTTCTCTCTTGTGGGTTCGGGAGCTTCTGTCTTGGTTGGGGGTTCTTGACCCGGGAATTTAGCATCCGCTATGTACTCTCGTGAACGCGGTCCCAAGGTAACAAAATAAGACTGTCTTACCCTCGGACAAAGACATGATAAAGGGGCAATCTGCTGAAGTTACGGAGGGGAATTTCTTCGGACGTCTGACTTAACCATCTCTTGCCTGCTACATATACTGCAAGCATCTCCCAATGACGTACAGGATTTGGGTTTGCTTGCTACTCCGCGAATTACCATTGGCATCATCACATATCTAGGCTCTTTCCCGGACTTTGTCGTCGTCACTAATGATTTGAATCTCCGCCTGATCCTTCTTTGTTCTCTTCGAGTCCAGGTGGAGGACGAAGCAACTCTGTTTGTGCAAACCATGCCCCGTATACTGTTTGTGAGTGGATTCCACCGTTCCACAAGGGCTAGAGACCTTGCATACGAGTTTGAACGGTTCGTATTGCTTCAAAATCAGTCAAGCCATGCCCTTAACACACAAATTGCAGCTTTGGGCCACTTGTCCGGTGTGACGTTCCCGCTCCCCGGAATCCCCATGCGCATTCTACTCCGTAAGTGCGGTATTCATCTCCCTTATCATTCTCGTTTTGCGCCAGGCGAGTCGAGTCGAGGTCGAGCCGTCCCCGCAACGCGCTACATCGTGCAATTTCGTTCTTCGCTCTGCGCCACCCCGCGCTCGCCCTCGAGAAAAGAAGTACGATACGGGCTGTAGCACCGCCTTTTCGCCGTTTCCTCTCGCGCACCGCGTCTACCCGATCCGCCCGCGAAACACGCTCGCTCAACCCTCCTTCGAATCCCTCGTAGTTACGCCTTTGTCGAGTTCCAAAGTTCTCGAGATGCCGAGGAAGCCTACATCGACATGTACGTCTGGTCCTCTTACTTGGAACGCTTGCTGTACTTAGCCTCTCACAAGGCATGGCCGGTACTTTGAAGGACATCGCCTGAGCGTCCAGGTGAGTGAGGGCAGAACCACATGCGCCTCCACAGACTGACTGTTCTTTCCAGTGGGCCAAGAACCCTCCGTCCTCGGTCTGGAGGTACGACAGGCGTTCCCCTCCTCCCAGAAGGGATCGTCGAGACCGTGACCGGTCCAGGAGCCCCCGCCGTACCAACAGGGACCGTGAAGATCGGGACAAGGATCGGGACAGAGACCGCGACAGGAGGGACGACCGTGACAAGGATAGAGAAGACAGGGACAGGAGACGGAGCAGGAGTAGGAGCCCTTTGGAGAGGAAGCGAAGCCCGTCTCCGGAGAGGCGCGAGGACGACAAGGCCAGAACGCCGCCTCCGGCGGACGAGGGTAAAAATGAAGATGACAGGGCACAGACCCCTCCTCAGTATGAGAATTAATTGCACTTGCCTTTTCTTTCCAGGCCAGCAAAATAATACGACCCGTTTGTGGATCCGATGGACCGTTCAGTTCACCCCAAGTTTTCCTGCGCCTTCTTGTATCATTCAGACATGTATGATCAGTATTATGAGAATGATAACTGTTTCTTCGGTTTCTTAAGCTTAAGTTTCAAGCTTACACGATTCATTCCTTAGCAGGGGCTGATATTAGCAATTACATGCGATACATGATAGCTGTCATTCATTATATAGCGACACGAGGCGGGATGAGATCCAGCTCCCTGGCATCAATGCCACGGAACGGCCTCGTCTTGACGTGTCTGCTCTCCAGCTCTTTCTTACATAGCCAGGCGTAGAAGAGTTCTACACAATCCTTCGCCTAAAGAAGATACAATGGTATAAGTTTGCACGTACATTTTCCGAAAATGACAGTTAGACGCACCACAACGAACAGACCAAGACCAATAGTATTCCGGAACCTGCCGTAACAGTTGAGTACTGTCGTCTATCGCGGGACCACGCCGTATTATCTCACCATACAGGATCCATCTCCGACCATTGCTTCGTCCCATGGAAGAACACCCGCAACGCCGCCCTCGAGACAGCAGCAACTTGCTGAGCAGGAGTGAGCCCCGCAAACGCCGGTGTGACAGTTTCGTGTAGTTGAAGCCCTACAGTCGTCGGCAGTCTGATGCCGAGGAACCGTCGAAGCAGTGGCGAGTGCTGGGACAGACGGTACAGCAGTGAGCCCATGTAATTGGAGATCTTGGGTATCAGGAGTGCGCCGCCTATCAGCCTACCCAGAGACGAGCCTGTGTAGCGAGCAGTGGGCTCGTCATCAGCGTTCCCGTCTCCATCTTGCTGCTGGTCTTCGCCTTGCTGCTGGGGCTGTTGCACCGGAGCGTCCTGCTGCTGTTGCTGGTTGCCCTGTCCTCCCTGGCGTTGCCGCCGCTCCCCCAGAACATTCGCGGCAATGCGTATCCGGAGTGGGCCCGCTCCGTCCTCATCGAGATCCCATAAGAACCGCCGCCTCCGCCGGCCCTCTGGTGCCACTGCGGGCGTGTGGTCGAGTACCCAGTGCGCAATTTCGCTCCAATACCTCCTGTACAGACCTCGAACCAAACCATAGAGGATGATGGACACAATAGGGCCTGGTGGCCAGGAGAAAGGTCCCTCTTTATCTGGCACAACAGGGAAGTATTTGCTGAGTTTTTCCCCTGCTGATTGGAAGAAGGAGGTTCCACCTTGAAGCCCCACAGGTCTGCTCACGGGCCAGGCGACGAAGAGAGGGAGCAGGGCAGATACACCCGTCTCGCTGAGGGATGTACGAGAAAGGATGAGGCTTATAGGGATGAGAGGGAGATTGAACCAGGCGTGGAAGGGCCAGTTGTTCGGGTCGTCGGTAAGTAGGGTATCGTACATTTCCTTGCCCAGGAACTGCTGCATCGCATGCAACCCGTAAGCCGTCGAGACAATATACAGACCTAAGAATAGTGTCAAACCTGGCTGGCCTCGTACGCTATATGTGAACATGCTCACCGGTTCCGAAAGCAACAATCAGCGTGCTGAAGTTCACTGCGAGCACCACCCGTCCACCCATGGTTAGCAGCTTGTTGGCGAAGTTCATGAGCCGCAACGTCAGCGGGTTGTCGCTCTCCATCTCATATTCTGCACCGCACTGAGGGCACTTCAGGGCGTTAGCCGCGCGCGACGGATTCTGCTGAGCCGACTTGATCCATTCTAGTAGACAAGACTCGTGCGCAACTAGCGTGCAATTACAGGGATGTACCCAAGGGCTCATGTTCTGTTGGGTTTCTGGCTCTGCATGTCCTTCACTTGGCTTACGTCCAGTATCAGCAATTGGATAGACGTACGGTCATATCGTTCCTCCTCCCTGCAAATGTAGCACAGCTTCACCTATGAAGCAAAGGGAGCATTAAATTGATACCCAGCGCCTCCCAAATCCGCATATAGACTCAACTCGTAGGTCGTCAACTGTCGGTGCCTGTGCTTCAGCCATGTAAGACGGAGTAGATAGCGTCCTAGTGTTATAGTTCGCGACCAAGCAGCGGTCAGCGCTGGGTCTGACGTAGAGGACGGAGGTAAAGTTGCTGTGACCCGGCGTCTATCATTCTGAGGGCAAGAATGTGGACTTGATGGATAGCGACAACTGCTTATATATACGGCATGTCACGCTTAGCAGTAGCAGGATTGCCTAAAGCAATAAAATATCTATGCGATACAGTGGTATTCTTGTGACATTGATATATCAGTCCACCTCCAACACCGTGCCGCGCTGTACACTTCCCCAGCCGACTAACCGCCAGTGCTTCTCGATACGACGCGACAGTGCTACCTTCTCTCCGATTTCGGTACAGGCAGGCGATGTCAGTTGGATTTTCGCCAAGTCCGCCTTGACGTTCAGGACACGTCCACCGGTGGACGTGGACCCGATGTTGATAAGCAAAAGCTCGTTCTTGACCAGCTTGGAAACCTTCGTCTGCTTCTTGTCTTCCGTCTTCACGCCGAGTAATCGACGGAGCAAGAACAGGTTGATCTCGAGTTCTTAACGACATATCAGTACGTGTGAAGGTGGGTAAAAGGCAGCAACGCAATTCACCGGAGAAGACCTGAGGGAGTTTGCCTGGTGCACCCAAGACCTGACCCACAAGACGATCTGCACGGCACAGCGTGGGATCGATCCTTGTCCCGACACCAATGAGACCGCCGGGGACAGCGTAGTTCAGCAGGTTGTTTTCTGCGTGTAGCGACACTATCCGGCTGAAAATTGGTGTACACCGGTTGCGGCCCGAGTTGTCTTTTGTAACGATACCTGGCCGGATTTCAATCTCCTGGCCGAGCTTGAGAACACCGCATAAGATGGATCCACCGGCGACACCTCCCTTCAGGTCATCTACCTCAGCACCGGGCCGGTTCACATCGAATGAACGGATGACGATTAGGCGGGGTGTGGAGGTGAAGTCCCGCACAGGAACCGGGATGCGCTTCACGACATACTCGTTCACAGCGTCGATGTTGTACTTCAGTTGGGCGGAAATAGGGACGATCGGTGAAGATTCGGCCACGGTACCTGGCCTAACATGTCAGATCGAACCAATGCAAAGAATAATGCCTGCGTACCTTTCACGAAGGCAGCAATACTCTTCTGATGCTCTAATGCTTGCGCCTCCTTTATGAGGTCGACTTTGTTTTGAAGGATAATGATGTGTTCTAGTTTCATAATTTCCACTGCAGCCAAGTGTTCGGATGTCTGTGGCTGTGGGCAAGTTTCGTTCGCAGCAATGAGCAGCAGTGCGGCGTCCATGACCGCAGCACCGTTCAACATAGTAGCCATGAGAATGTCGTGACCAGGGCAGTCGACGAATGAAACATGGCGGACGAGCTTCATGCGGCCACCGCATCCTGGCCGCTCGCAGGGTGGGTTCTCCTCCTTGTCGGAACGATATGAGCGATAGCACCCTGGGCGAGGACAAGCAGGATTTTCGCACTTGTAGATCTGGCGGACATGGGGTCATGCAAGGTTCCGGAGCGATAGAGGCGAGCAAGTCACCTTCGCATTCGCATAACCAAGCTTAATCGTGATGTTCCGCACAAGCTCATTCTTGAATCGGACAGTCTGCACCCCTGATATTGCTTTCACGACCGTAGACTTTCCGTGAGCGACGTGACCAATGGTTCCTGATACTTCGAGTAAGTCCGATGATCGATGGTACAAAACAACCATACGGACCTATGTTTATGGTAGCCTAACGTTGACTGAACATGAGGCGAGTGAATTCCGCGAGTAAGGCTTCATACCTGCTTTGCAATGACCTCTGGTGTAAGAGGCGTTAATTTTGAGACATCGACCTCAACCTCGGGAACCGACTGCTCCTCCTCCTCGTCCTCAGACTCGGATTCGTGGTTGTTCTTCTCAAGATGCTCCTCGCTAGCCATGTTTGATTACGGTTGCCCAGCGGCCTGTCTAACGTCAAGGACGGAGGTAGAGGTGCGCAAGCTGCAAGGTGCACGCCTGGCGGGAGTCATCTTTCTAGATCATTACCAATATGGTAGTGCAACACCAAAATCAGCTGTAAATACGCGACATCGCGGGGTAAAACTGCTCCTCTACCAGCTCAACATCGCGAGCGGTCTGCGATTTATCCAGGTACGTCGAACTATCGTATCAGCACCTACCCAAGTAATCGATTAGAATGTTGCATTAGATGTTGGCCTATGCAGAGTCTCTTTCGTCTGTTCCAGCCGAAAATATCTAAAGCCCGGCTATTCTCAACTACGCTAACCGTCGCGCAGAAACCTGTATACTTCACTCCCCGAGCCATTAACAGTGATATTATTGCTCTGTCACGGAAGTGTGGCGCCGTCTCTCGCGATCCGATATGGCTGCTAGTCAACAGGCTGCTCAGGTTGAAGAAGGAAGATGCGTTGGCCCGGGCTCTGGAGAAATGTGAAGTCCCCACGGAGGAATTTGAGAAGTGGCGGCAAGTTGTCAGAGCCTATGACTTCGACAATGCTATGGGCCTCTTGAGAGTAAAGGGATTTGCTCTTACTCCTGCAGGACAGCCTAGTAGGCATTTGCCTTTGTGGCTTGTCATCCATCTCCTGTCAACGAAAATGCGGACGGCCTCCCAGGCCCGTCTTGCATTTCCTCTGGCTGTCTCTCATATGTCTGTCACGCCGATGCATCTACAAGCACCTATCCTACTTCTGGTCGCTTATGCTTTGGGGCAGCATGATCTGCCTGCCCTGATGAATCCGCTGGTCGAGAGATTTCTGGAGACACCCATGGACCCCCGAGCTCGTTCTTTATACTGCAACCATCTCCTGCAGGCAATATCTCGCTTGGATTCGTCTTCAGAAAGCAGCCGTCTGGCTGTGACTGTGCTGGATGCCATGTCTGTGCGCAAGATAACTCTGTGGTTGCGCACATATGAATATCTTCTGGCCCACCGATTTGTTAGCCTTGATGTCGCCAAACTGCTTCGAGATAGAATGGACAGAGATGGCGTGAAGCCCACTAGGGCGCTTTTGCATTCCTTTTTACGAGTATTTTCCAGGGCTGGCATGACCGAGGAGGCTGGGATATACCTGGACGCTATCAGGGAGATGATTCTTCAAAAGAAACTTTCGATCGTTCCCTATGGTAGATATCCCGCTACCGAGGGGGACCGAGAGCCCGTGGAATCCGTCACTCACTATAATACAACCTACCTTGGTTCCTTCCACGAGGAGCGTAGCGTCAAAGAATACCTCGTCCGTTTAGCCAGTCTGGAGAAGCTCAAGAAAGGACATCGTGAGAATGTGTCAAGTCTTGCCACTCCTCGTCTCCGTCGAATTGCGATGGTGCGTAAACAGCGGTTCGACATCGCGGATTGGACAACAGCTCTTGCTATCGCAGTACGCAATCCACGAACAGATTTGAACAAGCTCTGGCACTTCTGGTCTAGGCCTGACACTCAGAGCCCACCTCATCTTCGCCCAACTACTGCGACCTTCACAGTATTATTGAAGGCGTTCCATGACCGCAAGGATTACGCTGCTGCGAGTGAGGTCTGGTCAGAGATGCGCCGCAGGAACATGCCGCTTGATCCGAAGGCGCTTACTGTAGTCGTGCAAGTCTTGACGATGTCGGGAAATGCACACGAGGCATTCCAGCTCATGGACTCTCGTGCCGCGAAACCGGCGTTGCTAGAAACGAAGGGCTTGATTACCTTGGATATTGGGGTGATCAACGCTCTCATGGGCGCTGTGATCCGCCTGCGACGACCGGACATTGCCTTCATGCTATGGCACCATATGGAGTTCCTCTACGGTCTCAAACCCGATGAGGAGACGCTGAACAAGCTCCTAGAAGCTGCATATCTGGGATGCAAACTGGACGACAGTCTCGCTGGTTTCATAGCTAATCTGAAGCTAAAGAACCCTTTCCATCGGTCACAAGAAATACCTCTTCCTCACCCTCCTCGTAAGAGAAGGGAAGCTATTGTTGCGCGTATTCAGGAGCTCATCAAGACGTCGACGGGGGCCAGGGGTCTATGGAATGGGGAACCAGCCTGGGAGGCTGCGAGGCGAATCTTTGAACAAGTTATCCTTGGCAACTGGCCTCGTCTGAACGAAATTCGCCCTCCTGCGCACCCTGTCAGAGAATCGGCGGATGCTCTTATAGAGTCGCCCGTCATGGACCTTGCGCGGAACATCATCAGGGCCAGACGGGAGCGGAGACAGCAGAATGCTGCTGAGCTTCCTGCTGTACCCGTTGACAAGCCACCTACGATCGAGGAAAAGGCTGAGACCGTCTCCATGTTCGCGCCATATCCACAAATTGTTCCGAACGACACGACATTCCGAGCCTTCATCATTCTCTGCGGATCGCACGGGAAAGCGGGGGATGTCCCGCTTGCCCTCGCGTGGATGCGCGCTTTAGATATCAAACCGCGCCGGCAGACTCTTGCCTTGGCCTTAGCGTACTGGGGTGAGGTCAGCATGCACGCCCCGCTTGTGGAGAGGATGACGGGGCAGGACGAGTATCGGAAGTTGTGCATCTGGATGGAAGATTGGGTTGGTGCGGCAGGGATGCCGCGACGGCGGGATAACATGGATGCTCTGAGGACTCTGGCGGAGATGAGAGAGTACAGGAGTTAGATGACAGACGATAGAAGACCTGCCGGTGAAACGGTGCTCTTGCGCTCGTGCCGTTCGAGATCACCCTCCGCCATGCCTCGAATCGGACTTCGTAGACTAGGCTGCCTGTCTAGTCGGTCCTCGGCGAGTACATTGATGGAGTGTCCAGATAGTGCACGATGGTTGGAGGATACCAGAGTTTATGAGATGCAAAAATCGGTCATGGTCGCAGAACGGCAGACCTACATAACGGCCTCGTCCGCCCTCCTACGGCTTGAAAAACATATCTTCTAAGAACTTAGGAAGAAGTCCGGGGTCGACAGTTAGCTGGATGCAGTTGTGAAGATAAGAAGGGTTTACTAAGTTCGAGAAGTCTTGCCTTCGTCTATGGCGGTCCTCTCTCTATATGACTTCGCAAAAGCAGAGGTCACTATATATCTGGTTTCCTCAGCCACTCCACAGTCAAGGAGGTCTCCGCTGCTGTGGCCGCTGACACCACATCGAAACAGAATAACCAGCGAAGGCGAACGGGCGAATACTGACTGTTTGACGGGTGCTTGAGTCGCAGAGGCGTGAAACTGCTGTTAAAAAGGCACTTCTGTAGAACGGGTAGCCACGATCACGTGCTCTGCTCCTCGAACGCACAAGCCACACAGTAATTGATGGTATTCCCTGCGCGTAGCATTAGAGAACCACTGGTGCATGTGCTGGATCCAACTTGAAAAGTGACTCCGCTTCTGATGAAGAGCTTAATACCAAACGCAGTTCACGTTGAATCGACCGTCAAGTATTCGTTTTCATACTCTAAAACTGCCCGGACGGCCATGCGTTTGCCACACTTCCTTGCAACTTGACATGTCTGCGCGAAAGCTTTCTGGATGAGTAATGCACACTGACGTGCGGTGGGGGTGCATGTCACGCTTCCGATCAGCAAGAGCAGCAAAGTTGAATCCGTAATGATACAACTGCGAGAGTACATTCAATGGCGATACATCCTGTTCCTTTGCTTCGGCACCTGTGCTCATGTACCCGTCCGAATTTACGACCGCTTGCCCGCGCGCGCCGCAGCCTGCTTCTTCTCCATCTCTGCTGCCCTCGCTGTTCATGCCACCGCGCCGTGAGCATGTCGAGCGAAGTGAGAAGAAAAGAGGAACGCACCCTCCGCCTCGGCCTTGCGCTTCGCAGCGGCGGCATCGCGCTCGGCGCGGATCTTGGCCAGGCGCGCCATGTCGGCTTTGGCTTGGTCGGTCTTGCCGGCTTCGTGGAGCTGCGTACGGTGAAAGGAAGTATGTTAGTCGGCTGGACATGGTGGCACCCGACGAAGGGATCTGACCTTCCACCACTTCTCCTTCGCATCTTTCTTCTCTTGTTCCTCCCTGCAATTAGGTAAGGACTTGATAAACTCCTATTTTGTATGAATCATATAGTAACGACTTACCGCTCCTTCCTGGTCGGCTCCCTCGGCGCGTCCAGGTCCGCTATGCTCATATTCTTCATGGACGCATGGTTCGCGTTGACGAGGTAAGGATCCTCCTCCTCTCCAGCATCCTTGGCTTTGGCCTGCTTCTTTGCGGCGCGGCGCTCCTCCCTCGTCATCTCGGGCTGCTTAGCGACTGAGCCAGCGGCAGCAGCGGGCGCTTCCTCTTCCTCAGACTCTTCCTCCTCAGATTCCTCTTCCTCCTCGTCGGAGTCGGAGTCGTCTTCGTCGCGTGCCGCCCTGGAGGACGATCTGATTAGATCGCTGTAAAGCGATGGAGGCCGTAGCATACCATTTGTCCATGGCAGCGGTAGAGTCCTCGTCATTTGCTGCGCCAATGTTCCGGCTACATAGTGCATGAGGATGTCAATTATTTATTTGATCTATCGATGAACGCTCGATGCACCTGAAGTTCCTCCCGCCACCGCGCTTGACCTTGAACTTGCCTCTGCCAGCTGTTGCACGAGATTATATTAGTTTCCGCCTGGCGTACATTACAAACGATGAGCTCACCGGCGCCTCTAGCCATGGTGAATGTTAGAGTAAAGAGACAGAAGGAGTCAGGACGAGTCCAATGCAGGGCATTTGCCAATTGATCTAGCGCACCCTAATCGGGCGTATGTCAGGCGGCGTTTCCCGAACGCAACTCACCTTCTCTCAGTAAATATGAGCACCATCCCAACCCGCTTGGCACGGGCGACAACTAGGTCCGTTAGCCTTTCTGAGGCGCGAAAGCGTGCGCTGGAACTGTACAGGGACTGGTACCGTGCCGTGCGTCCAGCTTGCTCCGTGTTTGGAACCTTTAGAAACTAACATAGCCCTCCTGCCTCCACCCAATGATTCGACACTCAGGCTCCCTCCATGGTCGACTTATACGCTCTTGACGTCCGGCCATCGCAAATTCGGCACGCTGTCCGCCAACAATTCGAGCGCAACCGACACATCACTGACCTCAAGGTCATCGACGTCCTCATCCTCAAGGGCCGCCAGGAGTTCCAGGAGACGCTGAACTGCTGGAAACAGAACGATCACGTTCTTGGGATACTGTTGGAGGAGAAGAGTAGACCACAGAGGACGTTCATGCAGAAATTCTACGAAGGTGCGTTCAGCTTGTGCGTGGGCGACTGTTTCTTGACGATTTGCGCTCTCAGGGAGGGACGAGGATGCAGTCTTGCCCGCGACAGGGACGAAGGACGTTAGAATGATTTTGTAATAGATCTGTCTACTTGCCTCCGCGGCAGTACGGCTGGCGCACTCTCGAGCTCCCTCGACAACATCATACAATTGCACCAGACCTAACAAATACAGCGTGGCGGCTTTTGCGCTGATGCTACAATGCTTCTTGTATTGACCAGATTGACGATGCCTATCCCTAGCGCTACCATCATCCAAATTCTGGAATTTGCCTGCCGCTCTCACATACTCTACCTTCCGCTCACAAAGGCCGACTCTTGTATAACAGAACGTACGCCGATGAGTCCTCTCCTGCGAGCATGGAAGTTCGTCAGTTACTTGTCACCCACAAGCCACATCATTCGCAACCTGTCACTCACCTCCACCGTCGAGCGTGGCCAGCTTCTCCGCAGGGAACTCTGACACTTTGTCATCATCAAACTTATACCAGTCCTCGTCCCCCTCCTCGGCGTTGCCAAACACGCTCTTCTTAGCCCATCCAATATAGTGCCCGGCATCGGCTGCCGCGCCCTTATGCGTCACGATTGCTGTTAACGCGCGTGATGTCAGGTACAACGTCCCTCAGGGCCACAGACTAGCTTGCAACGCACCGACAAGCTCGTACAGCCCATGCACGCTGCACCCCACATCACTCTTCAAATCCTCGCTGACCAAGCTCTCCAGTTCCTTCTTCTCATCCTCCCGCCACGCATCCTCGCTCTTCTCGCTATCCACGTCCATCTTGACCTCGGTACTCGACTCAGGCTCTGTCGACGACGATGTGGCAGGCGCGGGTGTGGACGAAGAAGCCACGACCTTCGTCCTCTTGCGCACATTGTGCCTGTCACGCCGCGCCTTCTCAACGTCCAACAGCTTGCGGTTCAGCGGTTGGAGCTTCGCCTTGAGCTCGTCCGTCACGAGGTCGAGGGCATCGAACTCAGTTGGGAACTTGACCTTCCTCTGCATGCACCGCTGTCAGCGACAAATCCGCGGTCTAACCGAAGTTGGGTGAGCGCACCATGATCTTCGCCTTCTTCGCGATATCCCTCCGCCACGCAAAGCGCACCATGTGCACGGTGAGGTACGCCGGCAGCCGTGACACCCGCGACGTCTGCGTGTACACGGCGGAACGGCCAAGCGTAGGCGATGTTTTCTCGACTTCCTGCGTGAGCGCCTGTACGGATAGCAGTGAGCTTTTGAATAACTACCGGCAATAACGACAGCACGCACGCTCATGATGCCCTGCAGCATGAAGTTCGTTGTGCCGGTGATGTTGCACTCGATCTTGAGCACCTTCTCGAAGGACACCGTCGGGGGCTCGTCAGGAGCTTCGACACATTTGAGTCTAAGAACATAGCTTGAATGGGTGTAAAGATGAGAAAGTCGCAGCACTCACTCTCGGCGAATCTCACCCTGCAGATATTGTTCGACGAACTTGCCGTTCGAAGACGGACCTGGCACCTCTTTGAGGGCGTTCGTAATTGCTGTCCAGCACTCCTCCGCATCTGAAAGGCAGCAGAATAGTGAATCCCAGAGCCCTTCATATGAAGCTTGATAACCCACCCTGCTGCGCATACCCTCTCATCATGCCTCCCTTGGATCGGTCCATCTCCGCGAACTGCGGCGCCACCTGCCTCAGCACGCTCAGGAAGCCCATCGGCGTCACCGCCTCCGTTGTCTCGCTCATGTTCTTCAGCAGGTCCTTCAGGGCACGCGGAAGACCGCCCAGGCTGCCTGCTCCTGCGCTCAATGCTTGTTGCAATTCGGGAATGGCCCGGAGAGCCTGGACGGTGGAGTTCATGTAACAGGTGTTGCCGAGGTTTCTGAGACCGACGGGGAGTGCGGCAGAGGCTTTGGCGAGCTCGGTGTCGGCGAGATCTTCCATGAAGACGACGGGGGCGGGAGGAGGTTTTGGGAGCTCGGTGGCCGCTCCGATCACCATGAAGGTTTGGCCCTGAAATATCGTGAATGAGATGGAAAGGAATATGCGAGCTGTACATACTGCTTTGGGTGCAACTTTCTTCCAGTCGGTATCATCCTAGTATAGATATGTCGTGAGTAAGAATTGCGGATAGCACTGCTAAGATAATCCAGTGGCCCAGCCTCGCACAAGCCTGAAGCTACTCTCCACAATCTTCTCCAGAGACTGTCCTCCAAACACAGTTCATAGGTTTCGAGGATCACTTACCTTCAGCATGCCTCCTTTAATCATAACCTTCACTCTGTCTGCTGGTACACCAGTAACATCACTGACGGCCTCCTTGAACGCACTCGCAGGCTGATCTGTATTCAGATCAAGCTGATGCGTTTTGCCCGCGTGTTTAATGTTTACTTGCAGAGTTGGCATCGTTTGCTGCGGTAAAGAGTGCACAGATCAAAGCAAGAGAGAAGGTAGAGGACTGCGTAAGCCCGGGAGATACTTATAGTCTTGAGAACCAAAGGGAATTCTTGTCGGACAAATTGATCGAGGACGCGTACTGGCGTGACGTTACCTCCCGTGACCATCCTATAGCGCGTTACGCACATCCAGGAAAGTGTGGCCCCTCTTGCTGACTCTCGCGCTGACTGAATCTTGACCGGAATGACAAGCAGAGACTGTAACTCAGTCCTCCAATACGTTACAAGGAATCTCTTACGTACGACAAAGGAAGCGGACATAACCATGAACACAAATGGACGTGGCCAGACGAGTGCTTTGAATGAATCTACATCAGTGCCTTCTTGATCTTGGCAGCCTCCTCCGCAACTATGAGTCCCATGCCTAACGCCCAGTCATCCCTTTTGGTTTCTGCTATGAGCTCCTGCGCCATGGTCAGACGGCGGTCATATTTCCTGGGCTCCCCAACCTGGTACAGCATTCTCCCGAACATCTCCTGCGTCTTCGTCAGAGAGTTGCACACTCCCAGCATGGCCACCGAAATCAAAAGCAGGCAAGCGATGAGCAGGTTACCCACTGTGGACGAGTTCCCCGCCAGCGCCGCGGACGCGTATACGAGGAGGGTCCCCAGGCTGACGAAAAAGCTCTGCGCCCCGGTCTGCTCTTTGAGCCATTGGCCAGCGGTGACTGCCTTGATATCGTCGACCATCCCACGCATGCGGATCCAACGGTCTTGACTGAGTAGAATCAAGAGGTCGCCTTCTACGCCTGGCTCTGACGCCCCTTTCCATCCCAACATGCTGCGCTCTTTGATGACAGCTATGTTGCAGAGTCGGGCCACGATCAACATGGCCATTACACCGAAGCCCCAAAGGTCGCGGATGAAGAGGAGGAGGTAGAGCACTATGAGCGTCTGTGCAAGGCCGGAGGCGTACAGGACGGCTGTGAGAGCCTCCCTGGAGAGAAGTCCGACCGCAGGTACTTTCACTAGACACGTCTCGCAGACAGATGTGCATCTGGAAAACAATCCGACTCTGGGCAGTTTAGCCTTGCACGACGCGCATCTGGCGATGGCTGGGGAGAAAAGTCTGAGTCGAGGGATCTGGGAGTTGGGGAGCACTTTGACATTCACGAGATGTCCTGACTCCCCGACTCGCTGCAAATAATTGACTGTCGCCTGGTTCTCTACGCGAAAGACATAGCCCGTAGTCATCGCCCCCGTTGCTGGATATTCTCCCCCGTTGACTTCGGAGGCGGACTGTTGACAGTGTATCCCAGGTGCAAGGAAGAGAATGTCGAAATAAGAGGAAGTTCCTTTGAGAGCCGTGCGATACGCGATGGTTTTGAGATCCGCTAGAGCAATAAGGCCGGCGGCTGTGAGAGATATGCCCGGAAGGGAAGATTTATCGAACATCAGGAATGAGTTGGTTGGTCTTAGTTATCGGTATGAGCCTTAGATGATTTTGAAAACATTAGAAACAGTAACTTACTGAAGGAAGTACGCGGACCCTGCTGTCGTCTCAATTATCGCAGCTTCAAAATTCGACGTTGAGATCTAAGGAGTGGTCCATATGTGAGCGGCCGCGTCACCCGGGGTATGCAATGATGGATGAGCGTACAAATTACAATAAAGCCCAAGGAGAGGATGCCGAGCGAATGTTTGAGGCCTTGCGAGGTCGAGCTAGGAATATATAGAGTGAGCGCTAAAAGCCATGCTTCAACCTTCCTGCATCCGTGTGTTTGATAAAATACTATGCAAAGTGCATGGACTGACGCTTTGAGTGCCAGCATAGTTAATGCAAGAAGCGGGCACCACCAGATCGCAAGGCTGCATTGCATGCGACTACCCATGAAGGGCGCCTGGTGGACGCCGAAGCACTGGAGTTCTATCGCAGATCGCTGCAGCATGATTGGTTTGTTCGCTAGTAACAAATGCAAGTCATGCATAGCATTCAGAGACACGAACATCTTAGTTGAGGGTCGGTTAGCTATGGCTGCCTCGCAACAGGATAGAGGGCCTAGAACTGAGGATTGAATACAACTGACACGAGGCTGTATCTGTGCAAAATGGCACGGTCATCCCAGCTACAGACATCGAGATGGTTGAAAAATTCTGCGAGCAACGTCTTGAAGGATGAAGTTTCGGGAGCTTGACGTCCGCGAAGGTCGAAACGGGTCCCATCTTGTGCACCTAAGGGAGATAAGTCTTTGCGAGCTGAATTCGAGCGAATAGAGTGAGTGCTATGACACTGTACCTGCTATGACCTCTTCGGCACCAGTCAGTGAGTGGATTCCCGGGCAAGCCTTCAACTTCAAGCTTCAAGCTTCAAGTTCGTCATGCTTCAAGCTCGCCTAGCTGCCGCCTGTTGATTATGGCTCAATTTGCGCCAGATTACAGAATATCCCCCTCATGGCATAGAACATATTAATGATAATGCATCGTATACAGTACCTGCGGTGCTGAAGTCTCAGCGGCAGGCAAGCCAGGCCCAATCGCGGTCCGGGGTGGTTCAAAGTCCGATCGTGCGCTATGTGACCACGCGTGATGTTCGTGACTTGTGACATTTCTGGAGTCTCGCAGAAACACGACCGAAACTGAAGAAATACGGTATAAGCCTTGCATAGCGGATCTGCTTAGCAAAAAGAGTTGCTGTGAACATTCTGGTCATTCTTATGCCACGACGATATCACACGCGATGCACTTCTGAATTCCTGACTTCTGGCTGGTCGTCACCGGACGCCGTACTCTTGTGAACCGGTACCTACTGCTCTCAACTACTCGGATCGTTTTCAACTGTGAAGAGCCTGCTGCTAGTCTGTTCTCTCGCCGATAACTCTCGCTTTAGTCACCGGCGTCTCTGAAGGAACACACAGTAACTGTGAGCACTCTGGTCTCAGGGCTGTGTCTCTGCCTTGAGGTTTACCGGAGAAATCCGCCGTCTCCAAAACCATGGATGGCTCGGCCGTACACACGCGCGCGACATCCAGTCTGTCAAAAATTGAATGGAAGCTGAGCGGAGCTTCGTCGGCGGTCCTTAATATTTAATACCGGGCAGGTCTGAGAGCTTATCTGCGTTGATTAACACCAGATCCAGGTCTTTGCGAACAGACATACGGTACCAAAGAGATCCATCTTCTTATGGACTTATAAGCATTATTATTGCTCCCGCAAGTGATCTTAGATGAGCCAGACTGCTTCAAGTCGTCTGGTCTCGTCGCTGTGAAGATCGCAGGCCTCCCCGAAGTCCCCCTTTGCCAGCCTGGGGAAGTCAGAGGAAGGACAAGAGCGCGCGACCGCCTGTATATAGGCCACACTGCCTGGCACAAGGGCGCTGCGGCTCGTGTCCTGCAGGTATGTGGCATACCTGTGGGAGATCCCGCCCCTTGGCATGGCCTTGCGACTGCTATCTAGACGCCCCTCGTATCATTCAGGTGCTGCCGGAGTGCTCTGTCTGCAAGCATCCCGTTGCACACCACTTCTTTTGGATCTACGCAGGTGGAAGGCCTAGTCGAAGTCGCCGACTGGCTATAACGTGTCGAAGCGAACTCGCGGATTGTAGACGCCCAGCTGAATATAACTCGGAATGATTCAGTGCTCATGTCATCGGAGAAAGCTGTCAAGCCATATTAATGATGTATGTTCCTCCTCACTGCGAGTGCGAGGCAGCCTTAGCGCCGTCATGTCCCGGTGCAGTGTCTTACTAACCCTATAAGCATGCTGCCCTTTGTTCCACGGCGTCCCCTCCAAGTCCTCCTACGTGCCCCTTCATCCTCCGCACCGCACCGCATTTCGACAGTTTCAAATCTCAACAAACCGTCCAAATCCAGTGACGACGTGAGCCATCCTTCGTAAACCATTTCATTTGCATTTATATGACCATCAGGTTCTAGTCGACATGGCCTCGAATCCAAGCTCGAGAGCCCTCACAGCGACCCATACAGTGATCCCACTCCAAGCTCCTCCTCTAAAGGGCTGGCCGTCGCATATTCTTAGTGATGAGCAAGCGTCACAGAAGTGCCGCAGTCTGGGACAGAAGCGGATGCTGGCGATCCTGAACAAGGCGCTGGGGACAAGTGTAGCCATGTCTCCGGAGATCGGCGCTTGGCTGAAGTCGTTCGTCGAGAGCAGTGACGACTTCGGGACCGCGTACGCTCGTACTCGCAAGATGTTCAAGAACCTGGACAACAACACTTATTTCCGATATTATCCATCATCCCCGACCAGCTCGGAGCTCCTCAGCAAGATTATCCATGAACCAACATGGGGACACATTGGCAATTACATAGACAACAAAATTAACGACACGGATGACCAGCGAGGCAAAATCTTCGACCAAATTAAGTCCGGCATCGATCAAGTCTACTCCGATCTGCAGTATCATCATCAGAACTATGAGTCCAAGGGGCATACGGCACTCGAAGATGATCATATCTCGGGAGGCCTAGGCAAGCTATGGGTTCGCCGGTTGTGGGACCTGTGGGCGAATCGTGTTGTACCTTATTCATTCACAAAGGAGCACTCGCACGACGATTATCCTCCCAAGTACTTCGCCATTTCGCATAGCTGGACCGACACGATGTCCGAGAGCGCAGGCATTGATACTCCTGTCAATGGCTCCCAGTGGCCTGTGCCCTTCCCTGACGGTGCGAGTATTGAAGCAGTTCGCAACGAGCTGCTTAATCTGGGAGCGGAATACGTATGGTTGGATGTGCTCTGTCTGCGGCAGTATGGTGCCAGCAGGAATGAGAACCAACGCCGTGCCGAATGGAAGCTTGATATCCCTATGATCGGCAGCATTTATTCGCATGCCACCAAGGTTGTCCGATACTACAACGGACTGGGAGTGGCTTTCAGGCGTTGGGGTTGGGACGACAAGAGGCATTGGTCTCAGCGAGCGTGGACCATGCAGGAGATCAAGGAGGAGTCCATATCAGGTGGATTGCCAGAGGGAGTTCAGGATCCTCTGAAGGAGAAGAGTGTTGATGGGATCCTATTCAGCGACCACCTGGAGCGAACCCTGGATCTCGAGAGACGGTTACGCGGCAAGGCAGAGGCATCCTTTTGCCCCATCAATGAGATGTTGCTCCTCGTCAAGGAGACCAGGCTCCGGTTCAGCACGAAGGAGATCGACAAGATTGGAGCTTTTGGATCACTGCTTAAATTGAAGTACGTGCCAATATATGACGAGGACATGGGCGAAGAAGAAGCCTGGACACGTCTCGTCAAGAACATGGACCCTGAGGTGCGACGGGCCTTGCTGTGGCACTTTTCCTCTCCGGGGACTGGCGAATTCGCGTGGAGACCATCGTGGTGGCAGCTCATGCATCAAGATTTCAGCACTGCCATTTCTGATGACGACAAAAGAGGTCAACACTGGCACAACAGCTTGGCGTCTAACCCTATAATGAATACAGCAAAACGTGGGAGGGACAGTATCAAGGGGGCATGGCTCGCACTGAAGAAGTGCGACATCTCTGGCACCGTCTCGCATATTCTTGACCTCAAGGCTGATTTCGAGTTACTCGATCACCAGTTGGATATCAAGTATGAATCAGATTCTGCCAGAGTCTATTTTACGTTTGGCCAAATATTCCAGGGCACCGTGAAGATGAAACGATACAAGAACTACAGCGGGGCTACATCTAGCCATATATTTTCCGGAGAGGCCTCTTATCAGGATGACGAGCGAGACGTGTATCTTACCTTCATAATTCCTCCTACAGTCGGGACGTATCACGACCAGGGTCGTCTCGTTCTGGTTGGCGGTGGCAGCCAGGAGAGGTTCCTCGCTATGAAAGTGGTCCAATCCGACCGCCAGGCGAAACCGAGATACCTGATGCTCTGCAGGATCAAACCTTCGACAGATCAGCCAGACATATTACACCTCCAGAAAATCACTGTCATGCCTGTCACGCAAGTTGGTAATGCCATACTGCGCTCCGACTGGCAGACTCAGGTGGTTGCCTTCGTCTAATCCAAATGCTCCTCTTTGACGTGGTTTCCGTGCGTTCATCTTCTTGTTCTGGTCCAGTAGTTTTGTACCTTGAGATTATTGTAGCATTGCCTCTGTGTCATACGTACTTGGAGTCGGAGTTGTTCAAAAAGCGATAAGGAAATCGGATTCTTGCGTAGCCTTCTAATTTTGCCAGTGTCGAGGACCCCCGCGTGTCAGTAGACAAAGGTCTACCTTCAGCGCCTCTTGCGACGAGTCCGATGACAGCCAGGTGTCGGTAATCGTGTGGTAGCAGATACCACCGGTGACAGTCTGAAGGACCGCCAACATCGAGAATAGAGAAAGTAGGCTAGCTGAGCCTTGAGACATCCACCAGAATATTTTGACAATCAGCCATCGATAGTCTAGGATTACGACTCACCACTGGACAAATTACTGAGCTTCAGTACATCGGAGACCGCCCTGATATGGCTTACCAGGCGAAAGTGCAATGCTTCGCATTCCATACCTCTCAGAATAGCCTATACCAGTCTCCTCTTCCTCCGAAAGACAATTCTCACAGAGCATTCGTGAAGCACTATCTGTGGCAAACGCGACAGGAGGTTTTTCGTGAGGCGACAACTGCACCCGGACGCTCGATGACGAGGAGCATGATGCGACGCGTGTCGCGTTACGTGACTAGTCCCGTGATCCCTCCCAGACGTGACATTGACCTAATGATGTGACGTCATCGGGGGCCAGGACACGTATTGGAGGCGCTGTCAAGTCAGTCGTTAAAACGCGCCGCAGCCTCGCCCGGCCCTTTCTTCTATCCCTCCTACTCCATCCCCTCAAGACCTTCAGAAGTCTATCGCAAGATGACTATCTAGTGTGTATACATTCGTTTGAAACGTGAACGCGTTAGAGAGAGGAAACTGACTATGGTACAGCTACAACCTCACGTTCATCCTTCTCGCGTCCGAGGTTCGTCTTGCCATCCCTCATTCCAACGAAGCATGACATATGCGCATGTGCATAGATGGTGACGTTCTGCGTCCTCGTCGCACCCCTCCCGTACGGTCTGCGCCGACGCATGTTCCACTTCCTCTCAGAGAGCCCTATCATCTCAAAGCTCGCGTATGCGCTCAAGATCGCGTTCATGTGCGTCGTTCATCTTCCTCCTCTCCTCCATTATCGGCTGATGCGATGGGATTACAGATTTGTGGGCATATTGTTCGTAGACGCCCTACAGCGCATGTTCCGTGTCACCGCCGAGTCAGACGTCGCGAGGCAGTCCGGACAAAGCCACGACGTGCGCACCGAAACGACCTTTGCTGCTCGGAAATTCTAGTGCGTGCCTACCCTCCCTTCCTCTAGCAGAACATACGCCAACCTAACCCCTCTCGCGAACGCAGCTCCCAACGCAACGTTTACCTCACTGGCTTCTGTCTCTTCCTCTCCCTCGTCCTCACCCGCACCTTCTACATCCTCCTCGACCTCATCCACACCCAAGAAGAGTACGCCAAGCTCAAGTCGACCACCGCCTCCTCCTCGCGCCAGACCATCGCCTCCGAGGACCAGCAGAAGCAGATCGAGGACCTCAAGCGGCGGCTCAAGGAGGCGGAGAGCAAGGGCCGGGATTTTGGTGAGCGATAGCCGCGGGCTTGATGTCGGTGGTGTGGGAAGCTGATGCGGATGAGTAGACACGCTGAAGAAGCAGGCGGAGGGCCAGGCGAAGGCGTACGACGAGTTGGCGGATAGATATAACGGCGCGACTGGGCAGAAGGGGAGTAACAAACGGGTCGACTAAATTCAAGGGCGACTCTTCTCCTGTGGTCTCGCTACGGCAAAGGGAAACGAAATCTCGAAGGACGCTGATCAATGTATTGCGTATTGTACATACGATATGAATATTCCATTCTACTCATCTGCTTTCTTGCATTGCACTGCGATTTATCAGGCCTCGATCGCTGGTTACTTCCTGTGTATCTATGCCTGTGCACCAGACATGACAAAAGCCAGCTGCCGAAGGTGGCAGAGGTTGCCTGCGGCAGACCTCCCCATGCCGATAATTCTGAGAACGCGGTCACGTGTTGTGGCATCGCCCAATGAACTAATACAGGGCTACGACGGGTCTATTCCCCGGCAGTGACGTGCTCAAGCTGCGCGGCCGTCCTCGAGCATGCGACCATCGTCGCCATAACACGCTAAGTACAACCTGTCCAGCAGGATTCAAAGCATTGAATAATTTACAGCAAAGCTTGGCCAGGCAGAAGTGCAAATCAGTATGATGTTGATACAAATGTGAGCGTACACCCATCCCACACGAAGTGGCCCGCGTATCACCGGCGGTCCTTCACGCCCTACCGCCTCCGGCTCATCGCAAAACACCCCTCGTATCCGGGCACATTCGGCGGGCTCAGCGTGTCCCGCCACCTCCCGGCTATATGTCCTTCGGCGTTGCCCAAGAGGTAGCCCCGGTAGAGCCATTTGCCCCGGTCGCCGTCGACCTGTTGGGGAAGAGTAGGTGAGTAAAGGTGGATAGAAGTAGGAGACGTGAGGGGGAGGAGACTGAGAGGGGAAGACAGAGGGGACGTGTATGCGCGTCCAGGCCGTCGCCGGTTAGGTTTATGTTGAATGAGTAAGGAAGAAGTACCATAATGAAGGGAAGGAGAACCGAAAGAAAGGTGAGACGACGGCAGAAGAAAGAAGAATAGGCATAGGAAGGGACGGGCGAGCGCGAAGATAGAAACAATGGAAGTCAGAACGGCACAACCTCGACGAAATAGGGAAGGAGGATGCCCAAATTGCGGACGAGTTGTGGAGGCGGAGGAAGATGGGAAGGAAAGGGTCCCGTGAGCTAAAGAGAACTAGAGAACGGCAGGGACAGGAGCGAGGACAAGATATGGAAGGCGGTAGAAAAATGATACGCGGAGAAGGCGGATTGGGCGGCAAGAGCGGACGCAGAAGACTATTCCGAGGGACGTGAGGATTGGAGAAAATTAAACTTCACTCACATATTCCTTGGAAAGACAGATGAATCCGTCCCATGGGCGTATGCGTCCAAGGAGATTGAATTGACCCCATGAGGAGTGTCCCTGCCGATGCTCTAATCAGCATACCGTCCCAACCAAGGAAAACTGTGGCAAGCTGGCAAAAAGGAGACAGCGGGGGTGCAATGGGACACATATTCATCACCGCTGCGACGCCGGCAAATAACGATTAATACGCCCTTCGGCGCTACTGACCTCGCCCACAATCAAGACATCCCTGACCCTCCCTTCACCTTCCGCCGCACTTCTATACACGAGGGGCACATCCTTCCCGCGCTCCCAAACCTCGACAATTCCTTCTTCCTGGTTCTCCTCCATCCGAGCGCCCTCGGGTAGGAAACCTCTGAGTGGATCCCCGGGGGATATAGGTGAAGCCGCGCAGTCCGAGCGTGCGGAACCCGAGGATGACCGAGATATAGGATATGCGGAAGTAAAATGGTATTCACGAAGCTTCCAGGTGTGGCGGTGTTGCGCGACGAGGGAGTTGAGCAGGACGAGCGGTGGTGCGCCGGAGAGAAGCGCAGCATAGGCGGTAAACTCGGTGTACTATGATTTACATCAGAGGAAAGTGAGAAAAACATGAATTGAACGAAGCGAACAAGTGGGGTGAGGCACGGACCGTAAATATCCCCTCCCATATTCCGTTCAGGCTGCCCAGCTCAAACGCGGCGCCCACCTCCCTCCCGCTATTCGCCTCACTCAACCCGAGGCACCTCGCCCACACTGGTCCCCACTCGTCTTTTTGCCCTCTCGAGAACATCAGCTGCGCCGCCCGCGCGTTCTTGCGGCAGTTGATGAGAGAGAGATAACATAAGACGGCGGGGGCCGTAATGGGCGGCGGGATGAGTCTGTAAGTCCTTGCATAATGCGTGACGAGCACGCCATGCAGAACGGTGGGGTCAGGCTGGAAGTCGGCGCTGTAGGGCGCAGACAGGTGGTACTAAAAGAGCAGATGAAACTTCAATGCACGGACTGAGCCCAGGGAAAAGGCAGGACGGTACCTGATGAGCACCGAGAGCGATGAGCTTGACAAGGTCGGTCGCCTTGCCATGGCTTATGCTGTCGCTTGCATAGTCCTCTATATTACAGCTCGTCCATCAGTGCAATACGGTCCATGCATAAAATGCTCACCTGGGCGCAGGAAGAACCAGAATAGCCACATCGCGAGCGAAGTGAACTCATTGTTCAGCGGCCAGCGTTCACGCTTGGCTGGGTTCGTAAGTGAGGCGCCAGCGTCATCAAACCAAAAGAGTCTCAACCACCCGTCGATACGAGCATAGGTCCTCAGTTGTTCTTCGTTCTTTCCGGCGTTTTCGAGAGTCATCAGTAAGGACATCCATAGTATCTCGTGCAAGAGATCCTGGTCCGCCTTCCTCGGTCTTAGGATGGGGTCCACCGTGCACGCCGCGCGCTCCTTGATGCGTCTCAAGTACGTACACCGTCTCCTCAGCTCATCAGCGAGTGCGCCGACGTCCGCATCAAGTCTTGTAACTGTTGGATCGAACTTCTGTTGGAATATCCGCGCGTAGAGATGAGGGTTCGATGCAAACGATAAGAGAGCATGGATCTTGCGATTGGCGAGGAGAAGCGGTATGATCCCCGCTGGCGGGCCTAGGACAGCTCGCGTTGCAGCATAGTACGCGATGTGTTCGACGACCTCCTGGGGGATGTTGTCTAGCGGCATGGCCGACGTTGGGGTAGAGCGGGCGTAGAGAGCGCAGAACGCGTCCAAGGTAGTAATAGCATTGGACGGAATAAGCTCTTCGGCGACTCAGACGCCGGCCTGCCCAAGCCCGGTTTCTTACCCAGCAGGCGCGGCATCTCCCAGACAAGGGCTTTGTGGCACGTCATAAATTAATTTCTCTTTCCTGACCCTGCAGGGGACCACTCTAATGAAACTGTAATTGCCATATAATTGCTGTCTATTCATCTCATCCCGCATCTCTTGGCGGCGCACCCCATCTGATGATCTCATTCAACTTCGCTTCTGAGATTCCAGAGCATTTCATACGATGCTTTGGCCTCCGGAAAGGCGTAACGACGGCGGCCCACTATGTGCTGTGATGACAGCACTGCGAAGAACTAATCAGACATCCATAGCAATTAAAATCTGTTATGTGCATTTTACGTACTGTAGCCCCGAAAAACGTCCCTGCCGAAGCCGTTGTAAGCGGAATCGTCCTGCGTTCAACATCCTCTCAGTTATTCTGGATAAAATCGAGAGGCATTGTCGCTACGCACTGGATGTCTTACCAGAATTATAAACCCATCAGATGGTCGAACACGTCCATAGAAATTAAATGCTCCCCATGCGGAGCTGTGCTCCGCATCCGTCTACAAATTCTAGTCAGGATACCGTAAGAAAGGACGTACAGAATGCTCTCCCACCTCGCCTGTCAATATGATGTCGACGGGTTCACAAGACGCGCGCCGCGTACGGCTCTTGCGCGCTCGATCGAAAGTCCGATACTGCGCCACGCGCTGACCGTTAGCTTCCTGTATTGTGAGGCCCTCCTAAAGCAGGATAAATTAGAAATTCGCTTCACGTGAAGGTAATATAAGAACGCACACTCGTCTCAAGAAATTTACAACCTAATGGCAGCCATGCGTTCAAGTACCCGCTCTCGCCCTGCACTACGGGTGCCATGTCTGCCATGTTGAGGCAATAATGTTCTCGGAGCCTACACTGGATCGGCAGGCGATACAAGCGCCGGATAGAATCACTCAGATCGAAGAACATGTCCGGTACCTGTTGGAGTAGCATGATGACTCGGACTCGTAGTAGTCCACCCTGAACAAACAGACCAGCAGTGCAAGTGTGAGGCTTACCAGTGATACGCCGTGCCAAGAGCCGGATAAAGCGCCCAGCTCATGATGAAGACATAGGGATGGAGGATGTCGATCGACGTCGCTAGAAGACGTAACACGTCTCCAAATCAGATCGTATTGCTGACTGGGGTTACTGTGGGTACGTTTCCGTAATCGCGAGCTTTTGGCATTGTCCTCCTCTAGGAATGTCATCGTCACACCGGGTAGAGATGGGAGCTCCGCCACAGTCCGCCGAAACGGATGTTTATCAGGGACCTTCAGTGGGTTGGTCTCATACTTTGCCAGGTATGCTTGGATTGCATAGGCAGCCACAGGAGGAGTGTTGTACCGGAGGGAGTGTCCAAAGTAAAGTATGTAGTGGGATGCTGGGAAGAATATACCGCGTTCTTGCGTAGGCAGTTTCTGTGGCGGGTAGAAATAGCGCTCAGGAATCTCAGCTGACAATGGGCACTGGCATCATTCAGTCAGAAGCACTTAAAAGCATGATCCGCCAACTCGCCTGAAAGGAACAGAAAGCGTAAGGGGCAAGTAAGTCATGAATGGCTTGTCCATCGAGCTCCGCATCAGACATTGCTATGGCCGAAAGGCTTAGATGCAGTAGTTTAGGACGAGAGACACGCACATTGTGAGACGATTGAGAATAGAACAATAGCCAAGGCAGTAACCTCCTTATCCGTGTTCACTTCCTTTTGCAGGGAACGACGAAGGATATTATCAAGAGTCTCCGATAGATTACTCCAGGCTATCTGAGCAGCATTGACGCCATCATCTTCCAAAAGCATAAAATAGACCCTCATTAGCGCGTCCCGCAAGCCTGGGTCATCCAGAGACCCGCTTTTGATAATTTTCAACGACGTGAAACGGCGGGGAAGCTCGGCGGCAATGTCTGATGGCGACAATTGCCCAAGGCGACGGCGGAGAGCCGACATAGCAAAAGAGCGTTGAAAGACTTCAGCGGACACGACGGGAAAGCAGTCGTCCCTCAAGGTATTATAGCACGTCTTCGACAGTAGCGACAAAGTAACCAGGTTGGCGGGCGGTCCAATAGGCGTAAGGTCGGCAACACGAATAGCAAAGTTCTCTACGATCTTGGGCTCGCTCAGCACAGCGTATATGGCGAGCGCCATGAGACAGAAGCTAACGCAGCCACAGTACATGCATCCGCATATATACCTGAGAGGACGATCCCTCTCCGCCGGACGGTGTCTCCCAAGAGCGGATTTGAGACGACCTGCCAGGAGTTTCATATGCCTAATAGTGTGACGTACCCATCAACGGAGGAAACCCTGACGAGAGCTTCATTCCGTGCCTTTCTGCAAGGCAGACGCCGGCGGAGTAGTGACATGGAGGCCCGATGTTTATGTAATCGAAGCGATAGAAAACATCGAAGTGGTACCCGGAAATAGACCTCGGGTAGTTGGAATAAATGCCGTAAAAGGATCTGCTGGTTCCGGTGAGTGGTACGGTCGCTCATGCTGACGATGCGTCTCCGGACGCGGTATAGCGCACGCCACCGCCACGGATGCGCCCCAGGAGGTTGCAATCAACATCACAGGCGTCGGTGATATCGCTCGGATACCTAGGCCTTAAACGTGATCCTGTGACTGGCCACTTCATAGGCAAGAGCCAAAGACGTCAGTCAACACTCACGTCCGCATATGCAAGGTTTACCTCGCGTATCTCATGTTCCTTTCTCTTGCCAATCCCTCCGCCGTGTAACGATGCTCCGCCGATGAAGGGCCGTGGGCCAATTTCAGCAGTTACCTTACCTATCGCACAGCTCTCCAGTATGAGAGCGGACATCCGCGATTCATCACGGGTATTGATGAAGAGCACTGATCGGCCTTCACAGCTTGTCATCTTTGCGGTAGAGACCTGCGCAACTTTGACTGCCGCACCTGCCTTGCGTTGCTGCGGACGTCCGAAACGGGTACGGCCTGAGATGGTCTTTGTTCGCCGTTCTGACCCGCGAAGGCGACATGGACAGAAGTGTATGTCAACTCTGATTGATTGCAGATGATTTGCCGTCGGGCCACACGCGTGATCCAATCCGTTCGGTGTAGTGTTTGCATTCCATTCTCCCCTCTTCCGCATGCGCGCTGGACGTGTGAGTATCACGGCACCAGGACGCTCACCTCGCAACGGTACCATTGGGTGGCCAAGTGGTATCGTCAAGAGGTGGACTCCATGGAATCGGTCACGTAACCTACGTACCGTATTTCGAATAGTCACCGCGATCGGCCTCCACTTCGCCGCTCTTGCCTCCGTGAACGTAGGATTCACCAGTGCGGTCCGCCGAAATTTCGCTATTATCTCGTACGGATGCTATCCGACCTGCCGGGTTCCAAAGGTGGCATTCGGAGGCTGCCTCTGGATAGCAAAAGAATGGCTTGTGTGACGTCCGGAGTTAACCCTAATCACGGGAAGTTGCTTTGAGGCCCAGCATGCTGCATTGGCCTTCGATATCAATACCGAGCATCGTCGATTACGCTTCGTCCATTTCGCAAGGAAGCATGGCAACATTGTATGGGCGGTGCCACCGTATAAGTGCAGTGGAGATCAAGCTGTCGCTGATCGAGGTCGCCGCTTCCACTTCAGTGGCCTAGGCGACCTAGGGTCGCAAGGCATGCAGGGCGAAGACCAACTATCATTACCTGCCGCATCGATGGAGAGAGTGTATGACTCAAGCGTCCTAAGCGGCTTCCCAGCGACACAAGTTTTGCACAAAATTCTGAACTGTTAACGACGAAGATCAAGTTAATCAGATATCCAAAGAATGAATAATATGAAATCTTATCTTATCGTGGAACGAAAGTATCCGATCAGTTCTGAACATGATACCAGTGCCGGCCTGTGCTACGTAAGTTGGTGATTGGATGGCATCCGAAAGCGGGCTACCTCGCAGCCGCCTTTCGACAATGTCTTAGGAACACCGCACCCGGCATCCGATATGAAGAGCTCATGCGGAGTGCTCGATCTTTCAAACTATATCAGGCAGTCTACGAGCCACTGGCTTACACGGAGGGACGACGGGCAAAAGAAACGCTTACTTGAGTGACACCACAAGGGTCTGTTCCGTGCTGACCTGAGAACCATGCGAATGGTCGTAAATGCATACGGTGATGGTGAGAGTTCGGAAGGATCCCGCCAGAGACAACGAGGCGGAATAATGGAAGAAATCCATCTCCAGAAAATAGCGGCCAGAAATAGCTCCTGAAACTCGGTTCGTGACTCAAGCATCGTGAAAGCAGTGCGCTTACCTGAAGAAATGCCACAGCGGAGATGGTCTGCCAACTGTTTTGATGCAACGTGTTAGGACAAGTGGCATCGTCAACCAATTTCCGAGGCGCACAAGGAGCAAGCCGAGAGGAATATACGTACTCCATCTAGAAGTAGTGCAACGTCTCCGCCTTGCGCCTTCACTGCCGCCGCGCGCACATCGATAGAAAGCGAGCAATAGGATTTAATAACGCAAGGCGAAGGGAAACTCACACAGACAGGGGCTATCATTGCTTCCCGACCGCTGCACGAGATGGTAGTCTCAGTTCTTCACTTGGGAATATCTTCATGATGCCGGGAAAAAATCAAGGGGCGTCGAAGTCTGATTGTGTCAGATAACTGACTGGACGCCGCGATGGCATTCTTGCAGCCTTGAGTAGTACTCTGATATAAATCATCATTATAAGGCACGGAGCGGAGCTCTGCCGTGGTACGTACACGGTGACCAGTGCAGGAAAGAGTGGAACGTCAGCGGGGAAGGAACACGTTCGGCGCCGCTGTGTCCTTCCAACGTCACGGCGGCGAACTCGAAGTACGCTGACTGGTGCCAGCGTACTCCCAATAGGTCAGGAGTTGATCTTCTTTCGCGTAGAGCATTGCGCAGAACGTAGGAGCCATCCAGAAGACTAAGAATAGCCTCAGACTGCGAAGAAGACGCGGTCAGTTGTCGAGAAGAGGACTACAATACAGATTTACCCATATGCCCGTGATAGCTGTAGCTAAGCCTAAACCATATTTACTCTTCTTGCCGCCCCCGATAAGACATGGAAGCAAGAGACCTTGGTGTCGGAACGGATTCAGCGGCGTAGGTAACACGGCATACACCGCGAAGCGCTAGGGTTAAAAACATTTACCAGAATCAGAGTGCAGTTGGCCGCTGTGCTGCGCGACTGATGTGCGCGACGATGGACGTGACGAGGAGGAACAGCGGATCCGGAAGTACTTCCTGCGACGCGTCGCCGAACGTGCGCCTCTCGCCGGCCCTCAAGTCGTCATGTGATTTCTCCTTCGAGAAAAACTTCTGATCAATATCCCTACCTCCATCGATTCGCTCCTCTGCAACCTTCATCGTCTTCAGTGTTCTTGCTACTCATTGCTCTCTAAACATGTCTGCTGATCTCGCCAAGCTCGAAGCTCACCTTGCAACGCGCTCTTATATCGAAGGGTAAGTAGTCTTTCGGGTGTATTACGCGTTTCACGAGTGTTTTCCGTGATGATATTGCTATGGTCCGTGTTTCCAAGAAGCGATTAGACACCGCTGCTCAAGTATGCCGACAATTAATCACCTAGCTATCTGATCATTTCATTGTGCTACAAGATTTATGTTAGACAGTGCGAATCTGATTCATTTGCACAGGTACACGCCCTCTCAGGCGGACGTACACGTTTTCAAGGCGCTCTCATCTGCGCCGGACGCGACGGCGTATCCCCACACGGCGCGGTGGTATTCGCATATCAAGTCCTACGAGTCCGAGTTCGAATCGCTCGAGGGGTCGAGCAAGGCCGGTGAAGGATTCATTGGTGGAGCTGCAACTGCTCCTGCCGCGGAAGAGGACGAGGATGTCGACCTTTTCGGCTCCGACGACGAAGAGGCAGACGCGGAGGCGGAGAAATTGAAAGCGGAGCGTGTGGCCGCCTACAATGCCAAGAAGGCCAACAAGCCCAAGACTGTCGCCAAGGTTAGCATATTGTTTTCTAGCTTTGACGGAGCCTGTATCATCTGTGTCCTGTGTGTATACTGCGAATATCGTATTGACCTGGGCGCCAATATAGTCCCTTGTTACCCTGGATGTGAAGCCTTGGGATGATGAGACCGACATGGAGGCTCTGGAGAAGGCCGTCCGCTCTATTGAACAGCCTGGTCTTCTTTGGGGCTCCAGCAAGCTTGTTCCCATCGGCTACGGTATCCGCAAGCTGCAGATGACCCTCGTGGTCGGTATGTATTCATGTACGTGCTAGACAGGCTACTATACTTACCATACTGCAAATCGCAGAGGACGAGCTTGTGTCTACAGATGAACTCCAAGAAAAGATCGCAGAGTTCGAAGACTACGTCCAGAGCACTGATGTGGCGGCTATGCAGAGTAAGTGTCATACCTCGTGCTCCTGACACGCGGAGGTTAATGTAGATGTTACACAGAGCTCTAAAACCTGGTTTTGTCTTGATGCAAGGGGTCTTTTCCCGACGGCCGACAGCGGTATCGGATCACCTATCTGAATAGGGCTTCGCGGAAGTGCTGTACGAGTCACATTCTAGAACGCAGATTAGTAAAGATTGTAACACCAAGTTCAAATGCGAGGAGGTGAAACGACATCTTCTTGAGTAAGGCCCTCGCAGCTGCTGTCATCGGGGCTCGACGTTCGGCATGTGGACAGTCAGCATGCTAGCTCAGCCACGTTACCCTCAAGGTTATGTTATCCCATCATGTCGGACATCTGAGGGACCTACAGAGGACTAAGATGGTCTATTTTTGAACGCTGCTGACCTGCTTCCTTGAAGGCATGTCATCGCTTCGTTGGGGAGGGACCTGCGCTAATAGGTTCATTAACTTTGCATTGGACCGGCGGCTCCTTATGTCAACTAAATGCGAGCGCTCCGTCTTAGCAGGTGGAACGATCGAGCAGCGACAACGAGGACCTTTGCCCAGAACGTTGATTGTTGCAGAACTCTTGGGCTCGGCCGTCGTATCTTCGGATCGAGCATGGGCGTTAATGGGTGTAGTACGTGTCTGCAGTAAGTCTCAATGATCGACCGCACCGTTTGCGTGCTAAATTTACATCCCAGCCCTCCTGCCGGGACTGAATCAATGCCAGGTCCTCAAATTTCCGTTCTATACGTCATGAACCGTGATGCAGTACCTGGGAAATGGCCACACTGCATCTTACTTCCTGTCGATCAACTGGCCACTGAACCCCGCTTCTCTCGTCAGATCCTAGCCCTGTGGCGCATTTCCGGACATCTAGGCTAACGTCGAAAGAGGTATCTCTTGAACTACGTACGTCTGTCAAACTCTTTTCCCGAACGCCGTCTCCCGAGGGTCCGAGAAACCTAGCCGTCTTCTGCACTGCAAGCCGCCTATTCATTGCGGCATTTGGGCGACCTGCAGGGTCCTCGTACCGTAGGTGCCCGGCACTCAGGTACGGCGACTGTTAATCCCAGATATTCGCAGATCTCGTCTATTCTCCGGCGACAACATGCTGTGGTCTCAAATTAACGCATCATATAATATCAACAATGGACAAGATGCGACGGCGATCAGCTCGACACCTACCTATACGGAGGCAGCCTCTTTGTGGCGTTCCATGCATAGCATCAAGCCACGGGGGGTTACAGTATATAAGGGAGACAAGTAGGAAAGATCCCGACAATGGCTTCTCGACTGGAATCTCTCCCTCACCCAATACTCGAAGAATGTGGCTGGCATGTGGCCCTATCTTCGAAGTGGGGCTCACTTGGCAACCTCCCCAGTTTGCTTCTATCGTCTCGTCGACTTCACGCCGCACTATCCTATCCTTCATCCACCTCACTCTATGCTCGCCTCTTCGGCGCGATCTTTCCCGTGAATCACTTCTTCGCCCCAAGTCCATCCATGACAGACGCTACGGTTGCGAAAGAGTTGGTGGAGAGATTTCGGACGATTCGCCGGGTTCGCATGTGCCTGCTCGACGAGGGATTTGTTCCGGTCGACCTGTGGCGCCTCTACTTGATGCTTCTTGAGAGTGACGGGGCTCTCGTAGAACCATTCCACAAGATTGGCCTTCCCATTTACCTAACATCCTTCTACCAAACGTGCTTGTACCGCTTTGCGAACAAGAACCAGGGCTGGCCGCGAACGGACGATGTCGCCGCGCTCGCTATGTGGGTCTCTTGGTATACAATGACCGAAGGTATGTAGCTTCTCGAACAAACTCCGACTTCCCTTCTCTCATGCATCTTAGAATCGATACATGCAGAATCAATGGAGACCCGAGAAGAAGTCTTGACCCGGATACGTCCCTTTGCCATGAACTGTCTTCAAATGGTAAGGTCTGCTTCTTGCATCTTACACATGCCGTTAACGGTGAGATCCCTTTCAGAGTACCTCTCTCAGGGCTCTCAGCTCGCTATCGGAGGCCGGATCCAGGGATATAAGTGGTCTTTCCGCCCAAGCCCTTTGCAACGTCACCCACTTTTCTCAGCGGCTTATACTATCCTGTCCGAATTTGTCTTCTGCGGCGATACTCCTGACGTTTGCGAGAAAAGATGCGTTGGTTCTTCGTACCCCGCAGCACCTGAACCCAGCGGTGCCGCACCAGGGGGCGGGTCCAACCTATCAGGATTGTCGTCAGTTCCAGATGCAATCGAAGCCGAAGTCGAGCCCTCCTATTGCGCTTCGAAGACAAACACTCCCTCCCCATGGAGTCTCGGGGCCCGCAGTCTGCTCAGACGATATCCGTCGCCTCTTCTTCGTTCACCGGTTTCAAGACACTTTGGAAGGCAGATCGCTGTATACGCCGGGCAGAATGAGCGGATCTTGGAGTGGGAAACTTTTTGTAAATCATCCTTCGGCATCCCAGTGCATCTATACTAACTGGATCGATAGGTCTCACCATTAATTCGCTGCTGTAGTGGGATCACGGCGGCTCAGCTGCCAGATTTCCTCTGTCAACGGCCACTTCAGTGTAACTTACGGGAGTATATCCGACATGACGCAAATCCAGGGCGACCCCAACACCAAGACGTCTGGCGTGCCAGTGACGACGATGCCGTCTCTTGGTGTCAAGACATGCAAAGATTCGACATTGTACGGCAGACGGTTAGTCCCGGCCAGTGATCGGTTGCGACGGATTGTGTTCACTAAGAAGGCCGCATTCTCTGATCCAGAATAGCATTGAGTTGCATGAGAGAGTCTCGGGGCGTATTTTGCGATACGAACTCATGCCTACGCCACACGTGGGCAGTATTTATGGCTCGGGTTCAAGTCAAACCGAGGATGTCGTGATCGCGGGAGAAGTAAGTGTTCATTTGAATAACATGATCAATAGACACTGATGCTCCCGCTGACGCCTCAGACGGACTCGGAACACGATCGGGCGTGGGGGGCCTTCCTTTTCTTCGGCACAGTGCGCCTGCAGGACGGTCGGGTGATTCTAAGAAGATATCCAGTTCGTGTACATACATCCGTCTTCATAAAGGAAGCTTGGCATCTCTGATCGCTTTCCTTTGTAGAAACGAAATGACGATCCCAGTCAGCCTGAGTTTGGGGCTTGGGTGTTCGAAGGGTATGTGCATGCTGGATCTACTTTCGTCGGCCGCTGGCGCCCCGACCCAACTTTACACTCCTCTGGTGGATGCGAGGGCATATTTCGACTGAACAAGCGCGTACAAGATCGCCCCTTCATAGAGGCAGGAATTCGGGCTTCACTATAGGTTTCATTCTAGACATAATCTGCTATTACATCTCACTAATTATCTTTTATCTTTATAAATAATGCATACACGTTATTATTGTCCCGTACCCATTTACTATAGCTATCATCATCATAGCCTAGGTAGATACAGTTGTACCCCAGGTCATCAGATATAATTACAGGAGACAAGCCTGACCGATCTGGCTGGACCGAGTACTTCACCTGCTTGCCAGCCCTGAACCGTTTCGGTCATGTTAGAGGGTACAGGTATCGATCCAAGTTACCCGCCTATACAGTAGTCCTTCGTCAATATCCTGTTCCAATATAGTACTACACCAGGCTGCTCAGCGTGAATTCAGTCAGGCTCTCTAGATGCAGCGCCGTTTCTAGTATTCCACAGACTTATGCAGCAGCAAGGGGCCGGTTCGGGATAGGGTCCCCGCTCCTGTTTCTGCGCTTTCGCACTCCACGGCGTGTATAAGCTGCTGACGTGCGGCGTCCACACCTCGAGAACGGCGCGTGGAGATGGGATGAACGGGCTTCAGTTAATGGGGAAAGTAGGGGGAAAGAGCGGGACAATTTTCCCAATCTGAGGCAGTGGATTACCCCGTGATGTTGCCTCCGTGCGAAGGCAGATGCAGCCATCGCACAGCTAGGGTCCCGCAGAGGATGACAAGCCAGTTGCTCTCAGCAGGAGCCAGAGCCCAGACGTTAAACGATGGCATAACCTTGTCCATTTTGAAGGGCGGAAACTCACAGGGAATATGAATCGCGATCACAGATGGCAGCCAAATGGTCGGACGGTCATAAGTTATCGGATGAGCCTTGTTATCGGCTGAAATTGATGCCGACGTAAGCAGATAGCTTTGCCTTGTATATCACATTTGTGAAGTAAGTGAACCTGGTTGGAACGGACCTGGTGCTAGGCGACCACTAATCTTGAAGTTGTGGATTTTGCGCCCTATTAAGAGTGAGCATTCTCAGAACGTCGCAGAAATTTTGGTAGGACGACTGGACCAGATCAGGCCATCATATTACTCGATGCCCAAGGTATGATTGCAATGAACGCCGTCGACATCCGTTGGCTAAACCTGAAGGGCTAACCCTGAATCGGACCGCGTGTTCCGGGACCGCCTCGGCGATAGCTGCAGTTATCGACCACTGGTCTGCACATAAGGTAGGGCAATGCTATCGTTCCAGAAACCTGCCAGTGGCAGCGACATGAGCCCGGTGTCATGACGCCACCGTCGCGGAGTCGCTCGCTGAGTCCAGCACGGGGTTTCGTTATAAGTAGAAACAAGCGTTCAAGCCAGTAGATTCTGCTGAGCATTCTGCCACTTCCCCAGGCTCTTGATCTGTTCCTGAGAAGCAAAACTATGAATGCAGGTCCAGATCAATTATTAGAGGCACCGCTCACGGCGAGATGGTGCTTATCTGCGCGTATTAATAGCGGTCGTGGACAGTCTCAATTCCCTCGACCGGTCATGTCCACGAGTGGAGGCCACTTGGCAGAAGCTCGCGAAGGACGTCGAACGCACACTATATCCGAGATTAGTGCACTAGCATCGAGTCGGAGGCTGTAAAAGTTGGAGTAAGTCGTGCTGATCCAGCAGAATGAATTCTAACTCACTTCCGGTCTTCCCGGACACAAAATCGCCGAGTACATCAACGACGATAGGGTGGCATGAGATTCAGTCATATCGGCTTGCAGTCCACACGGACGGGGCATCTTACCCTCCTGAGGACCAGATGGGCGCTTGACGTGAGTATATCGCGGACACGCGTTGGTAATAATCACCCCGTGCACACGCTGTGAAGCCAGTCTAGAACTGGACGGTAATGAGCGAATTGAATAGAGCTTGTGCTGCTTAACGAACCTGTATTGAGATCTGCGATGCTGCGGGGGCATTAATCTGGACGACAGCTGCGAAGAGCCCACCTTCTGCGAGTAACAGAGTTGACTTTGAGCGTGCACACTCGGGTCCGTCCTTAACAGGTGCCCACTTAGAACCGCTGAGGACGGAGTCGTTATGCGGAGGCCAGCTGTGTCTGTCAAGCAGTATCCATGACTGTCGTGCGTTCAAAGTGGCATTCGAATGGATAGCAGTCGTAGGATACACCACGCATAGTTTGTGGTCATGCCACAATTACTGTTGGATAGATCTAAGCGTAGCACACTGTATAATTAGTCACCCAATCCGTAGGGTGCCAGGGTACAACCTTTGTGATTCCACAAGCGTTCTTCAAATTAAACCAATGCACCAGCCTATCTTGTTGATAAAGAGGACGATATCTTTATGATGGGTATCTAAAACCAAGACAACACGTCCAAATAATTAGAAATGACAAACTGGATCAATCAACGCCAACCCTCAAAGAGCAGCAGCGAAGCCTGCAGCAGCAATACTCAATGCTGACACGAGAACACCCAAAGCACCGCCCTCAACCAAAACAGTCCTGCCCGCACCACTGAAAGCCCCAGACTTGATGCCACCAGCGGCCTGGACGGCACCGCTCATGAAGCTCTCGCCGCAAGTGCTGACAACACCCTTGTAGAGGGCGCTCTGACCGCTCAGAAGGGAGCTCTTGTCAAGGCCAGGTCCGTAGGGGACGGACGACTCGAAGTTGATGTACGCAGTAAGGATGCTACGAGTGCAGGAAGTGCAAAGGGTGGCCGAGGGGGTTGAGGGAGTAAGGAGGAGGAAGGGCAGGTTGTAGCTGGTGAAGGTCGTGGCGTTGGGCTCAATCATAGACACGGCGCGCTTCGACGACGTCTGGGCACTCCAGAGGTACTTCTGGGCGGTCGCAAGGTTGCCAGAAGCGCTGGAACTCGCAGCCTTGGCGATCTGCGTAACGCAGTAGTTCCCGCTGTCATCTTGGGCGCAAACCGCCGTCTTCAACGGCGTAAGGGCGTAGAGGGCGTCGTACATGCGAATGACATCCTTGTTTGCGTTCGACGTGAGCTCGGCCGTGCAAGCGGAGTAGAAGCTCGCGAGCTGGGACTTGATGTTGCTGTCAGAGCACGCACTGGCAGAGTTCGCGCAGAAGCTCTTGACCGCAGACGTAATTGCGGACGTCGACGATGCGCTGGAGTTGGCGGCAGCTCCGAATTGGGAGGTAGCTGAAATGATGGGTGCAGCGCAAGAGTAGAGGGTCGAGTCGCTGTTCAGCGAAGTGAGGTAACTCGAACAGCCAGAGCTGATGCCCGAGGGGATGAGCGCGCTAGCGGTAGACGATGCAGCAGCAGCAGAGGACGCCTATGTCAACCGTCCCCACGTCAGAACTTCATTCTGTCGGCATTCTTCATAAGGATTACTGACCGACGACTGGGCGAGAGCACCCGCAGCGAACAAGGAGATTATTGCAATGGACTTCATCGTTGTATAGGTAGATGAACGAGTGGACGGTTTTACTGTCGACGACGACAAAGAGAGGATTTCTGCAAGAAAGGGGGCGCGTCAAGGTCGGTTGGGAGGGCGTCGCCCTGAAGACCTGTTTGAGTCGTCTTGGCGACAACAGGTACAAGCAAACAAAAAAGGAAATCGGTGGCTGACAGCTCACAGGGCGGCAATGCACTACCGTCGAGTCTCCTTGCCAGCTCGCTTGATGCTTGTCGTGCATAGAGAGATGTGCTGTCAGAGGAGGTCGAAGACGGACCGATGTAGCATGAGCGCTGCAGCTGACATTGACGTCGAGGGCGAGTTCACCTGCCGTCCATTCACAGCCGGGGCGAATCACGAATTTTTGCGACTATGGGCGGTGACTCGGAAATATATGCATCAGGATGTCGTCAAAGCTCTTCAGCATCATGTTGCTGCCTGCACAGCACTCCTTAACATGCTAGACGCCGAAGACATTCTCCTACATCAGTTTCTAACTTACTTATCCCGTGCTAACTCTGAGACCGGTCGCCAGCCATGGTAGACCGCTCCCGTGTCATGTCGGCCGGCATATATCTGTAAAGCAACTTTGGCAAAAGGCTTATAATTGTCCATGTCCTGACTGACCGAGCTTGGTACATCCCCGCCGGAATTTGCTCCAGTGCCGTACTAGTTGACGGCTGGCCGGAAGTCAATCCCATGCGAACTGGACATTAGCAAACAGAATATATTTGAGCATTTTCACGTCTTGATGTTGTGCGGTAATCGCTATATCATTCCCAAGTAGCACACGACCTTCTCGCACGGTTACGTCTGAATCGGGGGCGCAAGGTCTAATGACGAAGTTATAAGTGTAAACTATGGCCGTCAATAGAGGAAGACGTTAGGTTAACGGCAAGCTTGCTCTAATACGGTCCTCGGCAAGTAGCTCCTCCAAGCCTGCAAATTGGATGATATCACGTATAGCTCCGAGCTGAGAGTGGCTGCAGGATAACCATAACCTTCACCGTTCCCGCCACCGCACCGGCTGGAACGGCGACCTAAGACCAGCTACATTGTAGCTGTCTCGCACGCGGAAGTTCCGTCATTCACAGTCAGAAGTAGCGGAGCGGTCGGCAATGAATTGAGAAGTCAAGAACATACGAAGGTGTTCCAGAGAGCCAGCCACCTTGCTCTAATACGATCATCGGCAGTGAGAGCCTTCCGACCTGCACATTGAAGACATCAGGTACGAACTGGACATGAGAATGCATGCAGCTTAACCATAACCTTCACCGTTCCTTCCACAAGACCCGGCGGCAACGGGGAACTAGGAGCAGCTGTGCATTGTCCTTCTCTCGAGGTCCGTGGGTCGACATTTAGCTATAGTGGGCGCATAGGGCAAGATGCGGAGCAGTTCCGTGATACTAATCACGACCACCGTTCATCCCACAGTTGGACAGCCGCCATGACGCTGGCGGCTACTATGAT
The DNA here is from genome assembly GCA_004369045.1 of Heliocybe sulcata. NCBI lineage: Eukaryota > Fungi > Basidiomycota > Agaricomycetes > Gloeophyllales > Gloeophyllaceae > Heliocybe > Heliocybe sulcata. Next base: position 389,384 of record ML213520.1, on the reverse strand, counting down.
CCCGATGATAAGACATGTGGTAAAGGGACTTAAGTGACTTACCGTGGACAACGGACAAGAGCGACGGGTAGGAGATGCTTGACCCTGTGTCTCTGATCGACAAACACCGCCCTATAACGAATGAATAGGCCAAGTCCCCGACAGTGCGTAATCCAGTGTATGGGTCGCGAGAGCGGAGGACAGAGCTAGAAAAGCGGCGTGTCTCTGACATGCCGGTCTCGCCGTGGAGTTTAAACAAACCACGAATTCGAAATACCGTCTCTAAAAACATAGCGGCCTTCTGCAGCATGACAAACATTGGAATGATCTGACACAGCGTGATTCGGTCTATAACGAGACATTTGCCGCGCTGTTGTGGGCATCCGGAGAGTATGCCTTACGTGTAGAATAAAGAAGTTACGAATCTGGCGAATATCTGTCTCGGAGAGAGTTAGAACACCGGCGATCACATTAATATAGAGGTTCTGGTAACAAGGGCATATACAATTTACGTACAGATCTGTTATTGTGCATGATCCTGCAACGCGCCGAGCGAGACAGTGAAGTCGGGTAACTCGGCACACGGCTTTGGGTGGGACCGAAGCACTTCGGAGACTATCGATATTTGATGAATAGTTGAGTGATGTCGATGGGGGCAGGGTCTGGGGAAGGAAACAAGACGGAGAGTCTAAATTTGCAGAACTAGAACAAACAGTCCAATCTCGACAGCAGCGACCACACCGGCTACGGCGAGCACTATCCACCCGGCAGTGACGAACGGCCTCCCGTACACGCGCTTGTTCTCCTGCCCACGGGTGACAATGGCATAATGCCGTCGACTGGCAGACCTGGAGGCTTCATCGCTATTGTTGGAGAGCTCCGCCCAGTCGACATAATCCATATGATTGTCTGCAAAGTCGTGCCGCGAGTGTCTGGCGCGCATAAATGAGATGACGAGAAGCAGGCCCGAGAGGACCGTGTAGAGCAGACCAACTAGTTCACTCGCAGTTTAAGTTTGGGGTACTGGACGGCGAACACAACTGACGATGACATACTGCGATAGAACCGACGGTCGAAGAGCTTGAGCACGGCAAGAGCGTACCCAAGATTGCCGAGCGCCGTGCGTCGGTAAGCGCCGTCGAAGGTACGATGCCGGGCACGGAGCTCAATAAGCTCATTTACGTCCGATGCTTGGAAGGAGTCGGCACGGTGACCTCTGCATTAGAGAATGGCGTTGAATACAAGTATGCCGCCACAGATTATAGCACGGGCCTATATCGATGCCGATGAGGCATTTCAACTGGCCCACAGTGTAACTCAGGTCTCTCTGGCTGCAGCTACTAAGCCGCAAAGTGTCGAGAGGTACGAGCAGCAAGAACAGCTGGTGATAACGCGAAGCTGCTCGTAGTCGTGGTGGCGGAGCGGAGAGCGGGCGGGAGACGCCGAACGGGGAGATGCCGAACGCCACTGCAAGTGCAGTTGGATTTTCGTTCAAGTCTGTTAGCGGTACTTGTGGCTGCTGGGGGTACTGTCGACGGGATCTACTGATTCAGGCATACGGCTGGAGGGAAGGAAGACTCGGTGTTGTGAATCAAGCAATTGCAAAAATGACCAGCATGTGGTGTGCGAGCCGAGGGCCGGTTAGACATAGGTATGTCTTCAATACTCGCAGAGAAGAAGAGAGCTTAGGACGCCTTGCGATAGTCGGAGATGACCTACTTTGTCGCTGTTCACCGTTCGTCTATTTTGCTTATTGACGGAGAATGCTAGGATAACGCCTGTAGTCTCACGGCCGTCCGGTCAGAGCAGACTATTCTCAATGATGAAGGATGCGAGATGGGTGCGTCTTACTAATGTATTCCATCATATATGACCTTAATTCAAGTAGACACCTAGGTCCCATTTACCACTTCGACCCTCTGATGTTATCCACCCGCTGGGCGTCCAGAGTTGCAGATCCTTCACGGTCGTTCACGCGCGCAGGGCACCTGCAGCTTCAAGCAATGTGGCTCCCTTGACCCCGGAAGACCCTAGCAGAGGCTTACAGTCCTCACCTGCGACTCTCCATGCCGACTCCTCCGCGCCGACGCCGGCTGTTCCCAGCACAGCCGACGTGGTCCCACCAGCAGATGCTCTCGCCAATGCTGCAGACCAGTCCGCCTCCCTCGTGCCCGCGACAATACCGCCCATCCAGTACGGTGATCTAGAAAACCTCGGCCTAACCTCCTGGTCACCCATCGGTCTCTCCGCCTGGGCACTCGAGATCATAAATACCACTACAGGTCTCCCATGGCTGCACACCATCGTCATCGGCACTATGCTCTCGCGTGCGCTCATATTTCCTATGAGCATCATCTCCATGCGTGAAGCAGCTAAGATGGCCCCCATCCAACCCCTGATCAGCGAGAATCGCAAAGAGATGGCTGCCGCTCAAGCCTCGCGGAACCAGTACCAAATGCAGAAAGCGCTGCTTACTCAGAAGAAGATATTTGAGGAGGCCGGTGTGAAGCCCGCCCGGATGATGTTTTTCAACCTCATACCTCTGCCCATTTCACTCGGTATGTTCTTTGCCGTGAGGCGGCTTTGCGACCTCCCGCTGGAACAGATGAAGATGGGCGGACTGCCATGGTTTGACGGTATTTGGCTGGATCTGACGGTCACGGACCCAACATATATCTTGCCAGTCATAACAGTGGGGATCATCAATGCCCAGCTTCGAGTGCGTCGCTACCTGTGATTTGACTGCTTCAATTTAGAGCACTAACTCTTGGCAAAGCTCGCAGGTCGTGATATGCAGACCCAAGGTCGCCCAGAGATGGCACACCTCATCAATGGTTTCCACGTCTTTTCTCTGCTTTGTTCGCCGCTGATGTTCCAGATGTCTATCGTAAGTCGCAAAACATTGGCCTTCACCTGACATTTTGCTTTAACTGTGCTTCCTCAGGGCATGCTGTTCAATCTCCTGTCGTCCGTAGCATTCTACTCGTGTCAGATCCTGTTATTAAGGAACACGGCCATCCGACAGTGGCTGAAGATCCCCCCTCTTCCACCTGCAGTGAAGCTCCCTAACTTCTGGGAATCTTTCCAGGCCTTGAAGCTGTGGTACCAGAAGTCCGTGGCCGACGCGAGGGCTCAGGCTATGCGGAGAAAGTGATAGATTTAATGCTCGGCTTTACCCTTGGGTTGGACGATCCTGCTGCTTATCTATCAGTATATCCGCGAAGTACTCTATGTACGGAGTAATGCAATAATTAATGAAACCTCCCTGCTGGCCATAAATACGAACTTCACGTCGCTGAGTAGCACACTAATAGGACTTAGCTTGCTCTATTGCCGTGCCGGCGGTAACTCCGTGAAGGAAGGAAGGACTTGTCACTTGATGCATTGATGCTGCATCACGTTCCTGGGTTCGATCCAAACCGTAAACCTATGCCTCATGTTGTTCGTTTCTGTCAGGCTTTTTGAGAACGTTACGGCTATAATGGTCTCTTTACCACGAACCATATTCAACAATGGTGAGACGACAGTTTGTCTGCTGCTGCTGCACTCCCTTCCTGACTCACTTTCGGTTCCCGCAACCGTGCATAGGGCAAAGGAAAGAAGGGGAAGGCGAATAAGAAAAAGCCTTTAGACGTGTCCGAGGAACCTCCAGAGGAGCCTACAGGTGTCGGCGATGAGGTCTCGGGCGAAAACTCGGAGTCAAAGCCAGATTCTGAGCGGCAACCTTCCGAGCCCAAGGAACCAACTGCCAGCGACGAGTTAGAGCCAACTCAATCAGCAGAAGGTGGCTTTGACTCCGACATGAACCGGGACGATGGTGCCGGCCCTGGAAAGGCCAACGAGGCCGGTTTATGGGATGACCCTTGGACCCAACCGGAAGGTGGCCAAGGGACAAGCGGAGAGGCTGATCCTCTGGAAGATGCGCCGGATGAGAGCGAGGAGCCTCCTGCAGTGGAATATCTGGAGGAAGAACCCGTGGCCACTGCCGACCTTGGACCACCTATCGGAATCTCACAGGCAGGAGATACACTATCGCCTCTAGAAGGCGGCTTCTCAAGCTTCCAGGATGGTGGTTTGACTTCCACCCAGTCGGGGCCGCCCGATAGCGGTATTGAGTTCCTATGTAACGAGTCGGACGAGAATCCACCTGCAGAAGCCGACGATGTCCAATCCTTCGTCGCGGAGCCCACTCAGGTGCGCATACCCGTGCCTTTCTCAAGCTCACGCCAGTCTAATCTATCTTTTCCTGTGCAGCCCTCCGAAGCCCCCATAACCTGGTACTGCTCCGGCGCCCAAGTCACCGAATCACTGGGCGAGAAGGTCGACAGCAACGCCCGCACCCATATTCAGGCCAGCCTGCCGAACTACGCTCCCACCACTTGGGAGGCGTGGGTGTCCTTTTTGTCTCGGGAGAAGGAGGCTGGCAGCAAGGGCGACTTCAGACGCGTGATGTGCTACTTTACTATCCTGAAGATCTTTGGTCAGGGACGTGTGCAGCTCCTGTCCGACTTTGCCGAGCATCGTCGCCCGATAGATGTGCAAGAAGGTTTGTCCTTAATAGCCATATCTGGCGTATTATCTGGCTCAACAGCGTTGCTTCTCTTCAGGTGATTCTATGATCATCCCAGCGGTGGATCTGCCTCCAGCTGTGTTCAAGCGCGATTATCGAAGACAGAAGACAAAGATGAAGTCCGTCTTCATCGAACCGTCGATGAATGAGGTCCACATAGAAGGAAAGATGCAGGTACTTGCTATCTTGTCTTATTGGGTTAGGCAAGACTAGCGAAAACCTTTTCTGCATTTTATTTGCTCTCGATTTGCTCTCGATTTGTTGTTCCTTGCTTTCTTTTGCGGCCAAGGCGTTGTATCCTTATATCTAACCATCACAGCCTCATATACCACTACCGGCCTTGCTTTCCATGCTTTCTGTTCCAGTCGTCCTTGCATCAATATACTGTTGATTAGGGATAAGCCATTCACCGTGTCTAGAGTCGGAAACCATTAGCAAGAATTCACCGAAATCAGTCCATAGACGGCCACAACCCATGATGTTGCTAGAACATATGTCCAGTCAAATAAAATAGGACTATCAACAGGATCCCTTCTAACTCGATACATAAGCAACCAACAGTAGTATACGCACAACCTACGGGACCCCTCCGCCATCCCTAGAACTCCTCAACATTGGACTCGGAAACCCTCTCTCCATCCGACTCTCGTCCCCAGGCGTCGGCGTGGTCGGGAACTCGCTCACATTCGCCACTCCTCCATTTTGCGTCGCAGACCCGGTTCCCCCTCCTCTAGCCGGCTGCGGCCTCCCCAGCTGGATCTCCACTCCATCCTCTTCCTCACTACTATACCCCGGCGTCGCAGCTTCACTATTCCCGCCAGCCCCAGGCAATCCCGCACCGCTGCTGCTCGACCCAACCCCGCCCAAACTGCCCATCACACTCCTCCTTTGCGCCTTCCTCGCATGGAACGTCCGACTCGCCGTTGCATTCGAAAAGAGCGGCAGCAAGTATCTCTCGTCCAGCGCCTGGAACCACTTCCCATCTTGACCAGGTATAGGCGTGCCAACATCGCCCTCCGATCGCGTCCGCGCCAGCCGCCCAGTCGTCGCCATCGGGAGCACCTCGCCCGAATCAGACTCGTACCCGTCGGAAGAAGACGCCGCAGAGAATATCGCATTCGCGTTGAGCGGCGAGCTCGGCGTCGGCATCACTTGCGCAATGTGGTTGTAGCTCCTGGGCGACTTGCCGTAGTGCACGCCGATTCTGCTCGCACCAGCGGCCCGCTCCTGTTGAGCAGCAAAGTAGCTGAGGTCTGGTGCTCGCCCACCCATCGTCTCCTCGTCATAGTATCTTTGCCACGCAGGTCCGTACCTAGTATTGTTCCACACATTCCTCCCGAGCCCGGAGGACTCGTCATCCTCGTCGCTGCTGGCAGCCTCGTCTTCCACTCCCGTCCGGATACCAAGGACTTCCAGCATCCTAGCTGTTGTCCCTCCAAACAGTACCACCGTGAGCACGACGACAACGAGAACAGTCATCCTCAGCACCTGCGCATTCGCACCCTGGAAGCCCGCCGCGAGTGCCACACCAACCGCTCCACGCAGGCCAGCCCAAAAGAGCATCATCTGGTACGAATGTGGAAGCTCATCCTGCCTCTGCCCGCGCGCATGTCGATGGAAGAGGTTGATCACCTCCGACAGCGGGAACACCGCCGCATACCGCGTGAAAATCACCGCGACCGTTGTGATGACGATGAAGAGCGGCTTGAAGTAGCTAGTGAGCGCCTCCCCGGACGGCGCGCTCGTAAAGAGCGACAAGCCGAGGTAGACGAAGATGAAGTTCTCCGATAGCTGTGCGAGGGTGGAGAATATGTATTTAGTGGCGCGCTGTGTACGCCTAGACATGGTATGGTAGGCGTAGTGCTTGAGCGTGATGCCGCAGAAGAGCAGAGAGACGATACCGGACATGGAGAGGCCGTTGGAGAAGAAGTAGCAGGTGTATGCGGAGAGAGCCACTAGACAGGTCTCGATGCCGGGGTAGTGCATCAACGAGGAATGCTTGAGCAGCAGGGACATGGCCAAGCCGAAAAATACGCCCAAGGCCATAGACACGATGAAAGAGAACAAGAATATCCCGATACCATGGAAGAGCGACGAGATGTAGATCTCGGTGCCATGGAATTGTGAAAGGGTCCTATGGCCAGTGTGAATATGGAATAGAGACAGCAGTGCTGGTCAGGTTACTTACTCATACATGACAATACTGACAGCATCATTCAAGAGACTTTCCCCAAATATAACACTGTACAGCTTTGGGTCGACCTTGTATTGATTGAAGATAGCCAGTATAGTGACTGGGTCCGTGGCGGACAATGTCGACCCAAAGATTAGGCATTCCAGTAGACCCAGCTCAAGCGATTCCAGTCCTAGGAATGACCAGATGTATACAAGCACTCTGTTCTGTAGGATTGAATACGCACTACCGAGCACAGGCAAATGATTCCACGTACCCTACACCGACTGCTGATATGAACGTTCCGAGGAACGCAAACGTCAAGATGGAACCGAAGTTACGAAAGAAGTTTTCCTGAAACGAGAAGACTTAGCAGAGCAACCTGACACTGTTTACCAATGAAGGCATACCTGCTTCAATTCATAGCCCGAGTTGAGAATAATTGGCGGAAGCAGGAGGTTGAAGAATAGGGTGTGGCGGAAAGTCTGCAGGTGCACACTGTCAGCATCCAATAGCCTGGGGGTAGTTCCGCCCTCCCTAGTCCACCAGATCTTCTGCTGCGTCCCACACGCTAATAAAGGCTCACTCACCAGCATCTCCTTGATCAAATGCCCGGGCGACAAGCGCACGATTAAGCCCACAAACATACCCGCGAATATCGCGACCAGAGTTTCGTGTATAGCTCGAATCCGCTTAATTTGAAGGTAGTAGGACGTCCATAGCGACAGAATCAGCAGCATGCAGACCAGGAAGAGCGACCATGACGAGTAGTACTCTTCCTCCTCGGGTACAGGATCGGCGCTCGGTGAGGGCGAAGCTGCAAGCAGCGAAACAGGGGATCCCAGCGAGATGCTCATGCTATCAGTTCCGCTCAGCAGAACCAAAGGGCATACAGCTTAGCTTGAGCACCAAAGCAGAGAAAAGTTAGTCTTTCGAGAGAGATTCAGACACCGTGTCAGCGCAGCATGAAACGAGCGCTAATGCGCACACTAATTGGGCGGACAGCCTGTGCAAGAACTGTTACCAAAAAGGGTGCAGAGCCTGCCTGAATAGTGCATTTGTCAAGGACACTGGCATTCGCGACTGTAGAAAGTCAATGTTCAACGTTCAACGTTCAAGCCTGAACCTAGTTGCGGGTATTAAGCTCTGGCGTCCACATGGAACTTGTCTTCAGTTGCGAGTCGGGAGATTTGAAAGCTGGTAAGGCGCGTTCGGACGGGAATTATCAACGTAGAATTGAAACTCATAGCATTCCAGCCGAAAGGATAAGAGATAAGTCAAGATAATGAAGAGTAATCTACACGAACAACCAAATGACAAAGGCGATGATGAATCACTAAAAGAGAATGAAAGAGAGATTAGGGTACCGTCCTGACCGGCAGTGGTAATATATCCAATCGGGAGTCCGTTATAACAGGTCAGCTCGTCGTAAATGGTCTCGTAAGATGCCTTCCTCGACTGCAGACAGCATGTCAGTACGGATCCAGCCATTGGCCGAAGCTCTTCACTTACCTATGCTCAGCGTTGTGGCGGTCGATTTAGTGTCCTGTACAAACATAAACAACCGTCTTTCCGTAAGGAGATAATCGGAGGCTTACAACAACCGAAGTGAGGTGGACAAAGAACGGCCGCGGCTCCGGGTTGCTCTGCCTTGCAATCTCCCGGAAATGCTGTTGGAAGTCTATCACACCGCAGAATCAGCCTCCCTTCATTTCCACCTTCATCTTACCTCAAGCGCACTCACATTTCGTAACCGTAGCAGCATCATTCGCTCTATCCCCAAAGCTCGGCACCGAGTCCCTGACCTGGACCCCACTCGCAAGCTTCTTCTCCAACAGATCGATCTTATTCAAGAACAGAATAATCTGCGTCTTCGCGAGCAACTTGCTCCCAGAGATTGACTTCCACAGGAGGTAGCTGTCCTCGAGCCGGTTCACGCGGCGGTCCTCCGCGAGCTTCTCGTCGAAGGCTGAGACGGGTGCGAGGAAGATCACGGCATCGATGTCGTCGAAGTACGGGACCCATGCAGCACGCTGTATAGTCAATACAGTTCGCGAACGGTCAGTATTTACCACCGCTCGAAGGGGTTCCTCCGGAAATTAGGTACTTACGCTAGTCCGTGCTCCGCCGACATCGAACATCAGCCACTCGTGCCCTGCGGTGCGGCCTGTCGTCTCATTTATCAGTAAGTGATTCGCATCTGTTCGGAGAGAAAGGAGCTTACCGATCTCGAATACAAATCGGTACTCTTGCACGCCCAATGTGCGCAGACGCGCGCGAATTACATCGTCGTCCGACGGCTGATAGTCACGGGTCGCAATGCGGTCAATGTCGTTCAAGAAGCTATGGTACCATCGCGATCAACGCGAGAAGATGATAGATGAGTTTAGTATCCCATCTGAACATCTCGTCAACAGGAATATATGTGAGAACTTACAATCCTGACGATTCTTCCATGCGGACCTTGTTCTTCTCCAATACATCCCGTACGACTGGGTCCTCCCACAGCGCCTTCATATCCTCGCGGCATTCCGCAAGCACCTCCGTAACTTCGCTGGAGTCGAAGTCCTTGCTCCTTCGTTCATCAGACTTTCCCCCAGACAGGAAACGGATCTTCTCCAACGCGCTCTTCCACCCATTGTTGGACCGCACATAGAACTCCTGTTGGCTCCGAGGGACGGGACCGTCGAAGGGTGCTGCGGAAGTATTTTCGGAGGCTGGGGCAGAGCTGGGAAGGACCTCGGTAGCACTGGAACCCAGCCTCACCTCGAGGTCGCGCTGAATGCGTCGCAGGGGCCCCAGCCGAAGCTTCAGCAGGTGGTGATGCTCCGTGAAGGGGAAAGGCGAGTCTCCTGGGGAAGCTTCGCGGCTCGGCATGGAATCCGCTTCTTCTTCCATGTCGCTGTCTGGGGATTGCGACCGGGGAGAGAGGGGACCCATTTCGCGGGAGATTGTGTCCAGTAGGGCATTAACATTTCGGACGAGGTTAAGCTGCACCACCGCCTTCCATGAAGAGCGCTCCTCTGCCCATGCCTTGCGAGCATAGGTAAGCTGGAAATCTAAACGGGGTTAAGGTATATCCCAGAACGCGAGGTATATGCATACTCTTCAGTGTAGTGGATTTCCCTATGGAGCTGCAATATTAAACTAAATCGAAGGCTATATGAGATCCCCACGCACCACTCTCGCTTTGACCGAGTAACAAGACCCTCACAGGTCTCTTCTTCTTCAATGCCGCCCGCTCTTGCCTTAACATGTCGTCGATCTCATCGCTGACCCTCCGTGCCTCCGCCTCCTTCTTCTCCCGTGCAGCCTTCTCTGCAGGAGTCTCGTTCGGAGGCGGCGCGAGAACCGCGCTGAAAGGATCGTCCGCGTCAAATGAGCGTCCCATGGCGGACGCAGGCGGTCCACTCGAGAGAGAGCGGGAGTGGGTGACAGTTGTGAAGGCTGGTACTCAACTGGACGGTACAAGTCTCCCGACCGAGGGAAAGAGAATTCGATGCAGGTTTGATCATCTGTCAAGAATAGATGCATAGACGCGGAATCCAAATATACGCCTTCGAACGCCATAAGGAGGTAAGTCTTCCTGATCGCAGGTACCTGATTTGTTAGAAGGCGTCTAGCGCTCTCGCATACCCGCGAAAGGCGTTGCACGCCTTATTCGATCTGTTCCAAGCAACTCCATATGGATGCGATTTGAGACATCTGCCTGTACTGTCTCCGGAGATCTCGAGTTGCTCTGGTGATACGCGAGCCATCAGAGATTCTGAATCAACAAGTGGATCTTCCACGTATAAGTCGCACCACAGCTTTATTTCTGCACGTTCGGTTAGCCGTGCTATATAGTATAGGCTTAGACTTCTACAGACCTATGCCCAGCATTCAAACAGAACAGCGCATATCAGTCTCCGTCGTGATAGTTTCATGTTACGAGAGGAGGCGGATTTGACAGAAGGGAACCAACTGCCTCAGGGTCACAGCTGCCTCTCGCTTGATCGCTAAGTGTTAGATGATTTAATATTTTGGCGATATGTAATTCGATCGGGCGTTAATACACCTTGAGAAGCACGCACGAAATATCGATAGCGTCCTTAATTTTCTTACGGGCTAGGCAGAACTGCGGGCTAGGCAGAACTGCGAGTTTGGCGTATAAGTAGTACGTAGGCTCCTGACGGGAAAACTATCACGTAGCGACCCAGGACACAGCACATATCATTGGCTGTCGCCTTGAGTTACGGACAGCCGTAGCTGCTCACGTTCATATGCTCGGTGCTATGACCCTGCCGTGACCTTTGTATAACGTCGGGACTTACTGTGGCCGCTCCTCGGTGGAGAACGCTGTGCATCACCGAAGATAATATCGCCAAATCTGGGCAACAACGTCCATGCGGTTGACATCGCTATCCCATAGCCGGAAATGAGAAGACAAGGCAACCACACCTCACGACAAGAAGTCAATGGGGTCGACATCACTATCCATAACCGGCGACGACATCCTCTTCGCCTTCAGAGCATCCAATACGCTCTGCGGCGGACCCCTCTTGACATCAGGGAATTTAGGTTTTGTCTAAACAGAACATAAGGCCCCTCATCAGATCACCTGAGTACCTTCCGTACGAGATCGCGACTTACCCTTGGCCTCGCCCGATAACTACTATTCTCCTTCTCGCCGCTAGAAGCACAGACAATATTAGAGTTGAAATTCAAAAGCGGGATGATCCTGTCTAGTAAACCTACCGAGTGCCGCGCGCAGAGGCAGGCTTGGACTCCTTACTGCCTCCTGCAGATGTGGCCTTTGACTCCTTACTGCCTCCTGCAGATGTGGCCTTTGACTTCTCCTCCTTCTCCTCGCCTGCTGTAGGAAGCACGGTAACAGGAGCTAATGCTTCACGTCGACGAGTGACCTTAACGCGCTTACGTGCACTGTCATCCTGTTCATCCTCTCTGACGCGAGTACGTTTCTTGGCGGCGGGCTTCGAGGTATCTTCAAGTCTCTGTTTGGATAACGATGACTTGGCTTTCGGGTCTTTAGGAGGTTCGGCTGACATTGGTGAATCCTTGGACTTCGGTCCTTTAGAGGAACCGCTGGCATCGACCTGGCGCGCCGTGGTCTGGATAGCAGGGGGTACGTCCTTCGACGAGGGCTCCTCGGCCACTGCGACGTGACCTCTCCCGCGAACCTGGTCTTTTCCCAATTTAGCTTGATCCGTTCTTGAGCTCTGCCTGCCCGGATCGGCGACCAAGATCTCCTCCTCTTCCACACGCCTCTTCTTCCTGGCCACATTCAGCGGCGCGCATGGCACAGGCGGTATAGTAGGCTCTTCCTCTTCCTCCTCGATATCGCTCAACACAACATGCGCGCGTCGCTTCCTTGGCATGGGCGGTGGACTATCCTCGTCATCGCTCGCCACCGCCTTGGCCCTTGCTTGCTCAAGCGGCGTCACTATCGGTTTACGAGATAACTCTGCCTTCGTAGGTCCGGTCTTGGCTGTTGTAGTAGCATCCGAGCCTTCATCTTCCCGACCGTTGGCTTTTGTACGACCCCGCGCCCAACGAGAAGGCTTGACACCTTCTGCATCCATATCTGGCTCGATTTCCTGCGACTTGCTCCGCTTCGCAGCGGCCCGTGCTCTCTTCCGAGGAGCAGACTTCAATGGTGCAGGCTCGTCTATGGATCTTCCGGTTACACATGTTCGCTGCGGGGGAAGCGGAGGCCTTACCCTCATCACCATTTTCTTCTGGGACTGCCTTGTTCTCTCTGCCTTTCGTGCTCGGGCGTTGAAGTTTGGCAGATTCTGCTGCGGCAGGGCATTGTGAAGGTTAGCGGTGTTAACCTCGACATCGAAAGCCATCACTACCTAGTACCACATCGTCGTCGTCTGCAGCCTCCTTCTTCTTCCCCTTGCCTTTCGTGGCTCTCTGCCGAGCTTTCGAGGGTTTAGGGAACGAACGATCATCTAAGAGCATTGACAACGTCTTTTCTTTAAATGATACCTTGGGCGAGATGTAGGCAACCTACGTAATTGTGTCTCATCCCTGTCCTCCAGTGCCTTCTGTTTCCCTTTCCCCTTGCTAGACGGCTTGCCCCGAGGTTTACCAGCTTCCTTGCCATGAGCAGCCGCGTCTGAGGCATTCATATTGAGAGAAGTAGCGGATTGTGCGACAGCAGGTTTCGAAGATGTGGCTTTCATCCCAGCAGCAGCTTGTTTCTTGGTTCGACCCGGTCGGGATTGGTCTTCCAGGTTGGAACCATCAGTGGTGGCATGGCTAGATTCCTTGTTGGACGCAGATTTTGCCAGTTTATCTAGGGGAATATCTAAGACGAAATCAGACAGCATCTCGAAATAGGGTATCAGATGAAACATGAATGTACCGTCATCACTAGAATCATCGTGCTGGACTGGCGGCGGAGCGGTGGACTTCCTTCTGCTTGTCGGCTTGGGCTTTGAAGCAACTTGTACAGTGTCTTTGAAGTCGGTCAATATTTCGATGGTCTCACGTCAACAAGGCATGTAGCGACGGTACTCACCTTTCAGAGTGGCCTTGGAACCACTCTTCCTCGAAGTGGTAACTTGCTTATTAGAGGCACTTCCGGCTAAGGGTCATGAATTAGACATAACGTGCTCTCACTAGGACGAGAAGGAGATAGGAGCGCACCAGCATCGACTACCTCATCACTATCTCCCTTGGATGCCCTACCCGCTCTCTTCCTTGGACTTGACTTCCCCCTAGCGATCCCCACAGTTACCGTCTTCGAGCTAGATGCTTCCGCTCGGGAACCTTTGGGTACAGCTGTACTCTTGCGACGTGAAGGGGTCTTGCTGCCCTGCTCCTTCGCCGACTTCTTCTTCGGAGAGCCAAGAAACTTGCCGGTGAGGAGAATGTCTATAAGCGGATTCTCTGTCTGAGGCACAAAGATTCTTCGGAAGTGGTCAGAATGAGACTCGAGGTGATGATTAGAAAGAGGGATACCGACCCGCCACGATCTCGATATCGAGACTGCTGCTTCTGGATACGTTTCTCCCTACTCTCTTCCACCGTCGCCGCCAGCATCTTCGTCATCGCGGGCGTCGTCGTGATAGTTGCGGTAGCCATAACGGGCAGACTGTGAGCGTCCACTGAGGCTGAGGTAATGTCGGGCTCTGACGCGGCAGCGCGGGCGTACGCGACGCGATCACGTGCATCCGGAGATTCGAACTCCGCCATCCCCCGACCGTAACGTAGGATAAGTATCCAAAGGATATCGCCACATCTACTGAACGTAACTTCAGAAACCCGGATCCTTTCTTCATGCCACAATCTAGGACGATAGGGAAAGACTGTAGAAGGAGCAGAGTTTCAGTTCATTCTGCTTGGTACGCCTCCTGAACCGCTGGCAACTGCAGCAACAACACCTTTTGCACTGGCTGGTACGGACCAATATCCGCTCCCTGACGTTATGAATGTCATAGCAGGCGCTGGTTGCGCTACGGTCCTTTATCTTTTGTTTTCTTCCTATGTTCGCCCCTGCGGCGATCGGAAGGAGAGACCTACTGCATACATTCTCACCAACAAAGTCATGCATGCACGTCTACTGCCCGTTCCCTCCGCTCATGCCTTCACTTATCCGACACTGTCGCTTCTATTGCCTCTCAAATCTCTTGAGGACAACCGCCTTGACTCGGGTGGAGGCTGGATCTTTGGGTACGGCGGGCTCTATGGACGGTTAACTGGACTAAGGCCGTCGGCGTATCTGATCGACAATGGCCAGGATGGCAGGACAATCTGGCAGAAATTGACTCAAATCCTGTCTGAGCGTCACCACGATGCAAGTCGCTTGGACGACGCGTGGATGATGACCATGCCCAGCTTCCTTGGATACGAAGGTATCAACCCCTTGACATTGTATTATTGCTATGATGTAGCAGGCCAATTGTGGCTTATTGTCTTAGAGGTGAGGGACACTCCATCGCATCACAGTCTAGATCCTGAGATCTATTAGGTCCATAATACTTTTGGTGAGCGTCACGTCTATGTCCTGGGAGTGGGCATAAACGAGGAAACCCCCGATACGGGGTAAGTCCACAAGACTGCTTCCAGTGAGGAGCTTATTGACACTTGAGATAGCTTCGACCACCAGTGGACATTCGGTCGCCATTTTCATGTCTCGCCTTTCAATGATCGGTTAGGCTTCTATACCGCATCCTTCACAGTGCCCTCGCACCCTCCCGGCAAGAGTAGTGGCGAACCGTCGCCACGTCCTCTCGTCCGCATCAACTACCATATTTCAAGCGAATCTCCGTCCGGGCCCGCTCCAGGTCCTCTTAAACTAACTGCCGCAATTCGTCCAATATCCTCGACTCCATTCACAACTTCACGCTGGCTATTATCTATCGCATCCTCGCCCTTACGCCTGTTCCTCACGTTCCCAAGGATCCTCTACCAAGCATGGATCCTTCACTACAAGAAAAAGCTTGACGTTTATCCTCGCCCAGAGCCCAAACCTGTCGGCGAGGACTGGTCCAGTATTGGCATCCCTAAGGGTGACCAAGGCGGCATTGGCTGGCAACATGAGGGCGCGCTGGAAGCGTATTGCCGAAGGCGCCTCGAGACGTTCCTGACTGCACGGGTAAACGAAGTTAACATCGCAGTCACACTGATCCCCGCCAATCCCTCGCTGGCGCCTTCACATTTCTCGCCGACAAAAAAAGACTGCCCCCAGCTGAAGATATATTACATGTCCCCTAGATTCTTCGCTATGCTCTTTACGTGTCCGTCTCCCGCGCATACCACTTGGCTGGGCGCAACCGAAGGCATTTTCTCCACCTCAGACGGAGGCCTGTTCCTAGATCTGTTCCAAATACCACATCCGGAAAGCTGGTCACTGAATGAGACACCCAGTCCCAGCCAATATCTGCGCGTAGCACGCATCCCGGCTGAATTCAAGTGGATGTACCCGCACGTACATGCGCTGGAATATTATGCCTCCAGAACAAGGAGGGTGGCGAATTTCCTTGTACTGTGTATGTTGATCATGGTGGATTGCTTGGAGGAAAGTTTGTTCGGTATATTGCGCGCGCGGTTCGTACCTGGCACGGAACCTTGGAATGCCTGGAAAAGAGCGCTCTATAGGTTACAGCATGCTGGAGAACAATAGCCAAGTCGTCGCGGAATCACCATCTGATGTAGACTGTACTAGTAAAACAATACCCGCCGCGGGCTACATGATTTCGACCTAGGTCCGCCGCTTTGCCCTAGGTTTGGGGAACTCTAGTGGTACTTTCAGGACGGCTCGCTTCGTCGCGGCAGCACTGTCCGGTAAGCCAAGTCGCTTCAACTCTGCCATGGTTAGTTTCTCAACCGTGCAGCCTGACGAAGGAGTTTGGGTAAGAAGGTGATTGTTGTCACTGGACAGCTGAACGTACCTAGACTCTTGAAGAGCGCATTGACCCTAAAAATGGAACATTGAGACGTCGGCACAGAAGAGTTTACCTTCACACTCACTTGGTGATCTGCATGCTCAGATCCGATGCCACGAGCGTAGTGTCCGTGGCATAATCATCAACTTTCAGGCATAATGCGAACATGTGCGTGAGCAAGCTGGTCTCCGTCTGGGATGTCGACCTCAACCTACCCACAAATCAGGGGGACGGCCGAATACAGCACGTGAGCACTCACTGTTCAGAATCTCGAGACGTTTCTGAGAACCGTGAAAGTAGGCCGTCCAGGGTGGCACTGGGTACTCGGGATAACCGCTCCTGCAAAGCCTGTTTGTCCGCTAGTTTTCTCGGAGCCATACTCCGGAAAGCCAGCATGCAGGAAATGTAGAAGAGAATTTTCCTAACATCTTTGTGAGCACTAGGAGCGAGATAGATAGATACGGACGTACACCGTAGTTTTGTTCACTTTAGGCGCAGAGAACGATAGTTGTAGGTGCTGATTCACCCATTTTGACCTTGTATGCGGGAGGAGCGCAACGCGTTCCCCCTGTGACTTTGCCGCAACTAGCACAGAAACGGGGAGTGCATTCCATTCGAGCTCGGGGATGATGTCGTGCAGCTGGTACACGTCGTCGGGCATTGTGGCATCTGCCTGGTAACGCGGGATCAGGCGACTGCTGTCTGCTGCCGCCTGTGCCTCCTCTGCGTCACGGGAAACAATATCAGCGTTAAGTCGAGCTACTCACTCTGTTTCACAGACCTTTAGTGGGCAGGCTAGTCGTGTTGCTTTCTATGCGATCTTGGAGGTGGCCCGCCACATTCTGCATGGCGGACACGTCAACCTTATTTCGCTCGCGAGCGCGGACCATAGCCTGAGCCTTCTTCGTCCCGAAAATTTCACTGAGAGCGTTGCGAGCCTCCATACGTTGGGCGGGTGTGACTGGCGCAGGCTCGATTCCCTTGAGCACCTTGACCTGCCGGGAGAAGACATGGAGAGGAGCAGGGCGAAAAGTTGTCTTCCCAGTTCGTTTGTCGTGGATACCTATTAAATATCTGAGAGCAATTACAGCTCAAGCGTCGGAGGCAAATTTGGCGCACTCACCTGCACCCATTTAACTCGCCGTAGTCCCTGCTCGCAAACTCGACTTTGTCGGTCTCCCCAGCTACAATCATAGATTGCGATGAGACACCGTCCTCCCCTGGGTACTTTTCCTGAGCGTAGCATTTGAAGGATGTTTTCGCCGGAGGCTCTATGGCAGGGAAACTTGCTGGCAGAGCTCATAAGAGGGCTGCCATTCAAACCGCAATAACCACATACCTAATACCGGTCCGCACGCAGTAGCTTGGTCCTCTACCTGGAACGAAAACCTGCTCTCGTCGCGCTTGCGCTTCTTGGAAGCGGATGTCGATGCCATTATCCAAGCCGATGGTGGCGTCGGGGAAGACTGTGTCCGTCGGCGGCAAAGGCCGGCTTCACCTCTAACCCGTACAATGTCTCTGTAATTTACTGAAACCCATTATTACTGGATTTTTAGGAACCTCCTCAAGGACACTGGAGTCATTGGTGCAGTTGAAGTGCTCAAGAATTTCAGGCTGCTTTTATTAGCCAGGCCCACACAGTCACCGGACTTCCCCCAGCGGCGACGCAGGAATACTCTCTGAAAAAGCCATGTCAAGATTCAGCCGCTCTGCTTCCAAGAGTCAGAGGCGGAGTCTGTCCGTCATGGCGGGGATGTCTGTCGAGCCACAGGATGCTGATGTGAAGATGGAATCTGTGTCCAGGACGCCCAGTGTAGGGCCGACTGCTGCCGACGCCGCCACGAAGACGGAAGAGTCGCTCTTGACGCCCAAGCTAGACGGCGACGCTCGTCCATCTGCGACACCACCTGTCTCGATGTCTGCCGAGGTCAAGCCCATACCACAGGGGCCTCAGCTCATAGGAGATCTCCCTGTAGCAGAAGAACAGGCTCGGGCCACGTTCGAGGAGATTCCTGACAACCATTACCAGTACAATACATTAGGACGGTCTCGAGAGGCGTTGGAGAGCATGACATGCGATTGTCAGTACGAGCATGGTGGGTAGGGGTAGATACGAGTGCTA
The DNA here is from genome assembly GCA_004369045.1 of Heliocybe sulcata. Classification (NCBI taxonomy): domain Eukaryota; kingdom Fungi; phylum Basidiomycota; class Agaricomycetes; order Gloeophyllales; family Gloeophyllaceae; genus Heliocybe; species Heliocybe sulcata. Next base: position 371,142 of record ML213520.1, on the reverse strand, counting down.
TTCCTCGGAACTCATTGTGGCTTAGGTGTGGACGACGCCATCGATGCCTGCGGAGACGGGTCAGATTGTATCAACAGGTTGACACAGGTAGAATGTCTCCCGGACGACTGTAGGTGTCGCTCATACTGCCAAAATCAACGGTAAGCGACGACAATGACCGGTATTGCACGGATTTTGACTCTATCGCAGGTTTCAGCGAAAACAGTATGCTTCTATAGAGATAGTTCTGACTGAGAAGAAGGGCTTTGGGCTTCGGGCAGCGAAGAATATATCGAAGTTAGTACGTGTTGCTCCTGATGTGACAACTGACATTAACCTGCTCTCAGAGATGGATTCATCTACGAATATGTAGGGGATGTCGTGAGCCATCCGTCGTTCATGAAGCGCATGCGAGATTATGCTCGAGAAGGAATCCGGCACTTTTATTTCATGATGTTGCAAAAAGACGAGGTGAGTCGTCGCGAATATCAAACTTTGCTTGTCCACTGATCATCTTAACAGTACATTGACGCCACCAAGCGCGGTGGCATCGGGCGCTTCGCCAACCACTCCTGCAATCCCAACTGTTATGTCGCGAAATGGACGGTCGGTACTCGTGTTCGGATGGGCATCTTTGCCAAGCGGTCTATCAAGAAGGACGAGGAGATCACATTCAATTATAACGTCGATCGTTATGGGTGAGTATCTTGCGGTGGTAATAGGGCATGGCTGACGTCCTTGCTCTTGTTCGTAGTCATGAAGCGCAGCCATGTTATTGTGGAGAAGCTAACTGCGTTGGCTTTCTGGGTGGCAAGACGCAGACGGATATTGCCGCCATGGACGACTTGTATCTCGATGGTAGGACTGGTTCATGGTTCAGGACTAAAAGCGTACTCACGGGATCATTAGCCCTGGGTATCACCGAAGAAGTCGAGAAACTGGGTCTCAAGGGTAGCAAAAAGAAGAAGGGCAAGAAGCTCGACGAAGACTATCTGGTGTGTCCCAAATGTGTTGTACTCCCTATCCTAGTCGTATTAATGAACGCGGTCCATGCAACTAGCCCGTCCTCAAACCGCTCGTGGAGAAGGACGTTCCCAAGGTTATCCAGGCTATGCGGCAGACACAAAGTCGAAAGGTTTTGTTCAAGCTTCTTCACCGTGTCAAGGTACGGATGCCATATGCACATATTCGTGCTGGAATATTCCTGATTGTATCGGCAGATGACCGAAGACCAATCTGCTCTTCGTCAAATCATGCGACTACGCGGATTCAGCCTTATGACAAATATCCTAGAGGACAATGCGGATGACGAGGACATCCTGAAAGTAGCACTGGAGTGCATGACGACTTGGCCGTTGATCCAACGTAACAAGGTCGAGGACTCAAAAGTGGATATACCTGTACGGGCTTGCGCCGAGAACTCGCCAAATGAGGAGATCAAGGCTTTAGCACAGAAAGTATGTTGCCCTCGGTCTTTACTTTGTCTTCTCTTCTCGTTAATACGGCCCTAGCTCGTGGATCATTGGGAGACGTTGGAAGTAGGTTATCGTATACCGAAGCGGGCTAAAGGGGTGGGTGTTCATTCGCGAATAACTGTCTGATGCTGACGTGTTTTAGGAGGAGGAGAAGGAAGGCAGGAGTTCTCCAATGGTCGTCTATGAGCCCGAAGAGGAGTTACGTCCGTCTAAGAGGTCCCGGCTGGACGAGTTCGAGAACATTAAGCTGGACATCAAGCCCCTTGGCAGGAGGGCGGCGCCCAGCACGTCCGCTGTAATCTACGCTCCTGTAACGCTCTCGACAGTCATCAGATCACCAGTGAAGTGGACAGCCCCCCAACCTCGCGAAGCGGCCGTTCGCAGCGAACAGGATAAGTTAGCTGCCATCATCGCTGCAGCTGCTGCGGAAAGCAAGGCGGTGGCTGAGCAAATCGCCAAGGAGAAGGCTGAGGCTGCCGCCGCTGCAGAAGAAAGCGCGAAGAAGAAGTCATCGTCGAGATCACACTCCCATTCGCATAAGAAGCAGAGTAAGGAGGAGAAAGAGGCGATGAAGGAGAAGCGCCTACAGAAGCTTGTTGGGGCGATAGTGGTGAAGTGCATGTCCAAGTATTCGAAGCAGATCGATCATGATTTGTTTAAGAAGCATGCGAAGGAGGTATGTTCCGCTTGACTGATGCCGCTTCTGTGCCTTTGCTGATTTCTGCGTCTGCAGCTCACCCAACTTATCTCGGAGAAGGAAAAGAAGTCAAACAGCTATAAGGAAGGCAAGTTGGATATGTTCTCGGAGGAGAAGACCGTGAAGATCAAGAAGTTCGCTAAGGAGTGGATTGCCAAACTCATGCGGAAACTGGAGAAGTCCGGCCATCGTCGAAGACCTCCTAACTCTTCATCGTCGTCTAAAGGTCCGGGCGAGCCCTCAGCGTACTCCTCCGCCTTGAAGGAGGATGCAGACTACGCCATGGACGAAGACGTACCTATGGCGATGACCGTAGAGGAAGCTATGGACATGGAGGAGGATGCGGATGATTTCAATGAGAAGAATGGGGTGCACAACGACGCTGCCGAAGAGCAGGAAGGTTCTGTGTCGCCCTCGACGGCTGGGGTTGCGCGGGAACGACTAGAAGACTCTCCCGACACAGAGCCTCCACCGTCTACTCCAGCAGACAAGGTGGTGGATCCTCGGTTGCATCAATTACCAGGATGGGACCCGGACAAGGACAAATATGACTTTTTTCATGGTTCAGATCATTTGTCCGTGCAGTCGTGATTAGTGGCTTGTTTTCGTTATTGCTATCGTATTTGATTGTTTTATTTGCCTTGTCGCTTGTTAGTAGCATACTCGCGGCAAATTCCAGTCTTTAGTGGAACCCGTCATGATCATGCTCGGTTTTGCCTCGGTTTCAACTTCCGTTTGACTTTCGAAAACACTGTCATTTTGCTGCATCTGCCTGCGCCATTATCATACTTACAACTGGTCACTGCGTATTTGAAGGAGATGCGGATACAGTCCGGTAAGGTATATTTATGGGCGCCTCCCCTCCATTCTGATCCGTACACCTGATATCGACTAGAAAAGCCGCCATAAAGCGAGACCCCGTGTAGAACTGTGGACCCTAATATGTCGCTCTCTGAAGAGATCCTGCAGCCTCTGACCTTGCGCCGTTATGTGCTCGACCATCGGCTATCTGGGTTTCCTTTGCAGATTATCGCGAAAGGGTATACAGATCCGAGCAATGATGTGGCGGCCACGGATCCTTCTGCTATTACAATATTGTTGGCCGCTGGAATTGGAATGAGTGCGTAGAAACCTATTCTATCATTGTCGAACAAGTATTCAAATATGGAAGCTACGGAATTGTGGATCCCAATGGTGAAGGCGTTGTACCGCTTGAACGCTGAGGGAACCGCAGTTAAGGTCCGGTCTGTATGGGCTATCGATTGCCCAAACCACGGGGACTCTTGTGTTCTCAATGACGAAGTGCTGAAGGAGAAGTATTCGGAGCAGTGTTGGTACCCTCACTATTGTGCTTGAAGGCATTTGCATTGAAAATGCAACGAACCAGTCACTCTACATGACTACGGCAAAGCCATCAGCATATTTCTGTCCACGGGACTCTTAAGTCCTCTTGAGAAGTCAACCCTAGTGGCCGTCGGGCATAGCGGAGGCACCGCAGCACAGTAAGAGCGCATCTGCCTTCTCGCCAGGACTTGTTGATTTCGTCTTGCCATTGGTTAGCATTGTATGTGCTGCCACTAACGAGCAGCCACGATATAAGGCACTGGTACTGGTTGAGCCACCGTGGCTCGATCGCTCCGTCAAGCCCATGTTCGAGATGGCGACGATGTTGATAGGTAAGAGGAAATCACGGACCTGGAACTCAGTGGAGGAAGCCATGAAATACCTCAGCACCCGCCGGCCGTATAGAACGTTTCATCCGGATGTCATTCGCGTTATGACCGTACGCATGTCGCGTCTCCTCCGACAACAGTTGGAAGTTGATTCGCTTGGCAGGACACGCATTTTCAAACCACCATTGTGGACGGCGAACGACGTATAGCCCTGAAGACTTCCACTGAGCAGGAGAACGCAACGTGGAGGGCCACAGACGACGCTTTCACTGCGTCAGAATGGATGGCGCCTCTTCTGTCGAAGGTGCGCGTCCACATTGTTTTCGGCGCTCGACAGGATATGTGGTAGGTCTTGGCCGTCATTGAACCCGAGTCTCGATGCCTCAAACTGCTTGTGGCAGGCCGGAACCTGTCCACGAAATCCTGCAGAACCTTGTCGAGTCCCACCGCTCCCAGCTGGCGTCTATCGGGACCGTGCAAGGCGCAGGCCACCACGTGCGTAGACCTACCATCTATCAGGGTACAAAATTCTAACGCACGCACGCAGGTTCCGCAGGAGAGACCTGAGGAGCTGGCGACTGCGATCATGCATGCACTCGAGCGCGATCGGACGCACGCGCACGCCAAATTGTGATCCTATCTGCCCTCGGGTCTCGATGCCCTGTTCCCGTGAAGTCGTAGTCTCATGTAGTATTGTACTCTTGCGCTATATGCACTGGTATGCCTCTCCATCACGCCGGCGTCGGCTGGAGAAGATGCATCACGAAACACGTACCATGGGGAAGTGCCCGTGTCACAGTTACGTGACAGCGTTGCATACTTCGCAAACTACGAGAGCGTATTGGCGCATTCCCGCCGTCTGTCGACGACCACGGCCACGACGCTCGTTGTTGTTCTCATGCTCTGGCAGTCCATCATTTCCAGCTAGACACTGTAGCTACCATGACCAACGCTGGGCGGCAGAATTCTCGGTTCTCGATATTCAAGTTCGCCTCGTCTGCGCCGAAACCACCGCCGCCGCCGCCCAAGGACGCATACTACCTCAACAGCAATCGCTCACTCGCCTCTCTGACTCATTCGTTTTCTCCTGAAACATTTTCCCTTCCGCCGACGCCCTATACAGCCGGCTATGGCGGCCCCAGAAGTTCATCACCGGCACCGAGCAGTACTGCTACGACCTCGACCGCTTCTGCGTCGCCGCCCGTGGAGGGGACCGGGTTCAAGAAGGGCTTCATGAAGCTGGGGTCGCTTGGGAAGAGGCCGTACATGAAGGCGAACAAGTCGATGGTGAGCCTGAGACTTGAGGAGGCGGAGCAGCAGGTCCAGCAGGCAGACTCGTCGGACGATGGGATCAGTATGCCGTGGAACTTCCAGGTGCGTTCTGCAGCAGATATAGGCGTTAATCCGGGATTTACACGGATATCAGCATCATGTCCATGTTGATGAAACGTAGGTCTTCTATTGATACATCAGGCTCATCTACTCATAGAGATCAGAATGAAAGGAATGCCTCCTTCTTGGTCGTCTTCCCTGCAGGCTGCTGGATTCACGGAGGAAGAGATCGCGATGATTCGCGCACGTCGCGCCGCCTCTCCCAACTCGCCCTCCCTCCACAGTCTCAGCCTTTCCCGCCCACAGACTCCGGCCGCCCCTTCAGAAAGTATCCTGGCACATCCCAACCCTAGAACAAGCTCTCTTCCCCGTCAATTCTCCATCGCCTCGTCGTCGCAGCGCTCGTACTCCCCCTCCACGCGACGACCGACGCAATCACGCAAAATGTCTAGTGCGTCGCGCCAGACGGACGCGTCGGACGTTGGCTCTGAATCCCAGTACATGACCTCCCGCCGGCCGTCCGTTAGCAGTAGTACGCGAGATGAAGAGGATGAGAGCGAGGGCGAGAACAACCGGGCAACGATTGTCGGTCTCCCGCCTGCACGCCACACGAGCTCGCCGTCTGTCCAGTCCGGCTTTTCGTATTCGACACCGTCTGAGAAAAGCAGGCCGGTGCCCCCACCCCAGCGGACATTCCGCATCACGAACGAAGATCTCGAGGCGTCCCCACCTCCTGCCTATGCGTCTCCACAGCACGCGTCGCCGCTCGCGCAGGACCCGGACGCAGATGTCGAGCCTGCTCTACTCCCGCCACCGTCGCCAAGTGCGCGGTCGTTCCAGTCCGAGGAGATGGACGATCGCCGGCAGACACTCCGGCCATTGAGAACGGATCATGCGACCGTGTACGTAGGAGGCGAGACCAACGATTTCCTGTCGCCGAAGGGCTCGCCTGTGAAACGGTCGTCTGTGGTGCCTCCGCGGCTGTCGCTGAGCCGAGAGACGCTCGGGGATCTGTCGAGCTGGAGCGAATCTTTGTTCTCTTCCCTCCCTTCCGCTACCGAAGATGACTCGCCACAAGCGTCCTCCTCTAAGCTTCCATCGGTCTCTCCTTCCTCTCGTTCGTTCTTACAGCCAACCTCTGCTTTATCACCACGTTTCCCCGCTTCCCCGACCTCTCCTTCATTGTCTTCTAGTGCGCGGGCGGGCCAGACGAAGTCTGCAAATCCCCCTCCTGCCATCATTGTCAAACCGATGTCCGAAGTAGAGTACAGCGCGGCGTCTACCGCTACGACTCCCCTCTTTGATGAGATAATGGGCATGGTACAGTCTCCCCTGCCCAGCAAGTCTTCGACCCCGAGATCCCCAAGATCACCAGACGTTCTCTCGGTACCACCACGCAGCCCGCATCCAATGCCAGATTCTGCTATCCTTCCAAAGGACGAATATATGGAGCTTGAGGAACCTCCCTCAGAACTAGCTGAAGAGTTTGGTCTGTCCCCAGCCCAGCGCGGTCGGGAAAATAGGGACTCTAGTATGTCTGACATGAGCAACCGGTCGACGGTCACAGTGACCAACGCTACCATAATTCGCGGCGCACTTGCGACGAGAGCGGTAGCTGAGGTTGTGAGACAGGTTCCGAGCAGAAGTGGCTCGAAGGACTCCGAGTATAAGGGGGCTGCACTAACCATTGATGTGGACCGGGCTAGCGCGGATGTGATGACGCCTGCCTCGCTGTCGCCGTTTAGTGGGTTCCCATCGCCGTCATGGACCCCTCACTCTCCAGGTAGCCCTGTGACGAACAGGGCGTCGGTGCAGATGACAGTCCGCTCGGCATCACCGCAAAGCACTCGGTCGTCGAGCCCGTCGAATTCCAATTCAAGTGGGTCCGGCACGAGCTCGAGTATGACGGAGGAGACGTTCGAGACTGAGACGAGCCCGCGAGCAGTCAGGGCAGAGACCGAGAAGCCGCCCAAGAGCCCGCATCTTGCGTATCTGGACGCATCGCCAGCGGCATCGCCGTTGCCCTCGCCCTCGCCTGCGAGGTCTACGTTCGGCCGCGTGGCCGCGAATGATGACGTGGACGAGGAACGGGAAGACGTTGCGAAGAGACCCTCGATAATCATTAACGGTATGGGTGAAGGAGAGGCTGAGGCGGATGCGTCTCCAGCAATCTCGTCATCGTCGTCCCCTTCGCCGCTGACGCCTGCACAGCGTTATCCTGGGTGGTTGTCTCAGGTTGTGCGACCGCTCGAGGAGTTTATTGACGATGTTGAGCCAACGGACCTTTACGACGAACTGCAGGAGATCGCGGAGGGTGAGAGCGGCTCGGTGTTCTCCGCGCGCGTCGTCAAGGCCTCGTCCAGTGCATTTGTCGCTATTAAGCAGATCCACATCGTGCCGTCCGGGACACCAAAGTTGACGGATCTGCAGCGAGAGCTGGCGTTGATGAAGGGTGTGCGCCATGAGAATGTGCTGCATTTGGACACTCTTTATGTCGACTTGGGGGAAGACTCGCTGTGGATAAGGATGGAGCTGATGGACAGAAGTTTGGCGGATGTAATCGCCATGAGCGAGGATGGAGTCACTATCCCGGAGAAAGCTATGGCGAGGTTCGCGAACGATGTAAGCCGTGTATCAATCACATCCTGCTTATTCTCAACTGTCTGCATGACAATAGGTTCTATTGGGCCTGCAGTATCTGCATAGCCAGAATATCGCCCACCGAGATGTCAGATCTGATAATATGCTCCTCAATGGGGAGGGCGTGCTGAAGATCGGTACGTACTGTTCTCAATCTTCTCAGGCATATCACCGAATATGTATCAGCGGACTTCTCGACTGCTGTGCGAGTCTCTCCGGACGCGCCTAGCTGTTCCGACGTCGTCGGCGTACCTTACTGGCAGGCTCCAGAAATCCGGAAGTATGTAGTCAAAAGCCAAATATGTCCTATCGTAGATGTTGACATCGTTGCACAGGGGCTCATATAATGCTCTCAAGGTCGACGTTTGGTCGTTGGGTGCGACGATGTGGGAAATGGCCCAGTCAGAACCTCCCTTCTCGGACATTCAGAATCCTAGAGATTTCCCTGAGCAATGGCCTGCACTGGATCAGGCCAGTGCATATTCTGAATCTTTCCACGACTTCCTGGATCTTTGTTCCCGGCCAAATCCCATACGACCAACGCCCGAGGAACTTCTGGAGGTGCGTTTCAACAAGTTAACCTTCGCTCACGGTTACTGAGTCTCTGAAATAGGAACCTTTCGTCCGCAAATCCTGCCCGCGTTCAGTCATCATCCAGTTACTTTCGGAATGTAGAGATATTGAAGAGCGGTCACAGCGAAGACTGAGTGTTGGATCACAAGGGACTATTTCATGATACCAGAACCATCTACACTATTTCTCCGTATTTGCATTTTTTATGTTCACAGTTCATCTATCTTCCCTGCTATACTTTCCACGGTGTTCTTCAATCCATGGCAGCCCACGACCACGCTGTCATTCTCATCCTCCGCACATTCAGCAATGAAGGTCGATGTCTCAGCGACAAATCCTGCACCGGGAATGAGTTGGCAATTGGGGGTTAGACACTTATAGTCTTCTCACCTAGAAGCTTTTGGCCATGCATCTTCCAGATGGCCTCAGAACAACTGAGCGCAAATATGCGCAACGCCGCGTCATCCGAGCGGGTATGCATCAAGACGTCCAAGTTGATCTTCTTTAGCAAGGCATCATCACTGGCAGCATCTGTCAGAGCGATCAGGCAGTTTCGCAGGACATCTCTGCCATCCCCAACTCGAAGGGCAACGGGTATCTGTGCCATAAGTGCCGGCTCGACTTGACGCAGTTTGTCATCTCGCCAGAAAACTGAGGAGATACGTGTAAGCCGACGAAACTAGGGCGACTCAGATTCATCTTTACCTCCTTCATCGAACCTGAAACTCCTGCCGAAGATTGTGATGACGGACGTCCAGAGAACACTCTCATTTAGGACCGTCGACGATTTGAACGTCTGCAGGATATCCATGAACGGCGAGAGTAAAAAGGACATGTAAGGCGTCATCAAGCTCTGTTATTGCACGCAGTGAGTTAGCCGTCATCATGTGCCCAGGACGATCGTACCTTGAAAAACTCGAGAAGGGCTTCGTATGTATGACAAAATGTTATTCTCTTTCCAAGCGAAGAGCCTGAATATTGTTCAGTCATAGTTCCTCATGAAGATCCTCCTTATTCCAGGACTTACCGCCATCGCTGTCGCCGAGCGCCCAGTCATACAATTTCCTGAACATGGGCCTGAAGGATGTCTCATTAAGTTTTGTCACGAATTCAAGGAAAGCGTTGATTATTGTGCTCTCTAGCTGATACGGGAGTCAGTACGACACAACAGATTGACAGTGACGAGACAACAGGACAAACCTGTTCAACCCCGTCCACTGCCACTTTCTGCCGGGCGTCAAACCCGTCGAGGAACACTCGTAGCAGTGATTTCAAACGGTCCTCAACGACAGAACGTTCCGCCACCCGCAATGCTCTTCGTAACACTTCGAAGTACGTTGACACCCGTGATACCTATCGATGAAAAGAAATGAGAAGGGACATGACACGACCATAGCTATACGTACGTTGTTGGAACCTTCGTATATATGAACAGTTGACAAGGTAGACAGGAGCAATTTAGAAGGCAACTTCTTGGTAGCAGTCTTTATCAAGCTAGTCATGGCCCGCGAGCATGACTTGTCGAACCCCACAGTGAAGTAGGTATCCAAGACCTGAGTGAGTTCGTTGCTACCCCAGAGGTTGGGTATGGAATGCAAGAGGCCTTCGAGTGCATGCACAGCGGGAATGAAGGCTAAAGCGAAGAATATCGTATAAGACCAAGCAGATAGCGACTTTGCATACTCCGAACCTTCAGCGATAGAGTCCTTCCCTTGAATGAGACCAACCGATTGACGGATTATGTCCCGGAAGTATGGAAGAATCCGAGGACCGAGCTTCGTACTAAGCATAGACAATTGTCAGATACCCCTTCACGAGATGCGCAAAAACTTACATCATGGGAGCTAGAGCACTTGTGGCCTGTGCAGCAACCTTCTCGCTTGCCATGGCACTGAGAATCTGTGGAACGACATTCAAGAGCAGAGTTTCTTCCCCTGGGCAAGCTGACTCGCTGATCGCTTTGACTGCCACGAATGCTCGCGCCTGCAAGAAGTCATCGTTTTCTCTACTTAGGATACGTTCCAGAGAAGAGACGATGTCCTTGACTGTAGCGGTCACTTTCTGCCGCATATCATCCGAGACATCGGACAGACGAGCAGAAAAGATCTCCAACGCGCCGATGATTATCTGCGGCGACAGTGAGGAAGATACGGGTCGGAGGCTACAGGACACGAACCTTTGAATCGTCCGACTGGATGACAGCAGCTACAGATTGCACAAAGTCCATGACATGCATGGAGCCTAGGACCTGATTTAGAGTGGTACGCGCCGCCTGAACTACGTCCAATACGGACTCGTCTTTGGTCTCTTCGTCCGAGAGGGAAATTAATTCCAGGAACCTCGACACCAGGGTGCTGATCGGCTGTTCCGGATGTACTTCGCGGCTTTTTGCGGCCGCGTTTTGTGCAGACTGTCCGACGAGAATGATGAGTGAGCGTGCGCGACGCTTATAGAGGAGGGCTCTGGAGGCGGGGGATTGCTCGTCGTCGGCGCTGCAATAACGAATAGGCAAAAAGTAGGAGATTCTATAAGAGGCACTGACCGCGTACTATCCAAGAAGACGCTTTCCGAATTATCCGGTTCCATGATCCGACGAAGAAGCCGTTGGCTCTCCGATAGACATTCCGAAAGTGCCTGTCAACGAGTATTACCAAGACTGCGAGCAAAACATAGGGAGGCCGGCTTACCCCTAGCTGCATTGGAGGAGGGCAATGCTCGAGAATCGCAATAGGCAATGAGAGGGTAGCTTGCAAGTCGGCTATGTTCTGTCGAACAATGCGATTTGCCGATTTTTCTACGAAAAGCATGCAGAGAGGAGCCAGGAAATCCTCTGCTCCAACAACGTCAATGAGGTGCGAGAAGAAACTGCGGAAGCATGAGTCAAACACATGTATGTCTAGCATGGTCGACCTACTTGGCACGACGATGACGGGGGATATGGGATGCGGCATCCACGAAAATTCGTAAGAAGTCTCTTGAAGCAATCCACAACTGAAGCTTCTCGGGATGGCCCTCCTTGAGGGAGGATACCATTACGGGCACTATGCTGTCGATAGTCTGTTCCCCGAGGCTCAGGATTGAAACACAGAATAACGTGCAATAGACTCACCTTCTGCACGGCGTTAAAGCTGTAGGCGTCATCCCTATGGAAAACATTTGAGCCCATAAACGTGAATACGGGCATGATATTATGCAGGACAGCTTCAGGTGCAAGGCGAGCCATGGCAGCCATGAGTAGTAGAACCTGGTTGAACGACTGCGGGTTATCCGCGGCTAAAAGGGGCATATGAGTACTCAACTCCTTCAGAATCGATGCTGCCCTACACGCACCCCTTAGTAACTCTACCAGGATGTCAAGGCGGATTGCGGACGTCTTGAGACCTGGGACGGACTACAAATGACGTAAGCATGTGAAGAGCCGAAGATGTGTACTATCAAAGCTGCCTACTTGACTACTGAGCTTCTCCAAAGCAGCCATAAGTAATTGCTCCACGTAGCTTTTGTCGGTTTGGCCCCAAGTTTCGCAGTGTACAACTTTACCCAGTATCTCCAACATGCAGATAAGCAATTCAGCAGATCCCGCTATAGACTTGGTGCTAGTGATCTCTGCCAGAAGCATCAGCGAGGGAAGAGTATTCTGATCGTCACTTGGTATCTCGGCCCTGTAGAGGATATGAGGATATGAACTTATCGTCACCTTCACATCCCATGATAGACTTACGGGTCATATCTGGCTTTTTTGCTTGCTCGGTCATTGCTGTCTGGTCGCGGAAACACCAGACCATTGAACAACTTTATGACCAAGCTGGGGTCGTTGATGATACTGGATAGGAGTTCTTTACCGTGTGCAGCCTGATTATACGACGATCCCGATGAGCTCACAGAAAACATCGAAATTCTGACTTACGTTCTTGGTGCTTGCACTGGCACATGCGAGCAGGACGTAACAGAGCTCCACCTGCCGGTCCAGGCCTAAGGCAGTGAACAGACCACTCTGCAGATTGCGGGAGAGAGGAGCTCTTGCGGAAGCGAAGGAACCTACAAGCTGATGAGATTAAATAGGAAGTAAGCCAGGGGTGGCACTCACCAACATTGAAGACGCGCCGGACTGAAGATAGATAGACCGGCCAGACCACACTCGCGGCATTATTGAACTCTGTGGCAAGAGATACATCGAATGACTGCAGTAGAAGCATGCAGTACTCTTGTAATCTGTGGCCGTACGTGACCTGTAGTTCCCGCACGGGTTGCTCGGATACCACGTCGCGAATCAAGCCCAGTAACATTTTCCCCTTAGCAGGATGACGGACACCCTCTACCATTCTCAGCAGGCCTAATCGTACGCTGAGAATGGTGCACGCATTCACATGCGACAAGATGTAGCATAGCAGCCGCTGCTTGTACCTGGTAGGTACTATCAATACGAGAAAGCCGTGGGATACGCTGCACTTACCCTGCTTCCTTCTTGGGATCTACCTTGGAAGGCTCCAGGATCGTCACATGAAGACCGATGGCGTACTCTGGATCATTGACAAGATGGGCTTGATGAGAGGCCAACGAGGCTGTATACTTCTTGAAGTCTTGCCAATCAACAAATTGGAGCTCAGCTAGCGGTTCATCAGTACATTACGAACCAGAAGAGGAAATGCAAACTGACAAGAACTTGGACCATATATGGTCTCATAGCCGTATATCGATGATGCTTCTTTTGCCTCGGAGAGGCTTTTGATGACCGAAATACATTCCACGGCGGCACGACGCACAGCAGTTTCTGTATCTTGCAAGGCTACCAGAAGACAGGGCAAGATAGTTTGGAAGTCTACTGCCTTTTCGGTACCATCATGGGCAGCGAGGAACGCAGCACTATGAAGAAGTGCCGCTTCGCGGACACGCCGAGCATCCGGATTTTCATCACCTTCTGCGCACGAAGTCCATATGCCCGCCAAAAATGCGAGAGAGTCGTCGCCAAGGTTGATGAACAATGCACGCAGGATACTGGATGTCAAGACCGGCAGGGTAGATGCGGAATTTGCTAGATTATACACCTTGCGCATGAGCTCTACGTAGCGAGCGCTCCACGAGTCGGCGGAATCCGAGCCGGAGCGTCGAGGTGTTTCGGAAATCCAGTCTATGGTCAGATTCGCGGGCCGCACGATAACAGGGACCAGAGCCAGAATCGCAGTCTGCAACCGACGCGTCGTGTTCCAACTGCTCGGCTTCTGCACCACAGTCGCACCCAAGCTTTCGTCGTTCAGAAACTGCAGATGTAACGAGATCAGATCAGCAGCCACTACGGAAAAGAACGGGACATACCGAGTGCAGAGTATCGACGCCCGCCATAAAATCACCCATCTCATCAAGGTTCTTCAGACACATGGCATTCAAGAGGCGGTGCGCCGCTTGCACTTGCGCTTCGCCAGAGAGAATACCTAACAACGCTCGAACCGTAAGGTAGCCAAGATGGCGAGCATGCGGGTTCGGGTCCTGAAGCTTCATGAGTAAGTAGTTGATGTGGTGCGCGTAGTCACTCGACGCGACAATATTTTCTAGGTAGGACTGTGAGACCGGGGAATAGCTTTACAATGTCCTACGGACTCACCAGCAATCTTCAGGGCTAAGGCGAGGTTCACTTTCCCCATCGCCCGAACACTGCTGCCCTCACTCTCGCCTGCGTCCTGCTTGCCCATCTCCCACTGCACGACGTCTACGCACCCTCCAAGCAGGTCATAGCTCCCAATGCCACTTGCCGCTTCCGGAGAACTGATAATCTCCCATACAGAGCTTGCGGTCCGCTGCCGCGGCTTCGAGAATAATAAGAACGCGAAGAGCACCTTCTCAAACACCTCGCAGCTGGCGCTAAAATTAGCGTTACAGAACTGGTTGCACAGGAACGTGAAGTGCAGGCGAACGACTTGGCGAGAGGGAGCACTGTTGGATAGCAGCACAGTGGAAAGCGTCGACAAGTAGGTGTCTTTGTGCTGTGAGAGAATCGGGAGGAGCAGGCCAGGCTGCGAGTAAAGCATCTCAAGTACTCCGATGTTGGTGTCGTGGATACGCGTGAGAAGAGCGAGGTGAATGGACTCCTGTCAAACCAGGGGACTTCAGGTCTCAACTAGGAAGCATAATATGCCAGGTCACGTACCAAGTCAGTTTCCAAAAGTTCGTCATCCTTGCCCAGTGCCTCATATATGTTACGAACAGAGATGGTCCGCACGCTGGGATCCGCGTTGCTAGATCCAACTATGATATCGCGACTCAGCCCGTCAACGTGCCCAAGAGCAGAGGATACCTTCGTCGATCGTGTAAACAAAATGCATGCCCAAAATAAAGATCCTCAACGATTACCTGGACGATGGACAAAGACAGTATCAGCTGCTCGACGGCCTCCTTGGCATCTTCATCCTCAGCTATGATCTTCTCGGCCGTCTTCTGTAGGATTTCTGGATAACGCTGCTGAATTAACGTCAGCATGCGCCGATGCTCGTTCATGTGGGCTGCATCCTCCGAGTCCAGTACTGCGTCGACCAGAAGATGCAAAGCCCCGTGGATTACTGCGTCGGGCACCTCTGGACATGTCAGAATGGTCTCTAGAACGGTGCGGGACGTCTCGTCGTTCAAGCGAGCCAGCAATCCAGGCATCAGCGGGTTGACTATCTTCTCCGCCCCAGAGAACTTCATGATCTCCTGCAACGCAGAACCGATGTTCTGCAATTGAAGCATAGACTTCACGCTAGCGTCCACGAACTTGTCCAGGATCTCCTGCGAAGCGCAAACCGATAGTAACGCGCGGATGCACTGGCCTGGTGCAACATGGCGGCCACTAGCTAATACCGCGTTAACGATAGCCTTGAGCGCCGCCACCGAAAATGTGCACTTTTGAGATAAGGCCGCTAATAAGACATAGTTCCCCAGTATGATATCCTTAGAGTGCGGTGTCGTCTGCAAATCGAGCTTCTGCAGAGGTTCAAGAAGTGCCGGCAGAAGGAACGCCAGTTCGCCCTCAGTAAGAGATTTGTTTTTGGCGATGAAATCGACGAGTGTGCCGACATGGAATGCCACAAGGACGCGGTGTGCTGTCTCGTACTCGATGGCGTGAGGCAGAAGAGATGCGACAAACCGCGAGATGTCGGAGTTTCGTGTCATCTCAGTCACAAGTGACGTCCGGGGAAGAGGTTGGGCAGCCGATTTCAACGGTAGGAGGAACGACCATTTTGACTGCTTGTTTATGTGCAGAATCGTAACCATTTTGGCAAAATGAGGAGACTCGTGGAAGGGCAGAAACAGCGACAAAACATCCTCCACGTTAAACTCATTGATCCTGGACGAGAACCGTCAGGTTTCTGGCATCATCAATCGCTACCACGATAGAATGGCCTGGTGACTGACTATCGCAAGAATTTGCGTTCAGGGAAAGCAAACACCCGGCAATAGTCAACCATCCAGCTATCCCAGTACGAGTTACATATTTCGAGCTCACCTAAATCGCCTAACAAGCCACTCAATCACTCTACTGGTTGGTCCGTCCATCAGATACGGACCGAGGAGCCTCAGATACCCTGCAATATTCCTGTCCAGCTCTGCATTCGCACTGGCGTTCAAAAGCGTCCTATCCAGCCCCTTCGAAGATTCGGAGAAAAGTGCATCTTCATAAGCGTTGAAAGCTGGATTCAGTGACTTGAGCCGCAGAGATCCGTTAGCGGCTAGAGCATGGATTGAATCAAGGTCATGCTGGTCTGCTTCTCGCCCAGTGAAGAGATAGGACTCAGCCCATTTCCGTTTCGACCTGTCGACGAGTAGAGTAGTATTCAGCGATGCGCCCTGCGCTAACTGGGCAGCAAGACTGGACGGCATGGAAATCGCAGGAGGGAAGCGGACTTGTACGAATTCGCGTCGCCACTGCGCTCTCTAACCAAATTTCGTATCACGTGACCTTCGCCGCCGCTTAGATTAGATGAAATGCGAAATGCGAAACTAAATAATGTCACACAGGATAGCCCCCCGGTCACAGACTATGCCTTCCTGTCCCTGCGAGATAGGCACCCCGTCACTCCCACCCGAATCTCCTCCCCTGCTACACTGGTCGCTCTAATCTCTTAGAAGTAGTTTCCTGGCATGTATAGCATAATAGGAAAAATATTCTTGGGCTGGTAGCAGTACGGCACATCTGCCATGGTCACATAGGCCTCATAATGAGGGCATAATGCTTGCAACCTCTATAAGGAATCGACGCCACCGCAGCTGTTCTCTGGCTCAAGTCTATACTCGGACAATGTGCACGCTCATCCTTCTGGGCATTCATGCTGCCATTGCTTATTACCGCCTCATGTTCTGCTTGCTTAGGCACCAAAAGACGTCGTTCCTCGAGCCGACCTATAGTGGAGACTTCGGTAACTCCGCGTCCTTCGTTGCATACATGAAGGAGATTGCCTTGCTGAAGGACGCCGATCTTCTTCTCGTGGATTCTGGAGACTTGCATGCATGACGGGACAGGTTTGTCGGATGGGTTCCCGCCTGGTGGTGTTGACGTGCACGGTATGAACCAGTTCATTGCCCATCTGCCGTATGATGTGATGTGATGGCTATCGGGAATCACGAGCTGTACATCTACGCCAACACCTACGACATGTACCCCAACTTCGTTCCGAAGCTTGGAGAATGCTACCTCTCCTCGAACATCAACATCACAGTCTATGACAAGAACAACAACAGTGTCAGCGTACCCGTTGGGTCGCGCTATCGCATGTTCAAGACACTTAAAGGACGGCAGGTCATGGCTCTGGGTTAGTTATGTCCCAGGTTAGTGAAGTTATATTACGATATATGACTGTTCTGAGAGCAAGCTACAGATGCACCTGAATATCAGAAACCAGCCCGTAGGCGGGGAACATGTCCACGGCGACGTCCACAAGAGACGTACTCGCCCAGACAAGAGGCGCGTATGCACGCCATCTGGAGGTTGATTCGTCGACGAGAACGTTCACAGTGTACGCGAGGTGGTGCTGCGTGGATGGCCGCGTCGGCGTCGACGAGGAATAGGTGCAGTTGGCGGGAGTGTTCATGCATGCGGAGAGGGAGCTAGGGAGAAGAGTGTGTGCAAACGGGATGTTGGGATCGATACTAAGGATGTAAGCTCAGTTGCACTGCGCTCATTCGCTAGCATCATCTTACCACTTTTACCAGGCTTGCCCCAGCCTCGGCGACAATACATGCCATACACCTCTTCCATACTCCTCGTCTCCCGACTTCCTCAGCTCGATCCCGCCCTCGAACGTTAGCGACTAGGATCCCGTTGACCTTGTCTTCGTCAATTTTAGCTCGAGAGTGCAGGAGACAGTGCAGCCGAATGAGAGGGACTTTCCAACATGCTGGCGGAGACGGCGCGACAGTGGGAGCTGGATTGGAAGCATATATATACTTTCTACATACAGATTTACATTTAACTCCTCTTTACATTTATCTTCCGTTTCCGAACACGACCGGGCTTACGCATGAAATCCGCTTCGTCTGGCTCGGTCAGGCTCGGGAATGAATGGAAGAGTTGCATGACCTCTCCGGGCACATTGTCACCGAGCGGTGAAAGGCACTAACACGCGACGAAACCCACACAGACCTAAAGGGGAACAACAACCACAAAGCGTAGCACCAATCCCTTGGTGCTAGATGGCTGCGAGGTCTGGGGCGACGAAGGGTATAATAGACGTTCGGAGGGATAGGGTAGGGTAAGACGTATAGATGGGGCTAAAGGTAGATTGGCGCAGACCAGTTGCGGTCGTGCGGCAGTCTCAATTCGATACGCACACTTCGGGAGACGCTTGTATCGTACTCTGCTTGACGATGCGATTCTAACGCACCCGGTGCGCTCTTGGTGCGATAACTTCTTGGGCTGTCGCGGAGCGCGCGCTTGTCGCACGGACTCGGAGGGAGCGGGATCGGGATCGCCTACACAATGCGATCGAGGCACGCGTACAATGCCTTCGATGCGATGTGCGATGCTTCTAAAACTCGAGACAACTCGATCGCGGTTAACGAGACGGGCGGCGCATGAGGCCGGACTTAAGAGAAAACCTCGAAACGAAAGTGCTCACTTGTCGCGCGCACTGTCGGAAGGTTCGCGCAAACTCTGGTTGAAGTTGGAAGACCGTCGAAAGCCTTATACTCTGGAGGAAACTCTTGCGCTGAGAACGAGATACGAAGGGTGAAGATAACTTGGATTTTCAAGACAAAGAGAAAGGGTTTAAGTACAAACGTCGCCGCTACACTACTCGCAGTCGCACATGAGGAGAAAACCATCTTCCGCAAACCATCCTCTGCGTCGCGCGCTCATCCACAAGGTGCGCATCGCCCCAACCGCCCTGTACCTAACTTTCCTACCAATCCTATCGTTTCCGCGCGGTGCGGTGCCTGCATGAGTACGCTCGTAGCCTAGCTTGAAACACGCGACGAGTCTTGTCCTCGCGCCACGCCGTACGAGACCTTGCGTCGACGCGGCGGTGCCACAGTAACTTGAGTGGCGGGCGTAGTTGCCGAAGAGCGGCACGGCTGTGCCGAAAGGGGAAGTGGGTCGGGCGAGTGATGCGTCGCACGGAGGGAGCCGAAACCGATGATGGAGGCGGTGAGTTGATGCATACGGGCGCCCTGAGCATGCGACCCGACGGGCGGCGAAGGCGATGATGGGAACGACAGGCGGGACATTGAGTGGGATGGTCGATCTAGAATGACTCGATGGCCTAGACTCCTCAGGACCGACCGGTCTGTGTTGTGCCGAGTTGCCGTTGACTCGATCGGAAAGATCCGGAGGCCGAGGCTTACACGTCATTGTGGCCGAGTCCAAGAATAGTCTCTGAGACCAGAATAGATCGGTTTGCATTGAGTCCCGCTGAATAGAGTGAGTGTTGCCACGCTGCGGGGAATAGAGTCGCGGGCTTGCCGCCAGAGTGAATAGTCGGGGTCGCCAGTATAGTCGTCGCTCGCCTTCCAAGGAGCTGTCAGCGGCGAGCGAACGTGCAATAGAGTTGCAACATCGCCGCGATCATGAAACCACCCTAAAACGCGTTTTCGGAGCGCAGAACCCTGATCGGCCGTATCAGCGGAATGGCCATTGCACGGAGATCGAGGTGCCTCAACGAGTGTGACATGGCACAGCCAGGGCTTGTTATGATCAAGAGGAAGTGGCGAAGGAACAGGGGATCATTGTCATGATTGACATGGAGGTCAAGAGACAGACACTGTAAACGGGGAAGGTGGAGGGCGCGCAAGAGCTTATACACAGCCATCGCGCGCATGTCGGTCAATGTGAGCGATCGCAACAATGGCTTGGACAGCCGCCAGGTGAATCGAGCCGTATCAATATCTTCAATGATGAGCCCACGGAAATGGAGAGACTCAAGGGCGGTGAGACTCTCCAGAAGTGCCTCGAGCTGACCAGACACCTCAAATGTACTTGCGCTGTCATGCAAGTACAAATTGCGTATCCTTGGGAACTCGGTCTCCACGCCTAACATCGGAACCCGTGCCAGCGAGAGAGACTCCAACGAGGGGACAAGAGTATGTCCCTCATCAAGTACTCCTGGGTATTCAATGAAGACGTCTGGGGATGTGGCGAGAACGTAGAGTCCAAGATGTTGAAGTTCCGGGAGAAGGAGTGTGTCGGGAAGGTACTCGATGAAGTAGGGGTAGAGCGCTGGTTTGCTGGTTCAGAAAATGAGGGACCGCCAGCGTGGTGCCACAGGGAGAAGGAGTTCCATAAACTCCTTCAGGAGAGAGATGCGGAGCGCCAAGGTGGTGGTGTTGGAGCGTGGGTCGAAAGAGTAGATGCGGATATGAAGGGGGAGGGAGCCTGCGCGTTCGAGGACACGTTGAGAAATCGATAGGCTTACGTGGGGTCCCAGTTCGATGTACGTCCACACCGGCCGGTGATGCACCGCGACTGCATGCCAATGCTGACAAACCAACATAATGACAATGCGCGCCTCCTCTACCGATCCCAGCACAGTGCCATCCCGCTGAACAGTGCCTACTTGCTCCAAAAGTTCCACAAAAAATTCGGCTAGTATCTCATTGGGCACAGCAGTAATGGGCGGCGGGACAGGCGGGAAGGCAGCCATGCTGCAAATCCGCTATCGGGTGTGCAAATATCAGAAATAAGAGACTGTAAGAGAGAAGACATATGACATACCTTGCAGCAGAAAGCGAGACAGCCGTGGCCAGAGGCTCCCGCCCCCGCGCGCATGCAGCGGAGGCCACGCGAGACAACAGAAATGGCCTCCCAGGCATTGTCGAGGACATAGCATAAGAACTAGCGGGTCGATAGCCAAGAGAATATTTTTGCCAGAGCCAGCAGAGCCATAGCAATCAGAATCAGGCGGATTTAAGGAAATCGGCCCAGTACAAGAGGAGATTCGGGTGGGGGCGACAGGATGGCCATCTCGAGGGAGCAGGAAGTTCAACCGCAGGCGACGGAATCCGCATCCGGCGCCGACGGGAAGCGCAGATGCACGTGGCCGGAAAATCAAACGTCGGTGACCCGAATGGCCGGTAGTGGCGATGAGAAACAAATCTCAACGCTTCCGGATATGGAGCCGGCGGCAACGGGATTCGGCTATGGAGACGACCGGGGGGCTGCGTGCCTGTGACCGGATTGCCTGATAGGTGACCGGTTTATCATCTCACGCGACATTATTATATCATGCAGATGAAATTTCCTACATCCAGGAAATCATTACAATAAATATTCATAGGAACTACATGTAGTTCGAGTCCGCAAGAATGCAGATTCCACATCTCAGTACATGCGTGTAAGAGAAAATTGAAGAGAAACCAAGGAAAAATAGAAGCAGGTATGAAAGGTATACTAATAATGGGCGGTATTATTGAGAATATAGCCTTAGGATCCGATTATGACTTTGGTGGCAGTTCAGGTACGGGAGGTATTTGTGTACCACTAATGCTGGTGAAGCCTTGCCGCGGTCTCTGCACCTTGCGTTGTTTGTTCTGCTTCTCATGTTCTGCTTGCATCTGGGTCATGATCTGTAATTGCTGGGCAATGAAGTCGGACGTCCCCGGCCTGAGCATTGACACTGAGTTCGGGTTCGTGGTAGTATTTTCTAACCGACTCACCTCATGCGCAGGATGCGCATAATTGTCTCCCCATTCGTCACCTCCTTCTCCTCCCGCTTCTCCCTCTTGCGATCCCGGATCGTACCAAGGTTGCGTTGCGAGTAAACGCTCTTGGCCCGCTTCTTCACAGAAGGTGATGCCCTTAGACTCTGCTGCATCATGCGAACGCATTCCTCCATCAACGCATCGCTGCGATGACTGTGTCAGCAGCAAACTCGGAGAGGGAGAAGTGATTAGGCACTTACGTATGCCAGTCGTAGTAGAGTCGAATAGATACGATATCGCGGTATTTCTGGTTCTGCAGAGATTCCAGTGGTACAGGGCCTTCTCCGCCAGCGTAGAAGTAGTCGCGCAAGAACTACAGCAATCATCAGCTCCGATATAACGTGTTATACGAAATGGTCCTTACTTTTAGCCACTTGAATACAACGTCGACTTCCTTGTCAGTCAAAGGCTTCATCTCGCTTGGAACATCCGACAAGGGAGGGATAAGCATGCCCTCGATGACGTTCAGAATCTCTTTCCAAACCCGCGTCATGACCATCTCCTTCGCCTCATCACTCAGGTACGTATTGAACGTCTGCAGATTGGCGTCGAAGTAGTCGAATAGTGGGGATAAAGCCTGCTCCAACTCGACATCCGTCAATTGGTCCGGTCTGACGCGAGGTTTTTCAGTGTCCGGCAACGGGATTTGCACTTCACTTGACGACGCTCCAAGAGCGGATCTGTACAAGGCCGTCACATTACCCAAGGCCTTGTTGTAATCTAGACTGTAAGATCCTGTCTTCAGCAACGTCTTCAGTGTAGTCCGGGATAGGCATTGCTGGATGAAAGGGACCATCTAAAAAGGGGGATGAGACGCAAGCGACAGAGCCACGTACTAGGACTCTCACCTTGTCAATGAATATGCGGATCATGTCGCCCTCCGCCCGCTTCAGGGAACGGAAGGCCCGCCCAAAGTAGAACAATATATCGTCCTTCTCTCCTTCCATGCTGACGCGGAGCAGTATCCGACCTTGGCTGTCCAGGTCCAACCACAGGTCATGAGTCAGGAAATCGCCGAAGCGTTTTGGATCAAGACAGATATACGCTCTTCCAACCGTGTCGTGTTTCCCGACAAGCGCTCGGTCTCTCACACTGACCATCAACCACAGCGGCTTGTCTACGGAGATATCATATGTCTCATCCCCTGAGAGAACGAGTTAGCGTGGGCATGTCATGGCCACAATGAACATACTCACATCGGGGATTCAGATTCTCGTAAATAGTCCTTGTCTTTGCCAAGCGATTACCAGCCTCGTCGCTGAGCGTCACAAACGTATCCAGGGCGGAAGACGGATTAGTGCTTAGTGGCACAAGTCCCTCCGCTATGGCGATCTTGACGCTAAACAGGAAACGAGGTCGCTCGTTCTTATCTGGTACAGGAGGATGCGACTCCAGTACCTCGGCCATCTTATCCGCCTGAAGTTGGTTGTACATGTTATCCAGTAATTTCCGAGCGGCTTCGACATTGTTCAGCTTCACGCAGGATTCGGCCTGGAAGTTGAACGGTTCGATCTTCTTCTCGCCCTGAGCCAGCTGCTTGGCCTTTTCAAGCCATGCGGAGGATTTTTGCGGCTGCAGGAAATCAGCTGGGCGCGGGAAGAGCTCCGCCATGAACAGCTCTTCCACGCTTCTGCAGTACTGTTCGATAGCTTTGCTGATAGTCTAGTAGCTACAGTGAGTTCCCATATTTGCCGAAGTGCTCCATAACGCTCACCTTGGCTAAACTTGTAGCAAAACGAGCTTCCTGATACTCATCCGACCATTCCAAGTCTTGCAAGAACTGAATTGGACTCCGTAGAGAATCGAAAAGGTCGACAATAGATGAACTATGACCTGAAGCATCCTCGGCTTGGAACTTCAGATAATGTTAGTCAAATAATCTGCAAACGAATCGATCATACGAACCTTGTCCGCTGCAACAGCCTGCATGGTTATCAGTAACCCCGCTGAGGTCGAGATAATGCACCACTTACGTTCTGGACCCACTGTGATGTCCTATTCTCGGTGTTGAGAAGCCACTGCCTAACGTAGGGCTCGAAGAATCCACCAAGATCGAATTCGGTGTGAGCACTGAGCGTCCGATAAAATCAACGGGTGCCCTAATCCAAACGAATATACGTACGCAGGACAAAATGCTTCGTGCATGCCAAGCACGGTCTTCGTGCGCCGGTAAAGTGCGAAGATGTCTTCAATCGGTACATCTGGCGTCGGTCCATTCATGGAATCCTCGAACAGCCGTTTCCGAGAGTTCTCCAAATCCCCAAGGAAGGACGGAACTAGGACTTCTACAACCAATGAGACAATATCTAATTGTCTAGCGTAATCTCTTAGAACAGCTGAACTGAGGAAGCATAACCTTCGCTCACCCTAGAAGTGGTTCTGGGAACCGTTTGTCCAGATTCTTCGCAACCTTCTCTATCTCGTCCGTCATCAACAGGAGAGGTAGCGCCCGGTTTACCCCAGGTTGGCTCTCCAACTCCTTCATTTTTTCGTCATAGTAGAAGGCAGAAACTTGCTTGATACGTTCCTTGATGTCAGCTAACCGGGAGGACATATCTTGCTCGAAACGCTCCAGAAGGCCACTGTCGTGTACATGTTCCAATATTGTCAAATACTGAGCTATATCGGCCGGTTTCAGGTTTGGAAGCGCTTCGACGGCATGATATAGGCATCCCAGGAAGATGCTGAAGAGGCCACTATAGACGTTAGCAAGGTAGTCGACCTAGAGTTATGTCAGGAATACGATCGCACTGAAGTCGCAGATAACATACATCCCCTGTCGGCCATTTGTCGAGTTCCATCTCTGCCAGGACCTTGCTGATTGTCTGCAGTGCTTCCGGTATACATTCAAGAGGAACGTCATTGCGCTCATAAAGGGAGCGCACGACGTCCAGGAAACAAGCAGCACGATAGGGTTGACCTATCCGCCAGCGCAGCGCGCACTCGTTCAGCAGCTCGATGTGAGGAGCCGTCAGAATCCCCAAAGACACTTCATCGTCATCCTTCACCTCGTCACTAAGCATCGCCTCCAAATCCGCACCGATACAATACTCGAGCAGACGCTTGTAGTACTTCTTCGGATTTGGCGGGATGTATGTGAAGTTATGCCCGACCTGAACTTCGTCGTCGCCGTCCAACTCGTCCATGATACCGTCAGTGCGCCCGCCGATAGACCGCCTGCTGCTGATAGAGGCGTGTCTCGAGTTTGTGCCTGAAGGGTGAACGGACCTCATTGAATACATGGAACCAGGTCTTGCGTCGGACGGGGTTGAGGGAAGGGCGTCGGAAGGCGTAGATTTGGCTAATTCCGGGTTGAATTGGACCATGACTACCATTAATTGCGATAGGTGAGAAGTCTCGAGGTGGCGCCAGTACTGCCAAGCGGCCTCGCTCTCGAAGTCCTCTTGACGTCCGGGGAATGCGGCGCCGGCATTGATATTCTTGAGACACGTCTATATTGCGGACATGAGAGCGCTCCACCGTACATATGGTGCAGTGCATACCTTCAAGTCCTGTAATGCTGCCTGATGACACATGAGCGGAGGTATGGCTACGAGATTAATTAGGCTCACCTTCTCCGTGCAGATCGCCCTCAGAGTGTCGACCTCCTGCTGCACAGCAGGCTCAGGGATTTTGAATAGTGTCGCAACGGTCCGCACCAGCGCCATGTCAGCAATATTGCCACTTACGGTAGGGGACTGCAGTGACGTCGAGTCGCGGTCCCTTGAAGTTCCGGAAGCAGAAGCAGAATCGTACCCTGAATCACTGGAGGTCTGTGACGGCGCCAGCTTGGCAGTGTACATGTCCAGCCGCGCTGTCAGTTCAGGAGAGACATGGCTAATGCTCTTCAGACATTCCCGCAGCAACCGCACGAATAGTGCTATCTGGTTGTTCAGCTCCAGCTTCCACCCCTCATTCGCCAAGGTAGGCTCCTTCTTGAGGATGTTCGTGGCGTGCGTGGCGAACATGAGGATGAGCTCCTCGATCTTCCGGTTCTCCTTCATCTGTCTGCGGAATGTGTCGATCTTGAATTGGCCATAAAATACGGCCATAGTCCGTCGCACTAGTTGGTCTGAATACCTTCACTGCAGCTCAGCCGGCTTACTCCAAAGTAATGAATGTCATGACAAAGTGATCACGTACGCGGCGTCCTTGCCCATTGCGATATCCTGTAACCTCTGCTCCAAAACCTTCAGCAACTTCTCTGGAAACTTGACACTCCGAGGGCCATCGCGTGCATCCTTGAAAAGGTCACCGATCGAAAAGATGGAGTTCGAAAGCGCGCCGGTCAATCGAGAGGAGTAGTCCTTGGATTCTCTCGACTCCCGCGGCTCTCCATTGGTAGAGGCCTCTACAGCCTTAGGCTGGATAAGATAGGCGAGGAGACTGGACGCCACGGATCAGAGCTGCAATATACATCGCGACTTGATGACACTCACGCTACACGGAGTGTATAACTGTGGACGCCGGCGCCCGATCAGCACTCTGTGAATGAACATAATCCAGAACCACGCACTTGAACAGGTCCTCATCCGACACCCGATGCTTTGATATGCGTCTCTCGTGTGCAAAACTCTCAGCGTAGCTTCGGCGGGACATGTCACCTGAGGCGGCTTATGGAGGACGATTGATGGCTTCGAGTTTCGCGTTCCAGCCGTTATAAAGGGCGTATCGGAAGAAGAGAGAACAGCCAGCACCGGTAATACGAAGCTATTGCAGCACGTCCGAGTACCTGAGGCGGATGTGCTGCCTGTTGTCGCCGTCGGCGTAAGGCAGGCCGTCTGAGGCTGAGGCAATATCCGTCGGTGCAAGCTTGTGGCAAGCAGCCATAAACAACGCTTGCCTCTTGCCTCGTAGGTGTCAGGTCCATCATTCCACACTCAATGACTGTGCAGACGACATGAATGAACGGGCTAGAGCATCGCAGGCGTCATTGGAATAAGTCGGGCAGGAGAGTATGACACCCAGGCCAACGGCGAGGAAAACGGTGTGCGGCATCTCCGACGCTATCGTTTGCAAAGTCTCTGTCCTCTTGCTCTCCCCAGTCTTTCCCGACGAACGAGGAGATGTGCACAGAGACCCGTATCTCCTTTTGGTACCCATATCTACCTGGTCCGTTTACTACTGCATGTCTCTTGAGTGTGTGGCGTGGCGTATGCTAGCGCGCATCAGGGAAGCTGTCCTCCGCACACCATACCTCTGTCGTTATGATGCCTCACGCGCACGCGTCGCGCCGGGACCTAGATACAGGGAATGGAATCTATTATGCCAATAAGTACATGCAGATTTGGCGTCTACAGTTCATCATGTCCAGAATCTGAAGGCAGCGGCGTCCCATCCGCGCTCGACGCCATAGCCGAAGTCGTTTCCGACGTTCCCGCACTCGAGCTCGTCTTCTTCGTCCTCAACGGCACCTTCCTCCTCACCAGCCTATGCAGGTGGTCCTCCAGCTTCTTCGCCCTTGCTCTAAGCTCAGACGACTCTACCGCCGGATCCTCGTTCATCTTCACCGCCTTCTGCTTCTCGACCATCACGTTGAGCCAGGACTCGTGGTCCTTCAGCGTCGTCTCCAGTTCATCCAACTCTTCTTTCAAGTACTTCGAGATGGCTCCGCCTTGCTCTTCCGCGGTCAGATTTTGTTTGGCTTCCGTCAGGAAGAGGCGTGTGCTCCAATTCCACATCTGACTGTTGTTCAGCGCGCGAGGGAACTCTTCAATTTCCTTGTACCGATGTACGATAGGTCGCTCGAGCGCCCTACGTAGACGCAATCAGATCTTTTTGTGTGGAGAACGATGATTTGCGGACTTACTCTAATTCAGTCCGCTTTGCGACGAGCTGACTCGTCTCAGCTTCATCAGCCTTGTCGTGCATCCACTCAAAGGATTCACGGAGCTTCTGCTCGATGGCTTTCCTCTCCGAATTCTTGGAGCACTTCACGAACGGAGACTCCGTATTGCTCGTATCCTCCATTAAGTCCCTAATGCGATACAAGTAGCTTTCGAGCATGTTCCGCGCTTCTTCCTTGCGCTGCTTAGCTTTCTCCTCGTATTCTACTTCAGCCAGTCTGCATGCATCTTAATTGAAACACACTAATTCTTCAGAAAGAGGAAACGCACCTGTCGCGAGCCTTGCGCTTGTCAGAACCGCTCAAAGGCCCCAGGGTTGGCCACCGCGTCTTCACAGTCAACGCGATAGTCTGAGGACCCGTTGGCGCCGCTTTCTTCTCCGAAGGAGTAGCAGATGCCGACGACGCCGACGCCGTCCCAGCCTGCTCGAACGCATCCGCGCTCTCGCTGCCTTCAGCGTTGAGGGGAACCTGCTCAGACGCAGACCCGCCGCCGAACAAGCCTTTCAATTTACCTGTAAATCAATGGCGTCGGGGTTGGCAAGAGACAGCACAGAGGACATACCGGTCAAGGAATCATCTTTGATCTCGCCATACGCGACGGCCTCTGGGATAGAGACGAAGCCTGACTCGGACAGAGCAGCAGTAACTTTGACGACGGGCTCTACCGCGCCCATCTCCGTCAAGTTCGCGATCGCCTCACTGACACCCGTGATATCGATCTCTAGCAGTTCTCTCGGGAAACCTCTAATAGTCCCATGAGCTGAAATTACTCGTGAATGAGAGGAAAGGAGAATACGTACGGGAAAGGTGTCTGCTTATACTCCACCTTCAACGACAAATCATCCTTCCGCTTGAACGTCAAGGTCTTCCTTGTTCCCGTCTTAGAGTTCGCCGGGAAGACAGATGTATGAATAGTACGGGGCTTGGCCGGCTGTGATTTGGCTTCCGCCAGGTAGGAGATTTGGACATCGAAGGGGCCGATATCTGTGACTCTAATGTCTTTTGTCTTGAACTGACGGCTGAGGCTAGCGCCATGGAGAGCGGCACCAAGAACTGTGGCCTCATCAGCGTTCACGTTCCAAGCAAGCTTGTCTCTATATCAAGCGATGAGCTCTGCTGCGGGGGACTGTGCAACATCATACTTACTCGCCAAAGGCAGCTTTAACAGCGTTCTGGATCATCGGAACCCGCGAGCTTCCACCAGTCATGATAATAGACGAAACGTTGTTCTGGAGAGTGTTCACCATATTAACCAGTGGAGATGAAATACGACAGCCATACCAGAGTCAATCCACTCCGCGCCAAAGCTTCATGGATAGGCGCAGTGAAGCGCTGCGAAAGGTCAGAGCAAGCCTCTTCAAACGCTGCTCGCGTCACTTTTGATCGGAAATCGATGTCAAAAGCGACGCTCTCGATCTGCACAAGTATGTTAGCACCTGTTGAACTTCCTCGAGCAATTTGGATACCTTACCGTGGACGATGCCTCCGCGTTTGCGCTTAAGATGGTCTTAACGCGCTCAGCCTCCTTCCACAGCTTGGCCATGCCCCGCTTGTCACCGGTAATATCCCGCTTATGTTTCGCTTGGAAGTCCGCGACCAGGATATCCCGTAAGCGACGATTGAGCTCCGTTCCACCCGTCAGCCGGTCGTATCCTACGCCTAGCACAGTGATTTGGTTGCTATCCTTCGACGTAGAAGTCTTCAAGTCACTGGCACCGGTGGCAAAGGCGATAACAGTAGCCCGGATGGAAGACGCGCCCGCGTCGAAGACGACGTGATGTTCGGGAGTTGGGAACGTGCGGGTCATTGCATAGTTGACAGCTGCAGCTGTGCCGTCATTGATCAGGGCAATGGTCCTAAGTCCAGCAATTTCAATGGCGTCCACCACAGCGTCTTTCTCGAATTGAGTGTAGAACGGCGGCACGGTCACGATGACATCTTGGACCTTTTCGCCTGCGACAGCTTCAGCCAACTCTTTCACGTATGCAAATTGCATCGCAATGAGCTCTTCCACACTCCATTCCGTCCCATCCGACCTCTGGAGTGCAGCTGTACCTCTAGCTGTTTTGACAACGTCGGCAGTGGAAATGGTCGTGTAGTAGGAGGTAATGTCGGATTCGAAGGGTACTCCTTGCAGGTATTTGAGAGAGGAGAAAGAGTCGGTGGGAAACCGTGCAGCCTAACGGTGGTCAAGGTCTAATCTGGAAGTCTTGCAAACGAACGTACGATGCTCAAGGCGTCAGAACCAAATAGTCTGTCATTCCGCTTCCATCCCACTGAAGCCTGGATCTTTCGCTTCGAGTCCTTGTTCAGGAGGACATCAAAGGGCACCCCAGGTTTCATTAACGACGCCTTAATCCATTCTGTGCCATAGTCGATCGCAAGTACAGATGCGAGCACCTTCTCCGAGACCAAGCCCAGGAGAAGAAGTAAAGATAATAGAAGTCGGTAGAGACAGAGCATTCTAGCAATATGCCGCAGATTCAGAACATCGAGCAGGCTACGCAGAGGAGAATGGTCGTGTCGAAGTCGTAAATAAGCCAGCGGTTGTACGCTGCTCAAGCTCAAGTCCGTCGAAAGTTACACGTCGCCCGGTCACGTGAATCATCAGTCCACGTGGCATAACAGAGTCACACACATGTCACATACTCGTCACGTTCGACGACATCTTCTGGGCTATGGCCAGTGCTCCTCTTTTCTCTCTTGCCGGGCCACTAAGTACGCCAAGAATCTGCGAGCGGACCTCGCTTCATGGCCCATGTTAATCCTTCGCTCCTTTAAGCATGCACATGCAGGCCAACGTCGAATCAGACAGAGATATTCGCGAGAAGGACGGATATTAGATCTCCTGAAATTTCGTAAACAGCATCCGAAGGCTTCTCTTCCCTCACGTCCGTCCCACTCTGCAGTTCGGGTCTTTTCCTGACTTCTTTTCTGCACGGAGGCTGGCAAGACTCTGCCAAACCGATATGCTGCCACCGCCGCGGCCATTTGCGGGCACTGTGCGGCAACATGTGATCGCCTCTGCACCGCGGGGTATTGATGTCTGATCGCATGCCCAGCTACTCTGTTACCGTGCAGGAGCCAGATTTCCTCATCGCGGTGGAGTGTTTCAGAACCTCCGGATCCTCGTTTTGCATGGAAGGAGATGCAATGCCCGCACTACCACGCTACCATCAAGCGGTTCTGCGTCCACTAGTGCGCGCGGATTACCTACTGCATCGCCCCGGCTTGGTATATACAGGCGCACGTCGTGATCCGTAAATTCAGACCTACCTCTCCCCTTCCTTTCTTCGGTCCTGCTGGGCTGGCTTCACACTGCGCAGCGACAGCACAGTGACGCTCGACGCTCCTTAACTCAGCAGCCCTTCGACCTTTTTATCATGATGAGGAATTCGAGAATGTACTCCTTCGAGGGATCCCGCAAGCGGTGCGCCTGTCTACCATGTCGTCCGTCTCCAATTACTCACCTTCCTCTCCAGAGTCCCCTACGAATACCTTGAACTCGATGATGCCGCTAGTGGTGTATCCCCACTTATGGGATCTAACGTAAGTCCATCATCCGCAAAGAGGCTGTGCCATCGTTGACGGCTTCCTTAGCCCCACTTTGATATCTTCAACGAAAGGTGAATGCTTGGTGCACCATAACAAC
Source organism: Heliocybe sulcata (assembly GCA_004369045.1). Taxonomy (NCBI): domain Eukaryota; kingdom Fungi; phylum Basidiomycota; class Agaricomycetes; order Gloeophyllales; family Gloeophyllaceae; genus Heliocybe; species Heliocybe sulcata. The sequence continues at coordinate 340,112 of ML213520.1, read as the reverse complement.
CAATCAGAACATTAATCTATCACAGAGCCAGATCGCGCCCAGCAAGCGGCTGGAAGAGAAGACTGTCAGTCTTGCGCAAGATATCAACCCTGACCGTCGAGTCGCGCGGGATGAAGCTGCCTATGTGGTTCCCGTGAATCATACATACCCCTACCGACCCTTCATGAGCTCCACCATTGCACCTCCACGACTCGTGCCTTACCTGTATCTTGGAACCCAGCTTGTATTCCTTACGAACAATTGACGATCGAATCCTAATGATATTACAACTTTCCTTTCTTCCCTCGATGTACTAGTAGAATACAGAAATGCTTTTACACTACAATTCACTTACTGCTGCCCTTCTGCAAAACCCGACGACATGGTAGGAAGTGCCCGTTAGTTACCGTCCTTGGAGGCGGCGAACTTGACGAGGTCACACACACGCCTCGAGTAACCCCACTCGTTGTCGTACCAGGCAATGAGCTTGACAAAGTTCTTGTTAAGGGCGATACCAGCAGCGGCATCGAAGATCGAGGAGGCCTGGTAGCCAATGAAGTCGGTGGAGACGACGGAATCATCAGTGTAGTCGAGGACGCCCTTCAAAGGGCCATCGGCAGCCTTCTTCACGGCGGCCTTAATCTCGTCGTACGAAGCGGACTTCTCGAGACGGCAGACCAAGTCGACGACGGAGACGTCAAGGGTCGGGACACGGAAGGCAAGACCGCTACCGTGACATATCTGTCAGTTCATCGCGTAGGGTAGAGAACACATCGATGACGCACGTGAGCTTGCCGTTCAAGCTGGGGATAACCTTGCCGACAGCCTTAGCGGCACCAGTCGACGAGGGGATGATGTTGTTGTTGACGGAACGACCGCCACGCCAGTCCTTGTGCGAGGGACCGTCGACGGTCTTTTGGGTGGCAGTAGTAGCGTGGACAGTGGTCATGAGACCCTCGACGATACCGAACTCGTCGTGGATGACCTTGGCCAGAGGCGCCAAGCAGTTGGTTGTGCACGAGGCGTTGGAGATCTGCGCATAAACATCAGTAATAGAAGTAGAGATGCCGGGACAATGCTACATACGATAGTGTACTTGGGGTCATACTGGTCCAAGTTGACACCGCAGACGAACATAGGTGCATCAGCGGAGGGCGCGGTGATGATGACCTTCTTGGCGCCGCCCTTCAAGTGGGTAGAGGCCCTGTTCAAAATTGGTCAGGATAAAGTCTATCCAACTACCTAATCAGCAGGCGTACTTGTCAATCGTGGTGAAGACACCCGTCGACTCGATGATGTAGGCTGCACCCACACCACCCCAGTTGATGTTAGAGGGATCCTTCTCGGCGAAGACAGTGATGGCATTGCCATTGATGACGAGCTTGCCGTCCTTGGCTTCGACACTGCCCTTGAAGCGTCCGTGGACGGAGTCATACTTGAACATGTAGACCTACGATTACAGGTTAATAATGCCAGCCCCTATCCGAAGATAGCATATACTTGCCATGTAATCAAGATCGATGAAGGGGCTAAATTCCAGTCAATATATGCGCCAACCATTGGAAGAGAATGCGACATACTCGTTAATGGCGACGACGTCAATGCCGCCCACCTCGAGGGCATTGCGCAATACGATACGGCCGATACGACCTAAAATCGCATGCACGTTCAGCTGACCATACTACCATATGCTACGACAGATAGCTTACCGAAACTGCGAGTGAAAAAGAGTGCCAAATGCTATAAGTTACACCATCCGAAGCTCGACTCCTGCATCTCACTTACCCGTTGATTCCTGCCTTGACCTGTCCAAGCCCATCCTGGTCAGCGCCGTCCCTGTAATGAGGGCTCTGCTCGAGACTCACCATGGTTGCAGTGGATTTAGGACTGGATGGGGAATGCAAGTGCTGTTGGGGGAAGTGTTGGAGGGCAGGCGCGTCGGGGGGCGGGCTTATATAGGCCGTAGATTATCTTTGATCGGAGACTGGACGGTCCCTTTCCCACGGCCGCCGAAGCCAATTACTGCTTTCGACCGCGAGCCTCGACTTTCCAGAGTGGTCCACTCCCTGCTTAGCATGCACCTTACTGCAGCAGCTCGGTCTGGCTATGCCCAAAGCCAGGATGCCGTATGTTCGGGCAGATGGCTCCTGCTTTGACATGCAAGACATGTTCCAGCTCGACGTCGAACGCGTCCGGACTTCGGTGCGGCTGCGGCGATACTGCATATGCACGACTGTATGCGACGCGCCGAGCAATCTGATTATGTCCGATGTGGGTGGGTGGCTTGAAAATTGCTCGGTGGAACGCCATGAGAGGATTCCCTGACGCCCCTCCCACTCTCTGGCCATTCTTTGTCAGTGAGAGCGACCAACGGATCAGACTGCGGCCGTTTTCTTAAGCCGATATGTCCACAGGGATTCCATGCATTGTGGCTTTTCGTCATGGATTTTTTCTCGGGCCCGGTTTTCTGCCCATATCCACGTCTACGCCGAGGCCAATTACCAACTGATGATTGCTCAAGGATCGAAGGTATTAACGCTGGAAATAATACAGAGCAGTGCTACTGGATACATCGGGGATTAACGACAGATTGCTTACAAGCCACTAATAATACGGCCTCCAATGGGCACGTGCGTGTAGAGTATTTATGTTATTTGGGTCCATCTAGGCACGGAGCAGAACCCAGGTCCGACGTCCAATTCCAATAAACTGGAGGGCCTTAGTCCTTCTCATACAGTCCGGACTCGTGAGCGGAAGACGGCTTGGACGCATATCTCGGCAGCGATTCCACCGGTTTCGACAAAAAGAAGCCTGCGCATCCAATGAACGTGCGACATCAATACTCCCCTCTATGTACGCAAGCAGCCGATTGACGCACCCTTCAGAGCAGCCTTCTTCTCTCCCTGTCTTCCGAAGCCAAAGCCAGGTCTCGTGGCGAGGACCTCTTCGGGGCTCATTGGCCTCTCCGGTCCAGCGAAATGGTTGGACACGAATGAGGGTACCACGTTCATCAGTCCAGTAACGGGAGGAGGCAGGACGTCCTTGGCACGTTCCTTCCATGCAGTCAAGCAGCGCTTGGGCTTGACGGACGCACGCCATATGAGGCCGACAACGATATTGAGGCATCCGAGTGCGAAGAGGAAGAACGCCGAGACCAGCGAGAAGTCGTCAACGTGGTGTGATAGAACTGCCGCACCGATGCTATTACATGCTCGGTTAGAACCGAGAAGGTACCCTCACAGTACGGAGACTCACAGGCATTGAATGGTGCCCAAAGGTCCAACGCCGAACTTGCTACCCAGGATAGGGAAGTAGTTGTCGAACAGCTTTATCGGCCAGCCGATTTCTGATAGGAACAGAACAATCACTTGGAATATGATAAGCAGTCGATTCACGACTGCGAAAGCAGGTCCCGCTGATTGATTAGGCACTGTGCTCCCACTAGAGACCTGTCAGAGGCATCGTATAGACAAGGAGCAGCTACTCACTTGAAGTAGTCATAATTCGCCATATTTGCCGCGAAGGTGGCATTCGTCTGCTTAGCGGCGATGAACGCGTCCACTGTTTCCACATCGTTGACCATAGTGAAAATACTACTGGCGAAAAGCAGGAGCAGAGCGATGATGCTCAGGATTCGGACAATGTTGAGACCAATAAATACGTCTGGAATGGTAGCGCATATGAGAACGCGCCGTTAGGCTCGTTGAATGTTAAGATGATACTCACAAGCTCGTGGAGGCAACATCTCGTTCGTTTCTTGAGGTTAATAGTCGATACAATCAATTAAGAAAATAGAAGCGCGGCTTGAGAGTCAAAGTAATGAAAGATCGTGATCTCAGCAAGCGTCCCTGCACTGCTGAAAGAGGTCGTGAAAAGCAGAAAGACTAAAGGAACCTGAAGAAAGATACTGGTGGTAAAGATGATGGGGGGTGGGGTGAGGGGGAAACGTGTCGGCGACCTTCACACTTTATCATGATTGATCTGACACGTAAAATGGATGGCTCGTGCCATTGTTTACTGTATGTAGTTAAGCGACAGCGAGGGGTATACAGGATATTGTTGTTTAGGAACAAGGAAAACAAAGAGCATGTGAGGCAAAGTCACACCGCTTGTGCTAATTCGGGAAGGGTTCGGCAATCGCCGACATAGTTCGTCTGCCACTTTGATGCGTTGTTCCTGCACGTCTAAGGGCGTTCCTTCTGCTCTTAGTGATGAGTGCTTTGCCCGTGAAAGATACAGCGCATGAGATGCTCAGTTATACTTGAACTGACGCATCTATGCTGTTCAGCACTCAGCATAGTACCTACGATGCCGAGCCGATGTGACATATACCCGAGCCTCATGTCTTCAGAGTCCAGACGCCGAGGAAAAGATTGACAGGATAATCGGTACGATCAAATATTCTATTCAGAACCACACAAAATGTAAGTAGCACGATGACTTGACGCTTGTGTGCGATACGTTGCAATGGCCAAAGCTCGCACGTAAAGCTTCTTCGCGAAATACGGATAAGCTGGGAGCTCAGTGCTTGTAGAAGGAAATATTTAAGAACGTTCTCGCTGCAGGAGACATTCCGTGGTCCATCACTTGAACCCGTGCAGCATCCTCCATCTGTGGATAATTAAAGTGTCGCAGAGCCTCGGAAAGCGAGCTAGCGGGTTTATAGCCGTCCGATGACCGGTGACCGACATCCTAGGGTTGTTCAATGCGAGCGAAGATACAATCGAACACCGCGTACTGTGGTGCAGGCTTCTGGGCAAGGCGACAACGGGAGTATGGGTTACGAGAAGAGCAGAGACTCACCAATTACCCATCAGACCCCTCACAGCCATGTCACAGCCGTGTAGGATTTCGACTTTTTACCATGAGGCATAGATAGAAGAGAAGTACCTGCAACGCGAACTGTGACACTGCGACAAGATGGCCCAGGCACATAGTCCAAATGCACTGATACATGCATCACTTTCACTCGCTATTGAGAGGAACACAGACAGTACTGTCCTCGTCACTGTTTTCGTCAAATCTCTACGACCCTGCCGATATCGAATCCTTCGCCCCTGCGCCTCCGCTGGTTGGAATACACCCGTATCCCGTGATGGACAAAGTCGCAGCACCAATGTGTATGCCCGAAGGCCCACAGCTTCACGTTCGGATGCCAGCAAGGGTGGGCACTCAGTTCCGTCGCGTAGCCCGGAAGGCTCCTCACGCCACTCTCGGGCGGCAGGAATTTGGGGTGGGACGTACCACGGACAGCAGGAGCGTGGTGCGTGAAAACAACAATCTCTCGAGAAGGTGAGGAGGACGCGAGCGCCGGGATGATGGAGTTCAGCCATGCAAGGTCAGCGAGGTGGAGGGCCTGGTAGGAAGTAGGCGTAAGGGAGCTAAGAGACGCAAAGTCTCTGATCGAAGGCCTGAGCAATTCTTCTGACTCTGGACCACACGAGGTTTGGCTTGGGCACAGGTCAGACCAAAGTGTACAGCCGAGTATCGTAGTATTTGTATCAGGTATATCGTAAGATGCTCGATTAAGCAAGATGAACTTTGAGTCAGATGAGCGTGGCTTCCTAGCGAAGGCCTGCAGAGTAGCAAGGCACGTATCCACGGTAGTTCCGTATGGTTCGTGATTGCCCACCACATAGAAGATGATCTTGAACTGCAGGAGGAGGTTCTCGAGCCAGGGGAAAAGACGCGGGTCAGATGTTGAGGCAGTATCGCCCAGGAGAGCAAGATAGTCTGCGTTGACTGGAACAGTCAACTCGATAGTATCCTCAAGCTCTGTCATGTGCAAATCTGAGATGATTTGAATGCGCAGAGGCGAAGTAGGCATGATCATGATCATAGGCGAGTATTAGAGGGCTGAATATTCTGGAGGTACTTTGCCAACACGAATTCCGTGGGAAAGATCGTGTGGCTCATATCACCGGAGGGAACCGAATATACGTGATCGCTGTAAACGCCGACCTAAATTGAGATGTGGGCTTTGATATATAATATTCACCGGAAATGGCAGGTTATTTTTTATGTATGTTATGTTGTGTATAGGAATTTATATATATGAAATACATACGAAGCTATACTATGTTAGAATATGTTGAAGTAAATTATAAATATTGTCCGATGTGTAGTTATAAGTATAATTCTTATTTGCATTGAGGTTTTTGATCGACAACAATTTCGAATATTTCATTGCACTGGGATTATCGCCCATATCTGGTATATCTTCCGAGATATGCTCCATGTGTGGAATTTCAAATTTACTTCAGGATACCCCAACAGACCCGAATGAGAACCCATATATGGAATATATCGCCATGACAAATGTTGGTCCCCGGTTTCGTTTTGACATTTGTCCCACTGGTGCTGGAAGAAATATTAGCCATCATCATTTCTAAGCAAAAAATTTGAAATGTCCAACAAACTTCTACTGTATATGGATATGTTTTACTAAATATGTAATACAGCCAGAACTACGTGAGAAGCTAATATTTAAAATTTTTACTTTCTGCCGTAGCTTCGGCCAAATATGAGATCACCATTCACCTTAACCTTTGCACGTGAATAACAAATATGCCTTGCAAGTCATAAAATCAAACAAATTGTAGATATATGTTCTCATTTTAACGACATGTGATATATCAAATAGATAATCATGTATCCAATTGCACGGATATTTCAACCGTGACTTCCCGATATTGGGTCACATTTACAGGGCAGTCATATATTCGGTTACTGGAAGTGTATACTTCCCAAGCCACACTCGGTATCTGCCAATCCCTTACTACCCTTAATACGTGCGCGGTGCACTGTGGTGCACTGGCAGTCACTAGTCACTGACTGATTCGCTGGTCTTCTTCCACTGCTTCTGACTTCGTTTCTCCATGATAGTCTCTCCTGATCTTGAGTAGGAGAATATTAATACATGACCTCGGACGACTCCCTAGGTTCAAGCGGTGCGCGTTCGAGCTCTGCCTCACAGAAGCCACTCAAGTATATATACTGCTGTATAACGTCAACATGATGCTTATTTGACTCCAAGAGAGAGAGCTCAACTCGCTGAACCATGGATGAATTCGACGTGTTGTATGTAAACTAATGGTTGATGTGGAGATATTTACCGTTGGTTGAATAGATGTTGAATATTCATGACGGGCGAAAAGGCATGTATCCTAGTCATTCTATAAATTATATGAACGTCGCAGGCTTCTCCTTCCACACAGCTCGGAGTATCGAGGAGTCCACCTCCCTTGTAGGTACCACAGCGATCTTCTGAAATCCAAGCTCTCCAGGGGCGAACTCGACCTCTCGGCAAACCATCAGGTATATGAAAGATCTTGGGGCGCCACCTGTAGCTCTGGAGATTAGGCGAGCTATGAGAGCGTCTGTGTTGCTCGAGGTCGACTGGACTGAAGTATGACGAGTCTCGGAGTCCGTATCCTCGACAGAGTTCCCCACCAGTCGTACTTTTCCTCCTTGTGCTTCTTCTGCAGATGCTCTGAATATTGAGAATTCTAGCTCGATAACCTTGTCGCGGTAGCAAACATTCCCCTCCAATTTGTCAGCATCTTTATGATGCCACTGCAACTCGGCACTTCCAGTGAATGTCCGAGAGCGCGATTGATGTGCGTAATTGCTATTAAGGACTCCTATGCCTGTTTCGGAACGATTATGGCTGCTGGAAGGCAGTCTCATATGCAGCAGTTCGTCCCAGGATGGTCTCCACTTATAACGACCCTTCCCTGGAGTGGAGCAGCTCCACAATAGAGAGTAGGCCATCATGGGCAGTGTGTGTCTGACAAGGAGGTCCCATGCATCTTCAAGGGCCATGTCTTCCTTGTACAGCAGGATGTCGCCAGAGTGACCGAGAAGCATACCGCACGCTGCTATCTTGTCAACCTCTTTAGTGGCAGACCTGCATTTCAGCTCTCCAATGACTTGCGAGAGACTCTCTAGTCCCGCCGTAAACCCCATCCCAAGCAGTCTGTTCAATCCGGAGGAACCTTTCTCCAGCTTCATGACCACCTGAAGATGGTGTCATAGCGGCATACCGTCCTCCTCGCTCTTCTGGTCAAGCAGGTCCTCCGCTCGCAGCCCTTCTGGCAATCCACCGACTATAGAATGGTCGCTGATCTCCTGGATTGTCCAGACCCTGCGTAGCCAATGCCTCTCTCCAGTCCATCCACAGCACTCGAAGGTGACTCCCAAACCATTGTAATACTGTACGATTTTGCTAGCATCTTGATAGATGTAGCCGATCGTGGGGATATCGACTTGCCACTCCGGAGCACGCAACGCCTCGGCAGGACCGCCAGCTTGTTGGAGGCAGAGGACGTCGAGCCAGGCATATTCTGTGCCCAGATTGAGCAGTTCATTGCAAACTGCGTTGAGCGTTATGCCGCCAGGCAACGGTAGCTGTGTCGATCCCCGTCGTCGTGGCGGCCCAGCTGTGCGACACAGCATAGTAGGGGCTGTTTTGGAACTTTCCGTCGTAGTACCTCAGGCTGAAATGGTAAGGTACCACGCGATGTGCCCTGAGGTCCCAGAGACGTCGAGTCCACTTCAGCTCATTGCGCCTCCGGTCAATACAGTCGCCCTTCACTCTGGTGTTTCTGTCATTATCTAGGGTGTCACCCGCTTCCTGCAGCTGGGCGTACATCTGCATCACATCCACGTCAAGATTCGACCAACAGCCTGAAGGCGTCTGTTGTTCATTCCAGTTCCACGTGTGCCGATGCCATAGGGTGCGCACTCGCGCATACAGGTCTCCGAAGTCGTACCCCTGATCGCTGTCGACGAAGGACTCTAGCAATGGCTTGACGCCCAGGTCCCACATCCAGACCTGTCGAGGCAATCCAAGAGCTTTGTTGAGATAATATAACATGCCTTCCATGCCGAGATCCTTGCACTTGAAGGCTGCCTCTTCCTCCGAGATGATGTACCATGGCCAACCCCGCCTTGGAGGTTCCTGAAGTGGTACCCGTGTATGAGGTAATAGACGTCCAGGTATAGGTGTCGCGTTCAATGCCGGGTCATCAACGGGACCATGACCAGACAACACGCCTGCGGGGTATGATGGGTATCCAGGCATAGCTGCTGGTCCAGTTTTTGCGTACCCTGCAGGATGCCACTGAAGCGGCGCAGATGTTGCATACGGCGAGACAGGACCAGGCATCTGCTCAATGGGCACGTTTGGCGTGCTACGCATGTATCCTGTCGCAGATCCTGTATCAGAGACCCGGTCACAGCCAGAGCGAGGCCGAAACTGAGGAAGTGCAGGCTCCGGGCGTGATAGGTATTCGCAAGGTAGTGTTATGTTAGACGACGATGCTTGTGTGGAGGGGTATCGTGGCGGCACGGGCGGGGGGTATGATGGGGTGTATCCAGCTGAGGGCATGATATTCTGCCTGAAATGATACTGTGGTGGAGGGGACGTAGGATACGCGCAATATGGGTGGAAAGAGTATTGAGGTTCGGTCACTTGGTCAGATACCCAGCCCTGACCAGAATGATACTGAGGTGTCCCAACCGCAGGATATGCACCGGGCCCATACGCCGATACCGGGATCCCATCAGGACGTTGCTGAGGTGAAGCATACGGGCGATACGCAGCGTATACAGGCACGCCTGTGGCAGCAACCTGCCTGTGATCAGGAGAAACGCGGTACAGTAGAGATGCACCAGACAAAGCCGATGCAGAAGTTGGAGGCTGACTGGACACCAAGGTCGCTTCGTGCCCAGTCATGAGTCCTCGAGGTTGTACTGAATTGAGGTCGGGGAAGTATCCATCGCGGGGCGAAGCCACTGCACCTGGCACCGTTGGTGCTTCGTGCCCGTCTGACCGATCCGGGACTGGTGCCTCCGCGAGCTTTGACATGTGCTCAGATGCAGTTGTTCCGCTGCATGCTGACACTGGCAAGCTCTCAGCTGAAGGGCAGTAACATGCTGTGGATGACGGTCTGGCCTCGGAGTCCGTCGCGGCGGACGATTGAGAGCCTGCGACGGGGGAGCTTGAGTCGGACTTGCCTAAACCCCTACTCGCTTCAAACGTCATCAAGGTAAGAACTTGTGAGGCTCCAAGCCTGAAACAAACATACTTCTTTGTCCCATTGTAAGTGTTGGTTATCTCAGCCAACTTTGTCCAGAGGATTAGCAATTGGTAGGCCGGTTGGAATGTGGCCGAGAGAAGGAGCACCGGGAACTTGAGCCGATGGGAAGTGCCTGTCTTTATGTGCAGCAGTCGACAAATGAGGATGAGCATATGAAAGCCGCATTTTGACGACAGGGCGGTGAGGTCCATACGCATGCGCTGCGCACACGATCTAGCAACGAGAAATGACGATTGAGTCGACCAACCAGAGCCGTAGGTGTATTGTCTCTCTATAATTACGAACCTCATGGCATCGCCGGACCAGTCCAGTGAGCATTTTGTGAGACATGCTACAGAAGAGCGCTGTTCTGCTTACTCCTGCTTGGAGCAACAGATGACTCGTTAGGTCCAAGACATGCTCCCTATGACTTGTGGGACGTGTCGCAAGCTGGCGTAAAGTCTGTACCTGCCAACCGAAGGCATCTGCTTACTTGGCCACCAGCCGGGGATCATAGGTCCGTGCATCGAGACATATCATCCGGTGCTCGCCTGGTGTCCGTGGTGCGTAGCAGGATATGAAAGGCACTGCCATCTGGTTGTCGTCATACACAAGAACTGCTGGTAATAACGGAGGAAGTCTGGAACCACCTAAGGTTCCACTTCGGAGAGACATACACCCGCGAGATATGCAGCGAAGAAGACATTACGAAAAAGCAGGGCACAGGAAGATCGCAAGTGTCGAACGTGGCTGGCAACTGACTCCAGACGGCACTTCCAGAGCTTGTGCAGTCTCCTGCCTCATACTCGACCAAGAGATAGGTTCTTGCTTGAAACCTATCTATTGGGTGATTATGGGGCAGTCACCGTATACATGAAGGGCTTGCATGTGGACATTGCAGAGCAATAGTTCCAGAGATCACCTCACCGTGCCAAGGACCTAATCCTGGCACATATCGGACCTACACATCTGTGTGCCAGAAACCAGGAATCACAGTTGCTTGGGCGCGATTGAACTTCGGTGGCAGAAATAAACTTGTGGGTAGCCGGCCACCGCTCACGTGGCATTTTTACGAGTCCTGAGTAGAACTGTGGTAGCGTTGTGATTAAGTAACACTATATATAATACTATACATATAATACTACAGTGATTCCGGTAAATAAAATCCTCCAGTTGAATATACTTCACACATCGTGCCATAGAATCTGGCTCAACTGACCTGCGCCACCGACTACAAGTCCCATTCAACGCGTATTCCCATGGTAACAGAGGTGAATTCGACAGCATTGAAGGGTGAGGGATGCTAAAGGGGTGATAAAATCTTGAAAATATTCCGGTACGCAGGTCCTATTCTCATATGCTTATATTCAAAATTTGAGGTGCAAAGGAATGAGCATCATGGAGACCGACAAGAATTAGTGATCGAGACCACTACAAAACACGTTTCGTACTCCGCTTGTAGTCTCAATAGGGGCGGGGTTTCATTTGAGTGTATTGATAACTACAAAGACGTTCATACTCCGATTACTCGGCATCTACTTTCCCACGGCGGGAACATTCGGCAGCGCACCCAAAAAATGCACGCAAAGACTCATCCTTCGTAAACTCAGGACTCGTAACAGTGCCTGGCCGCACTCGGAAGCACCGACTCGAGCTCCAAGTTGAATTAGTCTTCTAGCTTGCCAATCTCAAACTAAGCACGAAAGCAAGAGTGTCGAACTCGAGAACGCCAACTTGGAGTCTTGGAGGGGAATTCAATGCATTCAGTATATAATTGGCATCGGGTCGTGCATCGTTGTTTGTAGCACTTTGTACTTATTAGGTTAACTTAAAAGCGTGTGAACTATCATTTTATATTCTGCTTATGTTCTGCTAAACAAAAAGTGACAGTTTCCTGGACGTTGTGCTCGCATCAGCGCTTCAGCATCTCTTGACTCCTCCAGACTCAGCGTAACTCTGTTCTGCGCTGTCGAGGCATCAGAGACAACGCTCGCTTATCCGATGGATCTCACGATCTTTTTCCGCCCGTGAACAGGTATAACGGCGGGCAAAAGGGGTGTCCAGTTTCGTGCCACCCAAGGAACTGGACACCTCAGTTGCGCGCCGTGATATATAGTATTGGGTCCAGCGGTGTGACAATTGCCAACCTTCAGGGCCTCGATGGTGATATCAGAGCTCGTACGGAGGTTAACGCTATATCGGTGGAACACCTCAGTCAACGGACTGTCTTTGAAGCAGTCATCGAATGATTCTCAGAGAGCTTCTCGTAATATCAATGCGGGGCGTTGGGTGGGACTCATTTATCTCCGGATGATACGCCGTTAATCGCCAACCAAGCCTTACCAGGTTTCAGCCTTTCTCCTGCGGCGCCAACCCATCTTACTCGGACCAAGGGCACGGTAATGATACCACTGCACTAAAATAAAAAGAAAAAGAAAAAGAAAAAAGAGAAAAGGGGATTGGCTCAAGGAGCCACGTGGCATATCCGGATGTAGTCCACTGTGGCTGGTAGTGTTCAGTACCTCGCCTTCGAGCTCGCAATACCATGGTATTTTAAGAAACGCAGAATCTATATGATCAATGCATTCCAAAATTCTTGCTTCTGGGCCCTAATTCCCATTTTTTTCTCCCGGTCTTCGACCGGGCAACAGACCAGTGCCAAAGCTTCACAGAAGCCGGAGGCTGGAAAGCCAAGGGAGGAATAAAGTACCTAAGTACAACAGTGTGTTTCTAGCACTCAATATCACTAGAAAGGTGGCTCCACAACTCTCCTCGAGCCTCGAGGTGCTCTGAGCGGGAAGGCGAGAGGGCGGACACGATGCTTCCCACGGTTAGAACCCCGCTCGATATCAACGGTGGCTGAAAGTGCAATGCTTTCTATGAAGCTCTGTTGCACATTTTATCCTCAAACATCTCCTCTACTAGATAAATAAGATGATATAAACAATATACCAATTTTTTCTCGTTTTACTACGAGCTGTAACTTGTCCTATGGATCACCTATGATATTGAGCGGAGTACGAACTATCCAAGTCAGTCCGGCAAAGTCCGCTGTGCTCCAGCAACGTTGTCGCTCTTACAGCAGCCACGGTATCGCACGCTGACCAGCTGAAGGTCACAAAATGTATTATAGCCCTCGCCATATTCTAATTTATAGATCTTTTAGATTTTTTTGACAGTTTCCACGTTCTGCAAGCTCTGTGCAAGATGCTCTCCGCGTCGCCACTAGCCACGTGAACTTCCCTATTCTGGATTGAAACTCCGCTCAATATCATTATCAATATCATGCCTGGGAGTGAGTAACGCCCCGGACCGAGCAAATGTTACGTGCAAACGACACAATATGTCCTCCCCAGGACGAGCCACAGAATCGGTGGCAATCAAGCACCGATTCTATCCACCCACGAGGTACCCGTTAAAATCTTATCTTCAGCTTCCCTAATTCGCTGCCTGCTCGGGCTAGCGCAGCTCCGAGATCTTCAGTGGGCACTACTTCCCATACTATGCCACCCCGTGCCTCGGTATTGCTCAACTTGGCTATGCTATTCCTGTCCCTTGTAATACTCACGAGGCAGTGCCATACTTGGTTTCAGCTTCTAGCGTCTGTTTCCGATCCGGACGGGCGTCCAACACTCAATTATAACAGCACGCGAAGCTAGCGGCAAGCGAACTACGCCGAAGTCGGTACCCGCTTAGCGCCTGGCACGGCGATACACGAAGAGATAGCGAGAACGCCACCATGGTAAACTTTCAGTATATAATGCTGTCGCCTCACGCATCCCTCGCTTTCCCCAGTCTACCGCAGACTCTTTATCTTATCGTCTCCTCTCCCCGGTACCAGTGTACATATCCATCTAATCAACCATGGCCTCCGTATCACGCCTATCACGTACCGCTTCTGTGAGCCTCAAGTCGCTACTCACCATCTCCCTCCTCGTCTTTCTTCTGGCACTTGTCTCTCAGGCACGGTGAGGACCAATCCGGTTTCTCCGTTTACTTGAACTTAACAATCGTCTGTCCTGAATCAGACACCCTCACGCGTCTTCCACATCTAACGCTTTCACCGGCGCACATGCCTTCATCCCGCCATCAGCTTCTGATTCCCGTGCTCCTTGTCCAGCTCTCAACACCCTCGCGAACCACGGCTACCTGTAGGTCTTCTTCCTACCTCGTTTTCTCCCTTTCTAACCCTCCTTCAGACCAAGGGATGGCAAGAACATAACTCCCGGCCAGCTCGTCTCGGCCCTCAAGTCCGCATACGGCACCACGACACCTCTCGCCTGGGTCCTGACCTATGGCGGATACTTTCTCCTCCGAAACCCTCCTCCGCCTACCTCGCTCCCCCACCCATCGCTGTCGTCCCTTTCTCCGTCCTCGCTATCTCACTTTATGCATATCGCGAAAAGCCTACCTACAATGCACAAAGTCCTAGAACCGTTTGATCTAGCTGATCTGGCGCTGCACAACCACATCGAGCACGATGCTTCCCTCGCACACTCCAACGCCGCGCCCCACGACTTGTACGCACCCACAGCGACGAACGCCACGCTCCTTTCCCAGCTCTTCACTTTTGTCACGCCGAACGACACCTTCACACTCTCCTCGATTGCCAAGGCTCGCGTCCTCCGAGAGTACCAGACAGGTGACACCATCGATTCTTTCCACGCCGAAGTCGCCCGGGGCGAGGTTGCTCTCGTCCTCGGCATTTTTGGTACCGCCCTCACAGATATCGGTAACCTGGATGAGGCGGGCGGCGAAGGGATCCCTATGGAACTCTTCGAGAGCTGGTTTGGGGAGAATAGACTCCCGGCCGGGTGGAAACCCAAGCATGAGCAGACGTTGCTGGGAACGGTCAAGATCAGCAAGGCTCTCAAAGATTCAATGACCAAGATCGGCAAAGATGGTGTTACTGAGGCACCGGCTCCCGTGGGGGAGAAGAAGGAGCAGCGACCGGCTCCTATCATCATTTCCCCGCTCCTCAACACAACCTTTGCTTCCTCCTCCCTCGAGTCTCTTCTCGGCTTCGATTCGGAATACGAGAATCTTCTCAACGAGACGAAGTCAGACTACGACTACGTCGTCGACGATATCGAGGAGAAGATCGCGTCGTCATTACCTGACGATATTCTCTTCACTCACGGGTCTGAGGTCGATGATATCGAGGAGAAAGTTTCATCATCGCTCATGGACAACTTGCTCTGGGCCGTCGAGCCCTTCTCCGAGTAGGCCGTCGATCGGTCTATCATCAAAAATCCACAACCTCAAGTTCACGATGCGGAACAGGGCTTGTCTGTTATACACTCACCATCCCACTGTATTTTCCGACCTTCGGGTCGTCGTATTATTTTATCTTCGTGGCTTCGAATCTTGCTGTCCTAATTCACTGTTCGCTCTTCGCCTACTGCATTAACACTTCGTTCATCTTCGCATTCTTCATTACCACATCATCCCATCCATCTTAAGCTTACTTGCTGCTGCCAGTGTTGTATCTATCTTATGGCCTCGAGCCTGGCCGCGCTCAGAATCTTTACTGTATTGATCTGTAGATACATGTGCACGAGAATGATAACATCGTCATGACCACCCTTCCTGCAACCATGAGTGACAAGAACTGTGTTTGCCATATTCATTGCTCGTAGGACTGGTTAGTGGACAGCAACATGCATCTGCCGGCTGATCAGAACGGCTGTGGCACAGGCGGTGAAAAGCACAAGGGGCGGGCAGAGATAGAATCAAAGACCAGGCGTCACAGATCTCAGTGAGGCCCTGAGGTCGGCAGGTTTGTATAAGAGATCCGCACCGTCTCTGTCTCTTTGTCGTTAGCTGTAACTTCACTGCAGGGCCTTCAAGCTTCAAGCCCGCCCCAGTCTCGGCATCTCCCGGTGTCCGCCACTCGGAATAACAAAGCGAAATAGGCGAGAGTGCTGGTTGTCTATTGCAAGCCAACATGAATATTGCCGTCCATTTTGCTCTCTCTCTCTGGCGGAACTGTTGAAGGACTGCACTTTCTCATGAATCAATTGGTAAAGTGCAGCGCTCGGAGCACAGCCTCGGACGTTCATCAGCCTCTTGATCACTTCTTCTCCCGGACTCACGGCCGCTCTAGATGCGTACATTTATGGAAGATCTACCGTAATGCCTTATAAAGGTCAAGCTTTCTGAAACGGTCGAAGAGTATTCCTCTCCTGGTTGGTTCCC
This sequence comes from Heliocybe sulcata, assembly GCA_004369045.1. Taxonomy (NCBI): domain Eukaryota; kingdom Fungi; phylum Basidiomycota; class Agaricomycetes; order Gloeophyllales; family Gloeophyllaceae; genus Heliocybe; species Heliocybe sulcata. Next base: position 323,853 of record ML213520.1, on the reverse strand, counting down.
TATAAGCCCAACATCATGGCCCCTCCCAAAGACACAAGCGCTCCTCCTACGTCGAACGTCGGTGTGTTCTCCATAACGCGTAGCACCACGATCGAGGCTCCCAGGGAGAAGATATGGGGCATCGTGCTGGACTTCCCGAAATACAAGGATTGGTGAGCACGCTCAGACTGGAGAGGAGTTTGGGAGGTTGACTAAGGAATGGCCACGTAACGTAGGAATCCCTTTGCGTAAGTACTAGAAACACTTAGCTCTCTTTATTCAATTAACTTTCATATTCCAGTCGTGGACAGAGCCTCGTCGACAAATCCAAAAAGCCATTGGAGGATCAGACCCCCGCACCGGGCAAGCACTTGCTCATCTCTTTCAACATGCCGCCTACCCTCGACGCCTCCGTGCAGTCCAAGCACGCATTCGAGTACGTCACGAATGTCGACCACGCGAACTACCGCATCTCATGGCGTAACGTCGATATGCCGGCGTGGCTCCTTTGGGCTGACCGCTGGCAAACCCTCGAGGAAGAGGCGGACGGGAAGGTGAAGTACACGACCTTTGAGGTGTTTGGCGGGATCATGGCATATATTGTCAAATGGTTTATGAGGGGTCATCTGGAGGAGGCGTTTGAGGCGATGGGTAAAGGCCTGAAGGAGCGCGCAGAGCAGAAAGAGGGGGCGACTGAACAGGTTTAAGAGCCGGATCTTGGGTCAGGCTTCTTGCTCTCTCGTTACACTACCACGCTTCTACCGGACACTGGATACCCCCTTAGGATTTGCTCTATATGTAATGATGTGGATGTCCTTCTCTGGACATGTGACTGTCTGGCCAGGAGCTGGTCTGCTGCAGCTGCCCACCTGTACCATTTCCATAGCATCGTCAAGCAACATTCTGAAAAGACAGCGAGCGGTGTCACCGCCATTAGTGGTTGTGTAATTTCGCCGGCGTCTATTCGGGCCGTACGAGCGCTTGAATCACCGCCATTAGTGGTTGTGTAATTTCGCCGGCGTCTATTCGGGCCGTACGAGCGCTTGAATCACCGCTATACGTCTCTTCTCTACTCGATAAGGAATCACTTTAAAGCACAGGATACCGAGCCACGGAGGCTCTGTATTGCAAGGCCTATGAGACAGCTTACTGTGCAGTACGCTTGCTTCCAGAAATCATCTCGACTTAAGTATGATGAGGTGGTGCGCTTACTCTCTCCTAGTGATAGTGCCTCTTGCAACTGCCAATGTGAGTCCTTCTTATGCAGTCACAGTGTCTCAGCATGTTGAATGACGCTCAGTCTTCGCATCGTCGCCGGTAAAGGCCGTCTGACACTCCATCTCGTCCTCGCGAACAATCAATCTAGAGAGCACTTGCGGTATGCTTGCCTTATGCTAACATAGGTGCCTTTTGTAATCTGCGTGGTATTTATAGGCACAAACACCACCCCCCAGCTCAACACTTCTATCTCAACCACCATGTCCATCCAATCGAGTATCTCCAGTGTATCTCTAGCCGCGGGTCTGCTCCTACTAGCAGACGTCAGAACTATCGCATACCATACAACCATTCAAGGGACCTCGTCCTTCCTCGACATCTTCTTCCTGGCACCGGGTATTCATCAGCAGCAACATGCACCCGAAGTCAGTCGAGGCGAGTACCCTGCTACTGGAGCAATGACCACAGGATATGTCTTCCGAACAGAGAACGAAGCAACTGTCTACTACCTCCAACGCGTCGGGAAGACAGGTCACCTTGTCACCATCGAAGTTCTCCCTTCTGCGCCAAATAGCGCACCATCCTCCAGAGATACTCTCGTACGAATGTTACGCATGGCTGGCGTCGCTTTTACAGTTGCAGTCATCCTGCGCCTCTATCACCTCCGAGACTGGTGGGCCGTAGGCTGTATGACAGCGTTGATGACGGCGCGCCTCTTGAACGTCATCGTCATCAAGCGACGCAGCAAGCTGGGATGGAAAGGCGCTGCGGAGCCCGGCGTGCAAGGCGACTTGCTCGTGCTTCTCAGCCAGGACCGCTGGCTTAGGATGCAAGGACTCGTGGATGATCTCAAAACAGTCACATCTGGATCATGGTTACGCGAAGAGTCCACCGCAGAGAGCTTTCTGGTCACCATCGGAACACTGCTGGTGTACGCATCGCCCGCAGTGGCGATGAACGCATCCCCAGTCGGCGGCTCACTCATCCTTTGTGTAATTCTGGTGTCGTTGGCCTTGCTCGGACTTTGCAATGCTTTAGCGGATACGCAAAAAATGTTTGGACGCACACTAAGGACTGTCGGCGAGCCGAAGAAATATAGACGCCGCTTGGACCTCGTCGAGGAGCTTGTAAAGGTCCACGGACGGGACGATTGGGCTATTGGGATGGGCATGGTCACGGTTGCTGATCGGGAGAAGATGCAGAAAGCGACGATGTAGCCGTTTATCGACCCCGAGGATTGGTCGAGCCATGTATACCGAGGGTTACACTATCCAGGGCTGCTGCTGCTGAGGACGCAACGCTCAGCAGCAGAACTCATGGCTGCGGGGGACGGTGAGATTGTCGCAGCTGACACTCGGGTTGGCTGTGACGGTGAACTGCACGAGGCTGGACGGAGCGCCCAAGAAGACAAGGACAGTCTATTTATTGATAACGTATCATACTTGTAACAAGAGTAAATCGTATAGTCTGAAGAGATACGACTGTGAATGCCTCGAATCCTGCTGCGAGCAGATGCCGTGTCCTAGACATAATGTAAGTACTTACTACCTTCATAGTGCAGCATCTTGCAACGCACTTCGGATAGCTGTCACTTGGCTGTCACGCCCTTCTACTTCTCCGGGGATACCCGACTGGCAATCACTGCAGCATGCATTGAGCCTTATTGAGCATGTATAGCTTGTTTGCAAAACGGTACTACACAAATACCTCCGAAGCTATGAAAGCCAATAGCCCTGTGCCTACACCTCCTGCGACCTCAAACCCAGCCGACACAGAGAACTCTGCGTATCCTTGGAGTGTACAGATTCCAGCGAAGCCTTTCCTCGCAAGTGTATGCCAGTTCCACCTGCTCACGAGTCACGAGCGCCTAGCACGATACTTGGAACTACCTTTCGTGTGATACCCGCAGTATGTTCACTCGGTGTTTGGTTTCCTTCCTGAATACTTACTTCGGCGTGCAGTTTGTCGGAGAGGCTGTCACTGGCGGTGGACTACTGCGCGACCAATATCACGTATCGCAACGCACCGACCTTTGGTAAGCTTGGCTCGATGAATGCGATGTCGCTTCTGATTGCAAATCACGCTACAGCAATCCTAGCCATGTTCAACATCCATTCCATTAAAGGCGTATCGCTCGATGCTGCAGGGTTAGTCGCCTTAGCGGACCTTAAAGCGATTGACTATCGCACCGCGCTTACGGGTACCTCCTCGTACCTGGATGTGCTATTTCTCGCACCCGGGATCCACTGTCAGCAGCATGCCTCCCAGGTTAACGGGGGCGAATACCCGAGCGCCGCAGCACCCAAGGAGGGCTATGTTTTCCGCGTAGAAAACCAAGCCACCGTCAGCTTCCTACAACGAGTTGGGAAGACAGGCCATCTTACCACTGTGGAAGTTCTTTCTGATACCGCATCTGTCAAGAGATCTACAAGAGACACGATCATCACGATCCTATACGTAGCAGGCATTCTGCAGACGATAGCAGTGCTTTCCCTGCTCGTCCTTATCCGTGACTGGTGGGGTTTCTCCGTCATCGCGATGCTTGTTGGTGCACGGCTTTGCAATGTCGTTGTCATCAAACGCAGAAGCGAACTCGGATGGAAAGGCGCGTCGGAGCCCGGGAAAGAGAGCGATATGCTTGTCTTCCTCAGCCAGGACCGGTGGGTGCGGATGAAGGGGTCGGTTGATGACCTAAAGGCAGTGACGGCGGGCCAGTGGCTGCGAGAAGAGTCTCCTGTGGAGAGTTTCGTCATTGGCTTTGGGACCTTGCTCGTTTTCGCCGCGGCGGCACTCGCAACAAATGCATCTACAGTGGGCAGCTTGCTTATTGCTTGTCTGCTATTTGTCTCTGTAACTTTACTCGGGCTGTGCAACTCCCTCACGAAGACGCAATGGATGTTCGATAGGATTATCCGACGCGTGGGAGCTCCCAAACGATACGAACGTCGTCTACAGCTCGTGGAGGAATTCACGCAGCTGTTCAATAGAGAAGACTGGGCAATTACAATGGGCCTAACCCTCCCCAAAAACTACCCCGCACTATCTCCTGCCGAGATGTCTCCGCCATCTCCTGCAGCAACAGTACTGCCACCGGCTTCAGCTGACAGCACCCGCCGTCCTTCCTGCGAGTCCATACAATCTACCGCAGAGAAGTGTTGACACTTGGCTCTGTCAAGGGCCTTGTAGCCACTCCAGCGGTTACGGATTTCTTTCTTGATTGCAGGCGTCACTTTTCTCTACAATCACGCTGTGCAACTACATGCTACGTCAACCTTTTCGTTAGGGATGCCTTACCGGTAGTTTCTGTTCAAGTACTCTGGGTAGCTCTTCCGGGACCTTCGACACCCAGATAGACTCTTTACTGCGACTGTGATGATGCCTCAACATTAGGTACTTTTGCGTGGCTACGTGCAGGTTCTTTCGCCAAGGTTATGACGACCATCATTCGTCCGCTTTCACGCTCATAGTATGTGTGAATATAGGGATCTTCAGGACGTGAGCTTAGAGCGAGGAGATTGAAGCTTCAGGCTTTACTTCGTATAGTGGCTTTAACGGCATGTAGAGCGCGGTAAGAGTACGTGCGTATGGATACATCCCTGAAAGGCGCGCCATCATCGCAGTGCTATATTTAGACCAATATTCTTGTTACCTCTCCACCAATGGGCGCTGAGCGCTCTAAATTGCAGGGCTATGTTAGTACAGCTGTGCTGCAGCCGCATTGCAAGTCTGTGCAGCAATTAAACCTTGCACTGTACAGCTCAACTCGGACTCTTAAGTGCCCACCGTCAGTGTGAATGCCCCAGCTCGTCCAGGACTTACTTCACTAGAAAGAACTGAATATCATCGCAGACCTGAGGTGAGTCTTTTCATGCAGTTGCTCGTCTGAGATACTAAAGTCTGCCTTAGTTATGTTCGAGAGTTGGCCCAGCATGAATATGCCGCTGAAAGCGGCAGGCTTCCTCGCGCTAGCCGACCTGAAGGGTATTGCACAACGTACAGCGATGACGGGCTCGTCGTCCTTCCTCGACATACTCTTCCTCGCACCCGGAATTCACTGCCAGCAACAAGCCTCGGAGGTGAACCGTGGCGAATACCCGACGACGGGGGCAATGACGACTGGCTATGTTTTTCGCGTCGAGAACCAAGCAACTGTCAATTTCTTACAACGCGTCGGAAAGCCTGGCTATCTCGTCACGGTCAAGGTATCACCTCCCTCGCCACACCTAGAGAGCTTCTCGGCGGACGCACTCGCAAGCACTCTGTACATCATTGGCATCGCACAGACGATCACCGTCATCGTTGCGCTCGTTCACATCCGCGATGCGTGGGCGCTCGGCGTCCTCGCTATGCTGATCATTGCGCGCCTGTGCAATGTCATCGTCGTCAAGCGGCGGGCCGTGTTCGGATGGAAGGGCTACCCTGAGCCGGGCGTAATAGGGGACCTCTTCATCACGGTTAGCCAGGACCGTTGGGTGCGGATGCGAGGATGGGTGGACGACATCAAGGCAGTCACTGCCGGCCAATGGTTGCGCGAAGAAACCACGGCGGAGAGCTTCCTCGTCACCGTCGGCACCCTCCTGGTATACGGGTCTGCTGCGGTAGCCCTCAACGCATCCACATTTGGGAACGCGCTCGTCGCGTGCCTCCTCTTGACCTCTCTGGGTCTCCTGGGGCTGTGCAATGCGCTTACGCAGACACAACGGATGTTCGGCAGGACCCTCCACACGGAAGGAGAGCCCAAGCAGTATACCCGCCGTCTAGAGCTCGTCAGCGAGCTCACGAAACTGCATAATAGAGACGATTGGGCGGTTACCATGGGTCTGATCCTTCCGAAGAAGGATAACAAGGGTCAAGTGGCAGTCCTATAAGCAGTTCTTGTCGTTGCAGGAATACTCCTCTGTTGTGGTCTCTTGTAAGATTCCTCGTCCGTTCCTGAAGTGTCCATCAGAATACCAGCTCATGTATCTCACCATGTATCTTCTGTCGCTTTCGCTGCTTTGTTGGACTCGCTCTTCTCAGTACTTGCACATCGGTCATAGAGGAATCATTGTACCATTGCTGTAATTTGATTCGCTACTAGTACAAATACAAATGATGCTTCCGACCCTAAAGTACATTGGATATTACTGGTTACGAGATATAAGATAACCACCACCCCTCCGTCATACTATAGCATCACAAACTCGTCTATCGTCCGTCCATCCGCATTGAACGTTTCGTTCATCTTCTCCCCATCATTTCGCCCCGGCATTGCATGCGATGGCGGTGGAGGCGTCTGCGGCGCCTCCGTCTCCGGTTCGCTAGCACTGTCCTCAACCTCAGTCGGAAGCGACGTACGCTGGGGTGCATCTTCCGCAAGCTGGAGTACCACCTCGGCAAGGGAAGTAGCCTCGGGCTGTGAAGGGTCGGACGTTGCTGGCTCGGAATGCTCCTCTCCAGGCTGCTCCGGAACGTCCACCTCCATCTTCGTATCCGCATTCTTCGACTCCTCTAGACTCTCCGGAGGTCCCTCCGCCTCTACACCACCCGCTGGCATTTCCTCCACAGGCGCATCCGCATCCTCCACCCTAATCTTCACCGGCGGCTCCGGCAAGTCCTCCTCCTTCTCATCAACCTCCATAGCCGGCGCCTCCTCGATGTACTCCACCTCAACCCCGTCGTCGATGGGGTGTGTTACGAGCGTTGAGGCCGTCTCGGCAGGCTGGACGTGGATATCTGAGGGTCCAGCTTGAATAGAAGAGGGCGTCGTGGCCTGTGTGACGGGGGAGACGGACACGGGGTCTGACGGAGACTCGCCCAAGTGGACGTCCACAGGCGCTGCGGGTGCTACAGAACCCTCGACGTCCATCTCCGACTCGGACCGAGGATCTTCGCTAGACTTGTCGACTTGTAATGTCAAGACTTCTTCAGCAGCGGTGGGTTGCGATGGCGTAGTAGGCTCCTCGACCTCCATAGTCAACTCCGGCTGACGATCCTCTGAGTGCTCTTCGATTTGTGGCGCAGACTGCTCGCCGGCGGACTGCGAGTGCCCTCGGTCAGACACCGAAGATGCCTCCTCGACCTCCATCCTCGCTTCCGGCATGATCTCTTCCTGCGGTGCCGAGGGCCCATCGACAGTCTCGGTGGTCGCCTCCGCTCCCTTACTCTGCTTCACCCACGCCCCCCACACACCCACCCTCCACTCCTCCACACGCGCCTGCTCCTCAAGCACCCTCCTCACGACTTCCTTCCTCCTCTCCCTCACTCCCACGTCGCCTCCGCTCTGCACCTCGTCCAGCCGGCCCAAGATCTGCCCGAGCTCGTGGTCGTACGCATGCAGCGCCGTGTTGTGCGGCGTATACGGCAGATTCGGCGGGGGCACGCCATCGCAGGCGGAGGGCGGCAAGGGCGAGAGCGTATCGACGGACACGGAGACGATGTGCTCTTCGTTGGAGGGGGACAGGGAGAAATCGATGACGGCGGGGAAGGAGAACGCCGTCCTGAGCGCGTCGAAGTTCGCCTCGATTTGCGAGATTTGGCGGAGGGCTTTGCGGCGCGGGAAGTGCGCGCGCACGAATGCTTGGATTTTCTCAGCCGCGGCAGCTTGCGCCTTGGTATACTGCGGCTTCGGGGACGGGGGTTTAGGCTGGGTTGGCGAGGGCGTGCGGATGGGGATGCGAGTGGATTCGGCAGGTTGGGCGGACGCGGTGCGGCGGTGAGTTGGGTTCGGGGAACGAGAGGGCATTTGGCGCGCCCGCGTATTTGATTGGGGGACGCCAGTCTCGGAGTTGGGGAGTGTGGATGTCGAGCGCTTATGGCCCATCTGTGTCTCATTGTTAGCACACCGTCGTAATGCATTGGATCCAAGTAACCACCCACCTTGTCACGATGAGCCTGCTCGTCGGGGAACATACGCCCGCGCCCGAAGTTGCTGAAGAACTCTTGCGCAGCGGCCTCAGCTCTCCTCCGCCGCTCACGCTCCTCCTCAGCAGCAGCGATCTCCCTCCTGCGCCTCTCCTCTTCTAACAGCCTCTTCCTCTCCTCTTCCAATAACATCCTCCTCTCTATTTCCCGCTGCATCTCCCGCTCCCTCTCTCTGGCTAGCAGCTCGCTCCTCCTCCGTTCACGTTCGGCCTCTATCTCGTACGGGTCGAATCCGCCATATGCGCGAGCGTACGGGCTCGGGCTGGCCCAGTACGGCTCCACGTCCTCGTCGTCAAAGTATGAGTTGTAGGGAGACGCGTACCGATAGGCTTCTCGCAGGCGGCGGGCCCGCGCTGCGCGCTCACGGGCTTCTTCCTGTGCGCGAAGGGCCGCGGCGTACTGGTCACGGGCTGCCTGTTCCTCCGCTAGGGCGCGGTAATACGGGTCGGACGCGTATGAGGAAGGTCGAAGGTAGGAGGAGCGGAAGGGATCTTGGTATGGTGTGTAACCGAACATCGAGTACTAGGCAATCGAGTGTTCGACGATTGTAGTAGCGAGTGGTAGATAAACGCGGTGGTTTGTTCTTGCGGAGAGCATAACGGCGGAGGAAAGACAGTATATATGAGGCGAGTGCTCCATTTCTCGACGGTTCGGTGGAGGTGTAGGCACTTTTGCCTGGCGCGGGCTGGAGGGTCGGGGAATTTTCTAGAGCAGCTACCTTATTCGGATAACTCAAAGCCAAATATGGATATGTCAAGCGAGTACGCGTCTTCTGCCGCATTTCGCCACGCAGGAGAATATTGGATATGAGACCTAGATTCAAACTTCAGCTGATATGCAAGTAGTAAGTGCAGTGGTTTGAGTAAAGTTTAACGAATCGCCCGGGTATAATATCCTTCGAGGCGCTCCCCGCCACAGATGTAGAAAGGTGAGCAGGCGCGACTAGAAAGCGCATATTGATGGTATACGCTAGAGCTACGCCGTCCGCTGTCTTCCCGAGTGCGTCGTCGTGGGCCATTGTCGTCGCCGTCGAAGGAGCATACTGTGAGGGTGGCGGCACTCCTCGTCGTGAAAGAGATCCAGTTTCATAAGAAATCACAAACTGAACTTCTCTATGTAGACTGGGACCATTCGCCGGGGACTTGCGCGAGGGCGTTGCCACATCCCACCGCCAGAATTGAGGAAGCGCGAGGCGGCAACTCGCATCCACGCACATGGTCCGTGCACGATCACATGAGCAGTCCCGTGGCTGATGCTATTTGCGCTTGATTGCCACCGGCGCATCCCGGCTCAGCTCCTCGTTGATAAGGAGTGACCAGCACGTTCTCCCCGTGACCTCCCCCGTGATCTGCCCCGCGCACTCCTCAAGCCCGCCCGCCTCTGCCGCCAGCCTCGGCGTCGACGACCAAATATATTGTCGCATTCACGGCTGCGCCGTTGCCACTGTTGAAGCGTACCGACCATGTCTTCGTCGCAGACGACGACGAACCCACCCATACCAACAACGTCGAGTAATGGCGGAGCAGTTGCAGGTGCAGCTGCTCAGCTCCAAGCATCTGGGCTCCTAGGCACTGAAGGAACGTCGACAACAATAGGCGGAATAGATTCGAATCAAATTCTGAATTTGCTCAGGCATCTACCTGGAGTGTTCAACAGGGTAGGCCTTCGTTCATTTGTCCATACTTAACCGGTGGCTGGTGGATGGAAGTGGCGTGTTGTTCTGGTAACACGGGAGAGATGACCTGGCGCAACGGCTTTGTGGCTGTCGGACGTGCGGCGTTCACGTGGCATCTCCCTGTGTGGCACATCTGTCTCTCGGACAATTGAGTCTGCCACATTCTTCGTTTCCTAATGTGTAGTTGGTTTCAATCACACACTTTCGTATTCCCAGATCAGCAAAGACTCCCCGCCACCAACCCACGCACGTTCCTCTTCCCTTCCTCCCCGCCCGTCTAACCCCATCCCCGTAGCTCGTCGAGCAAGGCAAAGGAAGCACATCCGGCAACCTCACCGAAGACGCCGCTGCCGTCCTCTCCACCCTCTCTCAACCGCAAGCGCAGTACACCCCCCTCGCCTTCCCCGACCCTGGGCCCTCCTCGCACCCGCGCGGCCCTCCGAACCTGGGGCAGGTCCCCGTCAGCGCCGCGCGCACCGAGATGGACACAGGGGGCACAAGCACAGACGAGGAGGGGCAGGGGCCGCCGGGTGGCACGCCCACGGCGGGGCGCCAGCGCGGGAAGAGCGCGAGCATGTCGCAGGACGAGTGGGCGAGGATGAGAAAGGATAACCACGTGCGCGTCCTACCCTCCGCGTCTCAGGCTGTCTATTGATCTTATCTCGTGTGGTCTCGCAGAAAGAAGTCGAGCGCCGGCGCCGCGGCAATATCAACGAAGGCATCAATGAGCTCGGCCGTATTGTCCCCAACGGCACGGGCGAGAAGGCCAAGGGTGCCATCCTCTCGCGCGCCGTCCAGTACATCCACCACCTCAAGGAGAACGAGGCGCGCAACATCGAGAAGTGGACGCTCGAAAAGCTGCTCATGGACCAGGCTATGGGCGACCTGCAGAGCCAGCTCGAGGACGTGAAGAATATGTACCAGCGGGAGAAGCAGGCGCGTGAGAGGGCGGAGGCCGAGTTGGCGATACTGAAGGGCGTGCAGGAGAGGATGGGGAGCGCAGGGGGCGAGGAGAGAAGGAGGGCGAGGGAAGATGAGGATATGGACGTGGAGGGCGATAGAGATGGGAAGAGACAGCGGGTGGAGTAGATGGGCGGTGGAATTTTCTGGGCTCGACGAACTATTATCGATTTTTTGTTCTCTTATTGGCTTGGCTTGCTTAGGTGCTCTGTAGTGTCAGCTGTACTTGTACTTGTATGACGCCTGTTATGACCATGGCGCTCGCTTTGGGTCTCATCCCTCCAGAAATCAGTCTCACCCCGCATCCATTGGCATCAATTTTACTCGGGAATTACAGCTCTCAACTTCAACTCGGTCAAAGCAGATCGACGAGGCCCCTCCGGGGTGAAATAACCGCTACCACCTTTCCTTTAAACGACAACAGGTCTCCTCCCTGCGTAATCACTATGTCACCGTACCATGGCTCGGCCGTGACACCCAACAGCTTCTCGATATTGCTCGACGCCATTGCGAGTGCGTCGGATTTGCTGATGAGGCCACCAGAAGCTGCGGCGACCTACGGACGAGGTTAGAGAGGGAAGGAGGTGGTGAAGAAGCGAATGAAGAGCAACACACCCAAGCTGCATCAAACCGCGCATTCCTGACAGCCCACGTGCTCATCATCCTCTCGCCGGACACGCCTTGCGGCGCGATCCCCACCGTCACGCCCGCCTTGAACAGCGTCCCGATCAGGTCATCCTTTGTCAGCGGCGGGCCTGGTAGTCTGCACGTACGAGACAGCGTGATCAGCGCTCACCCTCGGAAGAGGCAACATATGCGAAGGAGCGAGCACTCACACCCTCCTCCGCTCCCATTCATACGGTTGCGGCCTCACGGGCGCAACAATCACGCCTACGCCCGCGTCCGCCAGCTCAGAGGCGAGGAGGTGCGCCTCTGAAGCACCCATGATCGTCAGCTTGATCTTGCCGCCTCCTCGTACCTTGCCTTCGACCTCCTTCTTGAGAAAGAGCAGAGACGCAATAACATCCGCGGAATGGGTCTCTACAACAAGCGTCGTCTCGCCCTGCACACTCAGCTCATCAGCACCCCTCCTCTCGACATAACTAAAATACTCGAGCCATGAACGCACCTCCGTAACCGTTTTCCATTCTCCCTTGGCGGTGAGGATCCGCTTCCTCAGCGCCTCCACCTGGGTACTCACACTCGGCACCCCTGCATGCCCAATCCACACATGCAGCGCCGCCCTCTCCTGCACCACAGCGCCTTTTTCGAGCATATGCCTCGCCCCTAACGAGAACGCCGTGCTCACACCGCCATATGGTACCGGAGCAGTAATAGCAGTCGTCACGCCAGAGCGGTAAGCGAGCCTGCGTACGCTTTCAGCGATCTCTTCACCAAAATAGCGTGAGGAGAAATCGGGCACATACAGCGCGTTCCGAGTCCCGAACTGCAGCCCATCCACCGCCCTCACCGCGCCTGTCTCGCTGAACAATGGATCCCCAGCCACCCCATCCGCCGTACTCCCCTCCATCGCAATCTCCGCCAGCCCCATCCCGCTCCCCGCGCTCACCAACGCTGGACCGAGACTCCCCCCTTCCAAATCCACCACTTCCACTTCTCCACTGCCATCCTCATCCTCATTCCTCGCATCAATCGATACGATCCTGCCCTTCTCCACTACCACTACCTCCCCGCGTCTGACTTCCCTAACACCAATCGTGCCGTTCTCCATCCGACTAAAGACAGACGAGACGTTAGTGAACATCACGCGTCCAAACACTCTCCTCGGCTCGAGTGGTGGCAACCCATCGTACTCCATCGTCCTCTGTGCCTCCTTATCAAAATTCGGTGTCCTGGGCGGCGCGAGCGAATCCGGCTCCGTGCGCCCAAGCGGACGAGCCGGCAGCTGCGCTATGCCGTCGATCCACACCTGCACGGGCGTAGCGCCGATGTTCAGCGGGTGCGTGTCCCACAGGACGAGGTCCGCGTCGTAGCCTGCACCAAACACAGTCAGCGCGTGCTCTCACTCGCAGCCCAAGGGAATAGAGAACAGAACCACGACCACCCACCTTCCCTAACATACCCCACCCGATGGCCCAGCCCCATCACCCTCGCAGGAGTCGAAGTCACAGACTTGAGCGCGCCGTCCGCGGAGAGGCCCCAGAAGTGTGCCTGCTGTGCCTCGTGCAAGAGGTAGCGCGATATAATGCCCGGGTGGTCGCTCTATGTGGAGGAGAAGGGTTAGCGTGAAGGGGAGGGCACGGAGATATGGGGAGGGATGAAAAGAAGGTAAGAACAGTGATGAACAGAAAGACAGGACTTCGAGACAGACCGGATCGGAATCAAGCATAGGACAAGCAGAACACGCACCTTCATAACCACATCCACGCCCTCCCCAGCCAACACCTTCGGCGCAAACTCCGAATGCCTGTACGCCTCCCTCTTGTACCTACGCGCCCCTCAATATATCAACACCCCAATAATGGGAGCGAGACGCACCTAGAGAACGTCGCGAACATCGCGATAGCAGGCGCATGCCCTACGGCCCGCCGCTCAAAAAACGCTGAAACTCGCAGCAATGCAAGGTACGCACCATACGCCCGCTTGAGAACGTCCGGTACGAGATACGCCTCGTGTGCGTGGTGAAAGGCCGCGACCGGGAATTGGAACTCGTTTGAGAGCTGCGGCGGGATTAGTGGTTGAGAAGCAGAGGTAGGGGATGGGGAGCGGGGCAGGGTGGAACAGAGAGGGAAGGGGGGGGAAGGGTATAGTGGGAAGGAGGGGATTAAAGGTACGGAAAGTACTCACCCGCACGAAATCATCAATATCCACCGCCTCATAGCAATGCGTCTGAACCTGCCACCAATCCGCTCGTCAGCGTCATCCCACCAATACACAACACGGAGGAAGCTCAACACGGCAAGTGCCGACTGCCCACCACAGGGAAAGACAGGAAGCGCCGCCGATTGACCACACGAAGCACAGGACGGTGAATGATGGGAGCTCACCTTGACTCTGCCGCGGAGCACATCCACCAGCGCCTCCCACTTGAGGTCCTCAGGGAAGGGCTTGTTGTTGATCGCATGCCAGTCATTGGAGAGCGCGGCAGTGCAGTAGGCGTCTTGCGCGGATTTGAGGGCGCGCGCTTGGGAGTAGCTGTGGGGGAGTCAGAGGCGTGTTGGTGCGGTGGGGGAGAAGTATAAGAGGGGACAGAGGAGAGAAATATGCGAGGGTGTGGAGGGAGAGGATGAAACAGGAAGAATGCTGGGCATTGATGAGGGAATAACAGAGGAACGGTGTAGAAAAAGGGAAGTCAAGACCCACGAAACAGAGACGCGTGAAGTAGGAGGATGCACAGTGTGAGATGAGGGAAAGAGAAGGAGGATACGCACGCCTGTCGGAAGTTCCACACCGTGTCCATCCGCGTCTGGGAGTAGACTCTCGCTGCATGGCACGGCGTTAGCTGTATGTAACAGGATCAAGCGCATATATGCTTGGAAAATCCGCGTACATGGGTTCTCGCCTGCATAGACACGCATTCAGTTACGTCGCGAGAGGGAGAGTTGGAGACGTACCACACGCATGTCTTGAGGGCACCGTCAATCAGCACCAAGTATCAAACCAGTCAACATCGCAAGCGCACTTGATATGCCTCCATCTCGGCCGCCTGCTCCCATGCATATCTTGCTCAGTCGCATTCATACCTGCCAATAAGTCATACGGCGGCTCGACGAGCATACTCGTCGGCGAGCGCTCGCTCGTCGGCCTGAGTTTGATCGGGAAGGCTTGGCCGCCTGTCGTTCATCAGCCCCTCCACGCCCAGCCACAGCATGATAACCGGGGACTCGCCGATGGCATTCGCCGACCCAGGCAAGATGAGGGACGTGGTGACGCCTCCCGAGACGGAGAGACGGTAGGCGTCGTCGTGCGTGTTGAGGCCGTCGATCGAGCGCAGCCAGGGGAGGACGGGGCCGTGGAAAGAGTTGCCATCTGACGCGCCGGAGAGGGCGGGCTGGGGCTCGACGGCGAGGTGCGAGTGAAGGTCGACGATGCTATCACAGTATAGCAGCTTCAATACAATTTTGCTACGGTACTTAAGGGGACATACCCAGGCGTCACCCAGCGCCCCCTCGCGTCCAGCACCTCCGTGTCCTTCATTCCCTCCAAGTCCTCCATCTTCACCCTCCCCACAGCCCTTATCACGCCCTTCACCATCAGCACATCTCCCCTCCGCTCGCGCTCCCCGTCCCAGATCCGCGCGTTCTTCACGAGCACACGCTTCTGCCCACCGAGCGCGCGGTCCCACCTGTCCGAGTGCTTGCGCTTGTAGAAGCTGTCGTCTGGGCCGGGAGTGAGCTGGAGGGCTTGGCATTTTGCGAGGATGGAGGAGGCATGGGGAGGGAGCGGGGAAGTGAGGGAGACGGAGGAGAAGGGGAAGAGGGTGAGTGGGAGGACGGCGAGGGCGAGGAGGGCTAGAGTGAGGAACGGGAGGAGACGCGTCTTTTGGGTTGGCCTTCCGGGGGCATCCTGTCCAGGGAAAGGCTTCATGTCAAGCTCTCCTAGACGTCTCATCTTGTGAGGGAAGGAGAGGAGAGAGCTCGGGTTGTGAGATCTTGGGAGGTGCCGGCGGCAAGATAGATGGACGGGCGAGGTTAGGGTGCGGGATCTTTATCTAGCCGATAAAAAGCCTTTCTCCCTTTGTCGCATCCTGTCGTCGTCGTCCTCTGCGACCACCGATGTGAGTACGTGTACGACCCAGGGCGACTTCAAGAGACCATTGATACGAGGACATTCGCGTCCCACTTTAACGGAGACGATCATGGCCTTCTGCACACTTCGTCTGGACAACGTGGCGTCGAGCATGGCCTCTCCACTTCGATCCTCAAGATTCTCCTTGCAAAGGGTGCCAGTTCTTGATTACTCTGGTGTGGACATCCGTCTTACTCGTTGCCCTCCAACCACTCGCATGCTCTCGGGTTACGTCTCCTCCTCGGCAAAATTAATGAAGACTTGCAACTAGCTAAGCTTCACTATCCTTCTAGGACCAGGGCGACTATGTCCGTGGACAAGCCATCACTTCCCTGTACGGGTGTCTCACCGCAGAATTTTTGGAACGCGTAGTTTGAGCACAGACATTGCATTCCAATTCCCTGTGGTGGGACGTCGTGTCCGTCAACCTCAACGCCTTCGGATCGGTCCCCAGTGCAAGTAGTCAACGTTCAACTTCAGCTACTCACGCGTGTCCCGCACTCTGGGGATGGGGCACGATGTTTTTGTTGCAGTGCATTTTTTCCAGACAGTGGCCCGCAACTACCTTTGGAAACTCTACTGCGACTAGGACGACCTCCTCCTCGTAATCAAACTGATTACATGACATTGTTATTGTAGTACTGATAGTGCCTTACGGCGCGGCTCGGGACATTCGTGCTACTGCTACTCACTCCTCTCATTCAAGCCAGATCGCTTACAAACGAACATATCGGGCACGGTGCCCTTAGCCCATGCGCGACCATTCACTGCGGGTGCAGCATTGCAGTATCCTGCGTTGGGATCGCAGCTCAGCCTTATTTGAGCAGCGGTCGTATCAGCATATATTGTGGTTCTCTGTAGTCGTCACCTAAGGAGCTCAATTGCAAAGTGAGTCAAGGGTAGAGTACTGGCGACAAAAAGGTGCATCGCAATTCACGGTGGCAAAACCCTTCAGCGACTATTTGATACTCTCTGGCGGGGAGTCGAACCCCGCTCTCCCGCGTGACAGGCGGGTGTACTATCCGATATACTACCAGAGATTAAAAGCTGCTTTGAATAGTTACATATATTATAAGAGCGTTTGCCTCACTCTCGCTTGGGCGAGTAGAAATACTTTATGCTTATAACTTAGCAAGTTACTGAGTCACTATATGCAGTCGACGGTACTTAAGCTTTGTGTCTCACTCGAGCACCTGCTAGGGTCCGTCAAACACGACCAAACGAATTCACTGGATCCTGGTGATAGACTGGAAACTTTCCTCTCGTCTACAATCATGCCTTCTCTTCGATCTCTGATCTGGATTTGCTCTAGAGTCCAATGGAAGTAAATCCCTCACTTTTCCGATATAATACTCTACAAGCACGATGCACCACCTCAAACCCGTCCACCTACGACGCATCAACAACGGCAGCCTCGTCCCCCTCCCCTTCCCTCTTCCGCCTCCTCCCAACCTCTCCTCCCTTCCCTCCGCCCTTCCCAGCGCCTCCAAACAAACTCTCCAGCGTCACCTGCCCCTTCGCATCACCGCCCTTCCCCACCTTCACCTTCTCGCTCGCCAGCACCGGCGGCAGCCCCTCGACCCGCCTCTTCGCGTCCTCCAGCAGGAACACCTCGCGCTCGCGCTGTCCCTTGACACTCGGCACCGACCACGCCTTCGACCTCGCGTTCTTATGCGCGAGCTTGTACTTCGACCCCTCCAGGCGCGTCTCGTACGTATTCGCGTCGATCTTCTTGACATGCTGCACGCCCGGCTTCAGCGTCCTATCCCAAGTGTCCAGGACATACCATACCTGGTGCGCGACAATCAACCAGTGATACTCCGTCCCCACAGGCGCCCCGCTCCCCTTGGGCGCCTTCCTCGCCCGGCGCTTCGTCGTCTCATACTCGACCCTCCACAGATCCGGCTCCTCCTTCGTCTCCTTCCACACGCCCTGGTCGTAGTTCCACGTGTGCGACCCCCCAATGGACATACCAGAGTACATCTGGCCGTTGAACGACTTCAGGGCATCGTACCCCCCGCCGCCGTAGCTCTTCCCGGCTTTGGATTTGGCTGCGCCGGGAGTCTCTTCTTCATCTAGGAGCGCGGGGTCCTCGTCCGTCAATCTGGATGAGGATGAGGATGCAACGGACTGCGCGTCTTCGTCCATTGCGCTGTGATGTGTCGAAGCCTGTGACTTGTCATCGTCCGTCAGCTCTGGTGTCGCCGGAGGCCCGTCGACGCGCTCTTCCACGTCGACATCAGACGATCGCGTCTTGCGCGTGCTCTTCTTGACTGAAGGGGCATGAAGGGATGAAATCTTGGTACGCTTCGCTCTGGGCATGGTGGTAATTGCAGAACGTGTGCGTAATTTTAGCGGCCCACTTATAGCACTTCAGACTCGCGACCCTGCAATTCAAATATTCATGATCAAGGCTCCTCTGGATGGCCGTAAGTATCTGCTTCTCTGTGGGGTGCGGGTTCTGGCAATTAGACGTCGGTGACGTCACCGCATACGATTATACGTACGCTGGAACTTTTGAGTCCAACGCCACACGCGATGGAACAGCTGCTCTGGAACTACTAGAAGTTGTACAACATTGACGTTATTCTTCTGGTTGCAATATGATCTTGTAGTCATACATCTCACAATATACGATAGCAATATTTATTCCTTCGCGATCTTGACCACGACCTTCCCGACGTGCTTCTGGCTCTCGAGGTAGGCATACGCGTCCTTGAGCTCATCGAAAGAGAAGACCTTGTCGACGACGGGCGTGAGCTTCTGGGCAGTAATGAGGCGGTTCATCGACTCGAATCTGATTTGGTTGGTTAAGCGCCAACTCAACGTAACATCTACTGTCGACTTACTGATCACGAGAGCCAATGAGGATGCCGCGAATCATGGCGGCCTTCGTGAGTGCGACTACTGGAGCGTTGGAAGCGTCTCCAGGCTAGCCAACTGAATGAGGATCGCCCCCTTTATAACAAATGCACGGCACGACTCACCCCAGCAACAAAACCAATAACATGCACCCATCCCGCATAGCGCACCGCCGCCAAGCTCTTCATGAGCGTGCCCGGTCCCCCAACCTCGACGACATGGTCCACTCCCCGGCCCCCCGTGATCTTCAGCACCTCCTTCTCCCACTCGGGCACCTGCCTGTAGTTGATGAGGTGGTCCGCGCCCAGCGCCTTGGCGGTCTTGAGCTTCTCGTCGCTGGAAGAGGTGGCGATGACCGTCGCGCCGGACGCCTTGGCGAACTGGAGCGCGAAGACGCTGACGCCGCCGGTGCCCTGGACGAGGACGGTGTCGCCAGCTTTGAGCGGGGTCGGGCCCATGAGCGCGTTGTAGGCGGTGAGAGCGGCGCAAGGGAGGGTGGAGGCTTGAACGTAGTCGAGATGGGCGGGGATGTGGACGAGTGACTGTGAGGTTTAAGGCGCTGCTCATACCCTGACGATAACGGGAGACTCACGTGAGCGGGGAAGCTCTTGTACTCGGTCAAGACACCGTCGATCGGCGCGCCCAAGCCCGTGTTCTTGATCTTCTCGTTCACGTCGCCGTAGATGTGGTCGAGCGCAAAGTTGGCGCAGACACGGTCGCCCTTCTTGAAGCCGTCGACGTCCGCGCCGACAGCGATGATCTCGCCCGCCATGTCGGAGCCCGGGACGACATTGTCCTTCACGCCGAGAGAGTACTGGCCCTTTGCCACGGCGAGGTCACGGAACTGCAGAGAGACTGCGACGATCTTGACGAGGACTTCGTTGGCCTTTGGAGGGGGCAGGCTGGCCTCTTTCACGGTTAGGTTGTGGTAGCCATCATACTTTGTAAAGCTTATTAGTATAGATCGGTAAATATACGAATAAGACGCACCTTCGGGAGACGGTACTCGCGAGTGGTAGTCGGAATGGCCATGGTGGTCGAGGATAGCGATGGGAAGACAAAGCTTGGTCATTATAAGAATATCGAGGGCAAACTTATACGCGCGAATGTGGCTTTGTAAGAGAAGGTGAGAGATTCTGTGACGACATTCGCGCGATCTTGCCCTTGCTGATCGAGATCGCCACAATCAATTCACCGGCGACTTGAGGATAATGGTAGCGTCTCTCTTCATCAGTTTCTTTGCGCTGTGTGACCTCGATTCTGGACAATCAAGCATCAAGCATCAAGCTTCAATATTCAACGTTCAAACTTGACAACCAGGGAGGATGACCTTCAGGTTGTCTCAATAGACAAGAATCTTCCGAGTGAACAAGTACTGCGAGGGTTTGTTCGGGCGTCAAACCTGCCGACTAGGATACCGCGTGGCGAGCTAGCCATGTGGAATGACATCAACTGTGTTCTCGCCGACTCGGACTAAGTTTGTGCAGGCCAAGTACCTTGCAGCTCTTGCTTGTCGTTATCCACTGAGTGCCTATACTGCTAAACTGCAATCATGGCACCAGACATTCCATCTAAGACTCGCACTTACAGATTCCCGAAGGCGAGCAATATGTAAGTCGGATAAGAAAAGAGAGATAACTAACGAAACCACATCGCCGGCAGTGTGAAGGCCTTCAGTCTCTGATCCTTGAGGAAGAGCCTGTGCCCCGGCCGAAGGCCAATGAAGTACTCATCAAGATCCACGCAGTATCCCTCAATGCACGTATACCATGCTGCACATTCTATCCTAGCACTCGAGATTGATCATATCATAGTACCGCGACCTCCTTGTTGCCTCTGGAAATTACTTGAGGGGGTACATCAGCCTTGTTCTCTCTGCAGCGCTTCTCAAACTAACATGCCCGCAGTCTTAAGCCCAATCTGATTCCTGCCTCAGATATGTCGGGCGAAATCACCTCCCTCGGTGAGGACGTGAAGGACTGGCAAGTCGGCGAGCGCGTCTGCGCGAGCTTCCGCCCCGATCACATCTTTGGGGATGTCACTAGTGAAATCATGCCGGCTGCTCTGGGAGGAGGGGTCGACGGAGTCCTAACCGAATACCACACCTTCCCCGCGCACGTACGTCCATTCGCTCTTCGTATCGGAGCTCAATCTGAAGACAGCGTATTACAGAGCCTCGTCAGAGCGCCCGCGAATTTGACACACATCGAAGCCTCGACCCTCCCTTGCGCTGCCGTCACCGCGTACAACGCTCTCCTCGGTCCACGCCCCGTCAAGGCGGGCGAGACAGTGCTCTGCATCGGCACCGGCGGCGTATCGATATTTGCTGCCCAGTTTGCCAACGCCAGTGGGGCAGAGGCGATCGTCACGAGTTCTAGCGACGAGAAGCTTGAGCTGGCGAAGAAGCTAGGCGCGAAGCATGTCATTAACTACAAGACGAATCCTGAATGGGAGAAGGAAGTGTTGAAGATCGTTAGTGGTATTTAGTGTCTTCTGATTGCGCGCTCACTGAGGTGGATGGCACTTCAGACGAATGGACGAGGAGTTGACCATGTTATCGAGGTACGCATGACCATCCGCTCATTTAACAGGAACTGACTGGATGATAAGGTCGGAGGACCCGGAACCTTCGATAAATCCATCGCATCCGTGCGCGTCCAGGGCAATATCCACATCATCGGCTTCGTAGCTGGGGTGCGTCTCCATTGACCTCTTCCCTGCCACTTGACCTCATTCTGTCTCCTTTCATGCCTGACTTAGACGGAGGAGGTATCCAACATCCCTATGAAAGTCCTCCAGAAGGGAATCAACGTCCGAGGCATCTTAGTCGGCCCGCGGTCCTCATTCGAAGATATGAATCGCTTGATCGAGGCAAACAATGTGAAGCCTGCTGTGAGCAAGGTGTTCCCGTTCGAGCAAGCCAAGGAGGCGCTCGAGTTTCTGCAGGCGCAGAAGCACGTTGGGAAGGTAGTGGTTCAAGTGGCCGAGGCTTAAGCTAGTCGAAGTGAGTAGTATGTATTCTGTGAGGTGAGTCTAAGGCTCGACTCGCATCTCTTGCTCTACTCTGCTCCCGGAGCAGACAGACCATTTAATGACGAGGGCCACTTACTTTCATGACCTTGTCACCCTGCCACGGGCCTTATGCACGACACTCGCTGATGGAATGTCTCCCCTCCGACTGGAGAGGAGAAGGCAATAGCCCATTTACTGGAAGAAGGCCACTACTCTATTTTCCCAGAGAATGCTCTGTCCTGATGTTCGAGCATGATTAATATTATCCACAGCTAACCAACCGACTTTATAACAGCTTCTCAGTACGACATATTTCGGTTTGAAAAGGCTGGTAACGATCCGAATTGGCCAATTGCGAGATCGCATGATGTATGTACCCATCTCGGTAATGACAGATCTCGATCACCTTGGCAGAGCTACCAGCTTAACGAACATCTCCCCGGTACGGTGACTTATGCACACCCAATGGCCTATACTAGCTTTGTCAAAGCCCAGGCTTACAGAACACTAATCGCCGGCCAACCAGGGATGTTACAAAGCCCGTTCTATCGGGCTATCTCAAGGTATAAGGCCTCTCGTGCGGGGCAGTACTGCTTCAATCATTCATATTGTAGGCATGGCGTCAAATCTACCATCCAAAACTCGCGCTTACAGATTTCCTAAGGTCAGCAAGGATGACACTAGTGACGGAATGAGAATGAATGTCTCATGGTACCACACTTTTTGCCAGACTGACGGCATTGAGTCCATCGTCCTCAAGGAAGAATCTATTCCCCAGCTTAAGGCTAATGAAGTACTCGTGAAGATCCATGCTGTATCACTTAACGTAGGCAGTACTCATGCCGCCTTTCCGGCCCTCGCTCTGATTGATCTGCGCGCTAGTATCGCGATCTCTTCACGGCAACTGGCCAATACCCTGGAGCGTAGGTCACCGTTATTATCCGTGTACCTCAGCCCAGACTGATTTACCTGCACACAGTATTAAGCCAAACACTGTCCCTGCCTCAGATATGTCGGGTTCTATCATCGCCTTAGGCGAGGACGTCAAGGGCTGGCAGATCGGCCGGCGAGTCTGTGCCAATTTCTGCCTTGACCATATCTATGGTGACATCACCGTCGAGCTCATAAAGACTGCACTTGGAGCTGAGCTTGACGGTGTTCTGACCGAGTACCGTACCTTCCCCGCACACGTATGTCATCTCCGAGCTGACATTACCGACCCATCTGAGTCGCCTTCGTCACAGAGCCTAGTTAAAATACCCGCGAACCTCTCACATATTGAAGCGTCCACGCTCCCCTGCGCAGCCGTCACCGCCTATAACGCGCTGTTTGGTCCGCGCCCCGTCCAGGCGGGCGAGACCGTGCTCTGCATCGGCACGGGCGGTGTGTCTGTCTTTGCAGCCCAGATTGCGATAGCCAGCGGTGCAGAGGTGATTATCACGAGTTCGAGCGATGAGAAGCTTGATGTTGCGAAGAAGTTGGGCGTGAAGCATCTTATCAATTACAAGAAGCATCCGGAGTGGGAGAAGGAGGTGTTGAAGATCGTGAGTGTTTTGACTGTGTTCTATATCCGTGAGACAGCTGAGGTGATCGGGCTTAAAGACCAATGGACGAGGAGTGGACCATGTCATCGAAGTATGCTGATTGTTCTCTCTTTGCATATGAGATGACTGACCCTTGTATGAAATACCAGGTCGGGGGCCCCGGCACCTTCGACAAATCCATTGCATCGGTGCGACTGCAAGGCAACATCCATATCATCGGGTTTGTGTCCAGCGTTAGTGTTTGTTAAGCTCTTATACTGGTCTGATAAGCTGAATCTTCTATATGCCTAGGCGGGCGAAAAATCCAACATTCCTATGAAGGTGTTTCAAAAACCCATGACGGTCCGCCGCATGATGGTCGGCCCGCGGTCCTCGTTCGAGGATATGAACCGCTTAATCGAGGTGAATGATGTAAAGCCTGCTGTGAGCAAGGTGTTCCCGTTCGAGCAGGCTATGGAGGCATTCCTGTTTCTGCAGGCGCAGAAGCATGTTGGGAAGGTGGTCATTCAGGTCGCCGAGGATTGACCATGTTCGCTCTATAGCAGTGCCCTTCACGGGCCCGTAATACACTTTAGAGCATATGCCAGTCAGCGTAAGGAGGGAAGCTTAGAGAGCTGTTAACCAGAGGAAGAAACTTGGAGCGTAGGGCACACGTGTGAATTCTTTGTGGCGTTGCTCGACTGAGGCGGACTCTCTATTCAGTACTTCAGTGAGGCAACGCCATCTAGTATGTTCTTGTCTATCACCCGTGCCCGGCTGTGCATTGCAGACATTTACCGAATTTTCGGCAGTTTACAAGCAAATCTCTGTGCTTACCGTGCAATGGCGAATTTGTGAGCACCTTTGTCATAGCCGTTATGTTTTCGAATTCACCTGAGGGTCTATATTAGCTTTGCTATGGTCTTGGCTTATATCTCGTGGTGCTGCCTTACACTAAGTAATCTCTGGATTACGCCATCCATGGGAAAGTTACAAAGCCCGTTTTGGCGGGATATCTCAAGATATAAGGCATTTTGCGAGAATTGATTCAGTCAATATTGCAGGCATGACGGCAAGCATCCCCTCTAAGACTCGCGCTTACAGGCTCCCCAAGGTCAGGAAGGATACTGTGCCATAAGCTACAAATATCTGATGGTGCTGCACTTGTTCGCAGACCGAAGGCATCCAGTCCCTCGTCCTTGAGGAAGGACCGGTTCCTCAGCCGAAGGCTAGCGAAGTACTCGTCAAGATCCATGCAGTATCACTTAACGTAAGTACTCCATGTTGCTCTAATTTTCTCGTGGTACCACTGATCTTCATGCCAGTATCGTGACCTCGTGATAGCGACGGGCCAATACGTCTGGGGGTCCGTCACCGTTGTTTCCTTTGTTAGAGCTCACACTCACAGACACATCCGCAGCACCAAGCCAGACCTTATTCCCACCTCAGATATGTCCGGCACGATCATCTCCCTGGGCGAGGACGTCAAGGGCTGGCAAGTTGGCGAGCGCGTCTGCGCCAATTTCTTCCTCGACCACATCTACGGGGACATCACTCGAGAAATCCCAGCATCTGCACTGGGAGCTGGGATTGATGGTACCTTGACCGAGTACCGTACCTTCCCTGCACAAGTACGGTCTGATTTTTTGCAAGTACCTCATACCAGCTGACGGCAGGATCATCGCAGAGTCTCGTCAGAGTGCCTAAGAACCTGACGCACGTTGAAGCATCCACACTCCCCTGCGCGGCTGTCACCGCGTACAGCGCACTGTTCGGTCCGTGCCCCGTCAAGGCGGGCGAGACCGTACTCTGTATTGGCACAGGCGGCGTATCGATCTTTGCAGCCCAGATTGCGAAGGTATGCGGCGCGGAAGCGATCGTTACGAGTTCCAGCGACGAGAAGCTTGAGGTGGCGAAGAAGTTGGGTGCAAAGCATCTGATTAATTACAAAACGCATCCCGAGTGGGAGAAGGAGGTGTTAAAGATCGTGAGTGATTTTGACTGCATGCGGCATAGGGAGCTAAGCTGAGAGTATTGGGTATCAAGACGAATGGACGAGGAGCGGACCACGTTATCGAGGTATGCATGATTATCACTTTTCTAGCATGCACAGTAGTTGAAACTGTCGGAAATATGAGGTCGGAGGACCGGGCACGTTCGACAAGTCCCTCGCATCTGTGCGCCCCCAAGGAAGTGTCCACGTCATCGGTTTCCTTGCCCAAGTGCGTCTCCCTCTATCCCGTTCTTCGCCACCGGATTCACTGATCGCACCTGATGCTTAATTCAGACGACCGAGACATCCAACATCCCCATGAAAATCCTCTCGGGATGTGTCAACGTCCGTGGTATAGGGGTTGGTCCGCGGTCCGCGTTCGAGCAGATGAATCGCTTGTTCGAGGTGAACGACGTGAAGCCTGCAGTCAGCAAAGTGTTCCCGTTCGAGCAGGCCAAGGAGGCGCTCGAATTCTTGGCAGCCCAGAAGCATGTTGGGAAGGTGGTTATTCAGGTTGCCGAGGATTGAGCATATGGACCTGTAGCAGAATGTGAAGTCGGTAGAGTCTAAGACGCGTGAAGCGGGATATCCAAATCAAAAAGAAGTGTAGTATTTTGATTAGTAACGGTGGGACTATGAAGTATCTTGCAAAGGCGAGTGGACTCAGAAGTGACGAACGTCCTGTCGAATATGGTCGCTCTCGGGAACCCTCAACTGACCATTCGGCTCAGCTCAAGGTTGGACTAGGCCAGCAAACGGACAGTGAGCCGGGACTTACCCGGATGTTCACGATCTTATTCGTTGGTCTCTGTCGACCATCCGATCCGATACGGTGGGCCTCGCATTGGGATCGACAACCTGCCCAGGTCTCTGGGCCCGAGGCATGCAAGATTCCCATGTTCGGCGAATCATCCTTTCTGATTTCGTCAGATGAAGCTACAAATCGGAGTATATAGGAGTACTTAGCACAGGTTCCACTATGCAAGGTAGTGGCTTGTAAGGATTTGAACAACGTCCGCTGCCTAGTAATTCATTCGAGAAGGCGCACCATCGAGAAGGTCCACGTTCTGCGGTTCTCCCAGGAACACGGGACCCGAGCACAAACTGTACCGCACGATTCTATTGGTCGGCTTCGCCTTCGGACAGTTTGGCTAAGTTAAACTCGGTGTTCTGACATATATTCGCTTATGAGATTGGCTGTGGCATCCATGCACACTTGCGAGACGATCGAGGAACCTGAGCGATATGGTTGTATGGTGTCTGGACCTGGACGAGGCATAGCAGGACTCCAGGAAACAAGTGGTAAGGCCTGGGAGTGGAGACGCATGAAGCATAAAGCGCGAAGTGGAAGACAGTGGTGGTCGACCAAAGTAAGCGTTGATTATCAGATAGAGCACCAAGACGCGACTAAGCCAGACATATGAACGTCAGACAGCAAGACGGAGCAAGGACGCCAATGGGTTTAAAGGTGAATACGATACCCATAGGGTTCAATCCCAAGTTGCAGTACGATGGTTCAAAGGACAGAACGCTGATAATCTGTGTCAAGGTTGAACAGAGTCCGGAGTCTACCGATGCAGCGTCCGCTTCGACAAAAACAATCAGCAATGATGTGGAATAGTGAGACGTCAGAGAGGCAGGCGTCCGAGAGCACATCATGGTACTTGACTTGAATCAATCAAGCAACTGATCATGAGCTGGCTGCTGTTAGCTCACCCAGACTTAGCTGCGCAGTGATCTGGTGTGTCTCGATCCTTCGTGGAATGAGGTACGATCATGAAGCTGGTGGAGGAGCTGAGCATAGTCCGGACAAACTGAAAGAACAGTGGTTCCAGCGGGGAGCGAAGACACGCAGTGGGTTCTTCGTTCAAAGTCTGCAGAGAAATGATTTCGCCCCCGCACGCTGTCCCGAGCAAAATAATATAACAGCTCAGATCAGCGAAACTGGAAGATGCATCGATGAGTTACGGCACCACAATTGATGAGTCTCAGCAAGCCGTCGGCTTGCTTCGACTCCGGAGTTGCCTCGTAGCCGAGCAGTGAAGACAGTCTGCGTACTTCCTGACCAGTACTCCGTCTCAGTTGTAGTGAGGCTCAACAATACTGTAACGATTGACCATGTACTCGTAGCACATATGCAACCGAAAGGGTGGTTGTGAGCTCCAAATGTTTTTCGGAGAAATGTTAGGATCGCCTCACTAAGGACCGCTGTAACTTAAAAGAGGCATAAGCGCTCGCAAATAACCGACGGATGACGTGCCGTCGGAGCCTTTGCGACCGTAGCGTTACGGCCTGCTTTCTACATAAACTCTAGGGGGAAACTACATGACCTGGGAATAATACGGCTCGGACCTGCATACCACGACGATGTTCTCGACGTTATCTTCTTTTCTTCCTAGTGCGGGCAACAACCCTGGGGCGCAAGATGTCAAACATACAGCCCAGGACGAGGAGAAAACAGTGCAGGCTGCGGAAGAGGAGCCACCGAAGAAGCAGCAATCCGTAGATGAAATGGGGGTACGCAAGAAGAAAGATAGAACGAACGAGGTACGCCGTGTTCCTGATGTTTTCTCCCTCTATGCGCGCGGAAGTTCAAGGGTGAAGGGCGTTAATACGGCGTTTGAGATGATATTCAACTTGCCGTGGTGATCAGAGGGTCTCTGAGAGACAATGGGAGGCTGTTGGTTGAATTCAGGCTTTGTGCTGGTCCTCACATTCCTCGTGGGGCTGCGATGAGAATGTTTTCAGGGTCATCATCTCTAATCGTATCACGACCGTGATGAACGCGATCCTTGAACGCGGATGCCCTGACAATCGGTGAACCGCAGGCTCGCAGCAGGAACATGCGACACTGCTCTGCACTGACCTGAGCGCACGGACGCGGCAGACGCCGTGTTGTGCTGTGATTTTTATCCCTGGCTTCCGTTGGGGACTGCGATGGTGGAACATGCGTTGCGCATGCATTCCAGTTATTGAATTCCTTCCATCACGGAGTAATACCTCTTACGCAGGGGGATCTCAAATAATATTTGATATCCATTGATTTTATGCTAGAGAGTGGGACGCAAAATCTGACCTCTTGAATCATTGCAGACTTTTATCATCGTGAGACCACCGCCATCGAAATCGAACCACCCTCTCAATCTTCAAGTCCAACTGGTACCACCGAACGCGCGCGACCGCTCCAGTGCCCGCCGTTCCCTCGACATATCCTCATCCGAACCATTTGAAGCGTCCGATGCAGCTTCACAACTTTCACGTACTACATCAGGCCGATCCGACACGACATCGGTGTATTCCTCCGCCTACTCCTCCGTGGCATCACTATCCTCCATGGCCTCCGGGTCCTCTACCTCGTCCGGACGCCGAATGATTATACCCCTATATAACTTACAAGCACATAATGTCATGACAAACGTTATTGTGGACGCGGGCACGGACGCAAAGGTCGCCAAGTTTGGGAAGCGGGGGATGGAGGTGATCGGGCTTGCGATCCTCGAGCCCGTAGAAGTCTTCGGCTCTGCCGCGAGCCTGGCTGCCGGCTTGCTCACCGCTGGCAGCGGACGGACGAGTCTCGAGGGAGGCGCCCTCATGCCCACCGGATCCAGTAGAGGCCACACACCTGAGCCGCCTCAGACGCCGGGATCGTCCAATTTGTCGTTGTCGGATGCGTCGCATCAGCCGCATGCGGCCCCGCCCATGGCGGTCGTCGAGAACGCGCCCGCGACGACGCCGACTCAAGGTGGGGCGAGGAAGCTGTTCGGCAAGTTCTTCAAGGGCAAGAAGGACATGTCGCCTATTCGCGTGGATCGGAATGTCCCCGTGCAGTCGCCGCCAACGACTCCGAAGACGCCCGTCACGCCCAAGTCACATGCGAGGAACAGCTCCATTACGGCCAAGTTAAGCGTTCCCACTGTATCGTCAAAGAGATCGTCTTTACTGGGTTCAGCGCCGAAAGACGAGAACGCGACGCAGACGCAGGCTACGGTTCTCCTGCAGCCCGCAGTGCTTGGCATCCAGCCTGCTCTGAGCTCTCCCACGTACCCACCTCTCGCTCGGCCGACCATGTACGTCTGGATCGTCCGGCGCTGGCTAAAGGGCACCGAGAACGGGCTCGTCAGCAACATGATGGGCATACTCGATCGCAAGCCGGAGAACGCGATGTTCTCCGTGGATGAGGTGGAATTGCGCTTCGAGTGGAAGCGGGGAACCACTGCGAGCAAGCGCACGAAGCGCAAGGGGAGCAGGAAGTTGCGTCCGATGAGCGCGCATGGGACCAGTTCGGATAGGCCTAGGAGCTTGGCGATGAGCAGCCAGGGTCCGTCGGAGAGTTCCCTGGGAACGCCCGAGCTGCCGCAGGCGGCAAAGCGGGAGAAGCGGCTGTCTACGGCGGACTCGAAGGCTGTCTCGAGAAGGCGCTCGGTTGACTCCCATAGATCGATAGCGTCACGCGCGGGTCTCGGCGATGATGCTCACAGTTTTGTCACGGATACCGCTGAGGACGACGAGCGCCAGGATGCCGACGATGGGGAGGAAAGCGACCCTGAAGACTCCGAGACGCCGTGGGTTTGCACTGTGACTGCGCGGCGCATCGGTGTGCAGAGTCCCGCGAGAAGCAGGTTTGAGGCGGAGGGTCATGGGGGAAAGTCCGCTGAGGAGGTCAAGGTCAAGGTGGCGCAGCTGAAGCCGACGCCGCATCATCCGAAGGTCGTTTCGCTGCTCAAGATGCCATATCCGCTGCCGGACATTGAGGTGGAGAAACTGCACGCCCGGAGACGCGTCCTTACGCCGTCGGGCGTTGCACGGCCTGCGTCGTCCTCCGGCTCCCCGCACAGAGAAGAGAGCGGGACCGGAAAGTCGAATAAGGGTTTCTTTGCCGCGGGTGGAACGCAAGGGGCCCAGGCAGCGCCTGGACTCGTGCTCACTGCGGAGGAGATCAAAGATATCGTGTCAAGCACGGCTATGTGGCTGATCGTCAGGGAGGGGATCGGAGGTGTCGGGAAGGTTGCGAGGAAAGGGGATGGGTGGAGGATCCGGGCTTGATTGAAGTCGACTTCTCCGGCAGTATCAACAAATTCAGATTTTCGTTGCGGGTTGAATGTTTGGGAAACTATACTTGGCTCTGTTTCAGGAGGCGGAGTTCCGCTTTGCAGTAATTGGGTTCACAGCGCTAGCGCTCTTGTCTTAATTTTCGTCGCTCCTGCGTTCATATTTCTATCTCCCTGGATACCTCGTTTCTTGTATGTCTCGGAATACCATTTGGCAAGCACTGTGTACCTATACAAGCTTGAGCCCCATGTATTTGGCATCTATTGTCTGTAATCGCAGCATTAGTACCCGCACAGATGGAGACCGTGTCTTGCGTACCTCGTTTAGAAACATGTGAAGACATCGAGGATTGCGGCGAAGATCGATCCTTCGGAACCAGTTACTCTTACCTAGACGTCAGCTTGACTTCCTCCGCGCTGCGACAGGCACCTATCTATAACTCAGACGTGGTTGGACGCGCCCAAGCAGCATTAGATACCGCATGGTCCACCGAACGTCTTTGCCACTGGGTTTACTTTGTACGCCGGAGCCGAAGATCCAGATGTTCCACCATCAATAGGCCCATCCATGACCCTGTGCAGAGAGGAAGATTTCAGTGCTATCGCACTATTCCGTTTACCAGAGGGAGGGCGTCGTCGGTCAACCGACACCTCCTGGTCATGACTCCACAGCCACTGGACACATTTGAAGGAAGACTGTAAGGCGGGAAGCACGGCATTGCAACTGACCTTCTTGGTGATAACCGCGTTAACTCCTACGCAATGTCAGTTGACCATATAAATAACGAATGGGGCAGAGATAAGCTTAGAAAATCCTTAGGAATAGAAGGCCCATCGAGCCTTCCTAGTGGGATGAAGGGATTAACAGGAGTAATTGATGTCCAGCAAGCAGTGAGGACTCACGGCCAGGACCGGGATTCAGCTGTCACCGGGCAAAGTAAGATGTTGATGGTCGCAACGTCGGGACAATGGTAAGCCGCTGAATGCTTGACCGAGGGGCTTTGTAAACCGAAGTTTATTTGACTGGAGCAGCGTGGATTCTTTGTTGGTTGCCTTCTGTCATTTGTTTTGCGCCCTCGGAGAGTAAATAGGTCCGTCGGATATATTAGATGGGTGCTCTTGGTGCACGTCCACGTAGGTCTCAAGCTAGGCGCACACTTCAGCATCGCGGCATCTGTCCCCTGTGATAGATCTATGGGCTCTGGAGATGGGCGTAATGCAGCCAGCGTGGAGGCGTGCAGCCGACAGCCGCCGTACCAGTTGAGAGCATCTCGACAGATAGCTGATGTACCGCCATCAAAAGCGCTAGCTATGTAGCTTGATTCCTGACGCAGAATCAAAAGGCCAGATTAGCAAGAACATCTCGAGCAGGACAAGCAGGAGGACATGCATCAATTTTACAGAGACGGTCATGACGAACGTCTCTCACGTGTTCCGGGGCGATTTCCGGATGCAGGTAGCTCGTGTTGTGGGTAAATGCTGCCGTTGGGCAATGTTGTAAGGCTCAGAATAGTCGCGCGGGAACCTCGTAGCGGTGGAGACACTGCGAAATCAAGGGTGGACATCTATCTGATAAACAGACAAAGCACTTGCTTTTCTGGGACGTGCCTTTGGTTCTTCACTTCTTCGCTACCATCGCGGCAAAGCATAGTGTACAACCAGATGTCATCCGGTTTCTGGGTCCTGAAAGACGCTGTGCAGGATAGAGAAAGATTGACAGATGGAGACGGAGAAATTATGGGTGTTGGAGCGGACGCACGGTTGCACTGTATAGCTCATTTGTCATCGACTGAATACGGAAAGTTTGGGACTGCGAGTGATTGTGCGGGACGGTGGGGTACGGCCACAATTGAGTTAACCAGGACTTCGAAACGACTTTCGCTGCGTTCTGCTTCGACTTCTCCGGGAAAAAGAAATCCGTGGGACAATGACCTCGCTCCTGCACCGCGATCAAGCCGATATACAGGTGCTTACCAGCGATTCGGTATGACAGACGCCATCCTCTTGTGCCAGATCCAGAAATCCATTAATTTTCGTTATCGAATTGCCGAGTTCGCATTAGCGGGACTGTATGCGTCCCGAGCATTCTAAATACAACCTGGAGAAAGGAGATGTATCAAGTCAAGCGTGTCCTCGTCTTGGTCAAGAGTAAACTTAGGGCCCAAGTCCACAGCAGACTCGGAGTCCGCAAGACGTCGACACGGTATACTTAGTTACGACTGACTGATGTTCCTGGGATTAAGGAAGGTGCAGTTGGATTAAGCTCAGTTGGAATACCAGAATGTGGATGAGAGATTTACCTTTGAATTCTTTGTTGGGCTGCGAAATCATCGGTGGCTGTAGCGTAAGGCGCCAACTTCTACTACATTGTCAAAGAGAATGTCACAGTCACGCTTCTTCTTAATTCTGCTGTTACCATCAGCGATATAGTCTTCCCACTCTCCTACCTCTTTCATCGTCGTTACTTTCCGCGAACTATTCTCTGTAAGGATGGGAACTTGCTTAGTGTGCTATGGGTATCTTACCATTATTGGATCAGCGACACCATGAGCAAGGCCCAGTTTTATCTGTCGCAGTGCGCTGAAGCGGCTGCTAAGAGCCCCATGTGCTTCACCCTCGGAGCTGTGATGGTCAAGGGCGGAAAGATCATCTCGACCGGCTACAATCATCACCGTACACACTACGACGGCGCTGAGGCGGAAACTCGGGGTCATCGCAAGCCTGTGTCCATGCATGCAGAGATGCACGCCATATTCAACTTCACTGGGATGTCTCCGTCCTTCAAGACGCAGGTTCAAGGCACGGAGCGGCGTCTTACATGGCGCAAACAAGCACAACATCGAACAAAAGGATCGAAAGGGTCATGCTGCTCACACCAGCATCTTTCAGGGACCTGCTTCTCCCCGCAAATCAGGGAAGGGGAAGGGCCGACGGGGGAAGCGATCTTTGCGGAGGCATAACCAGGTCCGCTCAGTTGATAATGAAAGCTTTGGTAGGACGGAGGCGACGAGGTCCAGCGCGAGTGGAGGTGATAATGGTCATGACAAGCCGTGGCGGATGACAGATGCCGTTCAGGACGCAGGCAAGTTTTGGGACTCTCGGCGCCGGGATCCGCGAGTGAACGGTGCGGACATCTACGTTGCTCGCGTAACCAAGAACGGGATGGGCGATGCAAAGCCGTGCTGGCGGTGCCTGGAGTGGTGCAGATGGGCTGGAGTCAGACGGATTTTCCACTGGAATAATGAGTCAGGTAAATTCGATGCGGTCAAGGTCAACGGTGCCGAAAGGGATGAGTACGAGACTCGTGCTGATTGTCGCTTGTACGCTGGTTTGGTATGTCCATCTTCTTTGCATCCGCTTCGGCTGATATCATTTCGTTCTCGGCAGGGATTGTAGTGTACGTCGTATCCTGCTATACCCTCAATGTAACCATAGACCATCTGTATCGGAGCCTGCTACGGTAAGTTGTCGTGCTACTTTCGCTTCATCTGTGCAGTGCTTCCGAATCCCCTCCAACTGCTCCGCGCGCCACGCATATGAAACAAAGTGCGGCGGAGGTACTAAGAGGGGGTATATTGAATGCAGTGCATCGGGATATACCTCTAGCCTGGCAAGCCTATTTTCATTGATTGCACGGATCTTGATTATATCCCACATCGCCTGTGTTCAACAGATACTCCTCTACTGTGAGAACTCGATGCACCAGAGACGCTGGGGCTGTGTTTGCTTTAGTCCATCGAGCATGATCAGATGCTACGGCAAGATACTATCTTTTACCCATGAACTTCCTATTGACCACTTTCTCGACGTCGCGGCACGTAAGGCTATATCTCGTGCCGCGCTTCAGCGAACCACCTTCGCGTACAAGATCCTGCTCCTGCGATCCCTGAATCAAATCAGCGTTAGCTATCTTGTAGGGAGTAGTGGACGACTGATGAACAGCGTGTCCTGTGCTGGAGGCTGAGAAACTGTCCGTCTCGAGGGGCTCAATCCCGTGGAGATGGCATGAATACAATTTTGAAGTTGTGATTATCAAGCTTCGTGGTTCCAACAGCAGTGACAAGACTGGCACTGGATTGATTCTGCGGCCGCCAGTGAGAACGTCTTCATGCCGCATGCTCTGGCCAAAGTCACGCTGCTGATCATCGTCTGCGTACTCATAGTAGTGGAAGACAGCATGGGAACCGAGGGAAATGGTCCCAACCACAGCGTGATAAGCTGGGCCATCTTGATGTGGCTAGGAGCGTCAAGTCAGGGTCATGTACGCATCAAAGTTAGGAACTCTCGGTACCATAATTCCTTGCCCGGCTTGATACTTGCATGATGGTCATTGGTCAGTCAGCGATGATATGAGCACAGATCAAACAGGTCACCTCGTTAAGGATGACATGATTCGGGGCGCCATGAGCGGAATTGGCGTAAGCACCTGTCTCACGCAAACGCGTGATGATATCGGGACTGTAACCGTCAGCAGTTCGCATACGTTCTAAATAACTTAGGAGGCACATCTACCATTGATTCAACCATGCAGGCATCTCGCTTTGTATCAATAGATTGTTGTTCGTCATCTCTCCGCCTGCCAGCAAGGATCAGTGGTGTCAATTGCCCGGCAAGCGGAGATTCCTAACCCCATATTTGCAGTCTGAACATGTAATCAGCAGGACTCTCTGGATACGATATGACTGCCACAAACCTGCGATTTGCGAGCTGCTTCCATCTGTGTCGCGGAGCTTCCACGATCTGCAGGAAGACAGTCAAGTCAACCGAAAGACTGAAGCAGAGAGCATGAGCTTACTTTGCGAATCAAATATGCTTCTTCGTCTTGGGTCACGAAGTTGGGGATGTAAAACGCTGCGTCTGCTCCTGGCACTTGCCACTGAGAGAGATCAAAGTTCGCGTCCATGCTGCGGTGTCCGGAGTCACTGGGCGGAGCTAGACAAAATAGTGGACTTCCGTCACTGCGTGACGTCCCAATGTTTGCAAAGTCGAGTCAGACTTCGGCCACGTGCCCGAGTGCTCTTTCTCACGAGTCACATATTTCCCTCACTTTGCTTCTCAAGACGCCTATGTCGACGGACCCATATACGCGTGCTAACCCACAATTTGACTCACATCCTCAGATGGGCCATCACCTTCGCGGATGCGCGACGTGCGCAGTGATCCGGTATTTTGTGCTACAAATTCGGAGCGTCTCGGAGATGCCGACCAAGAGGCCCTACAACGAATCAGGTACCACTAATTGTGATAAGCACTCGGTTCATGAGACCATTTGTCTTGCGGGCAACTTTGCAGATTTTGCAGAAAATGACGGTGAGAATCAAATTCCTTCGGTCGACACCCTTCTCAGCGTCTTCCCGCACAGCAGTGAAGGTACTTTTCAGGTCAGGTCGGCCTTATATGGAGGTCGTGGTATCAGACCGCAACCTACCGTACCTGGCCATATCATATTTCTTCCGCGCTTGTTGGGGGAGCGCTGAACCGACGCCAGCGTTAATGGCTATGCTCTTCTGCAATTTATCTCTCGAAATCCATCATACCCTATCCGACGGCACGTCTGGGATGATAACCGGGAAGACATTGGTACAGACACATGGACAGTGTGGGGAACTGTCCGTCCGCTGACGGGAGAATTCTATGGGCCCATCACTGACGCCAGGCTCGAGATCGAACGCTGACTGGGAGTTCTTCGGCGCACCTCTAGAATAAGAACGCTTGTCCACCACTTGCTCCGAGCCTTCTACGATGGTGTGTAATGCGCCTCATGACCGGCACTTACAAATTGCCCTGATGACTCGTATCATTGATTATCTGCATCACATACATCATATCAGACAAACACTGGGCGGCTCGGGTCCTATGGCACAGTCAAGACTGCGCATACCAAGGCAGTACGGACAAATTACGGGGACGGAGGTATTAGGTTATTAGTATAATGCAAAGGTAAGAGCATGACTGTCGATCAAAAATACGTGAATGACACCGTGCGCGTAATGGTGCCTGTGGATATGTCAGGAATTCTGCGCCGCGCTGTAAAGCACGGTAAGTGATTAAAGTTGTCCGGTCCGAGGACACTCACACGGGGACGTAGACGCAAGCAATACTTCGACGCTCGCAGTTGGCGCATATGGGACGACCATCGCACTTCAGCTTCCTGCCTGATAGTGACCACTCAGATTAATGAGCACCAGGGCCGTAAATGAAGACCGCCTTACCTCGACAGAACTGGCAGGCCATGGGCGTACGACGCGGCACTCTCTGCGGTTGAGTGTCTTCCTCTTGATTCTGGTCATTCCGCGAGGTCATAACAGACTGGAGATTCGATGTTAAGTGTCAGCCTATTAGACACAAATACTCTGTTGACTGGCCTGTGAGGAACTCATGAGCCGCTAGTCGACAGATAGTTGTGGGTAAGGGAGATATCTATGAGCAGTAAGATGGCATAACTCCTTGCCTTAGGGGCTGAATTTATACACCCTCTCGGTAAACTCTATCACTGCCGTCGTGTGTCCTGACAGGCGCTCCACACAGCCACTCGGTAGCTGGGTTAGAACTATTTCCTCGAGCTTCAGCATGTCATCCCGGCATTCCAGAGAAGGACAAGCGCGGTTGAAAGGAATGATCTGGGGATTCCTCCCATCTCCGTACCGCCTCCCACGTGCCGGTAGTGATTTGGCACCTCCAGAGCTACGGAGGGGCTGCGAGCGGAAGATGGATGCCTGTTTTGAGGGACTACGGCTAGGCGGTCTTGATTAGTACTTCAAGATGATGACAAAGAAGGCCTGCAGGGATTAGTCTAACTTGTTCCGCGATGCGCCCACCGGCTGAGCGAGGTTATAACCGAGACGATAGGCCGGAACAAGGCCCGCAGTAACGCGAGATCGCGTTTTGGATCGAGTTCACTGACTTGCCCGTTTGTGCCGCTGCAAGAACCTGGAACCACCGAAACTTTAGAAGGTTCGCGGACGCTTTAGACCCTCCGATGTCACGTGAGCAAACTTATTGTTAGAGCTTCAAAGATGACTCCGGCGAAAGGGGTCGTAAGAGCGGCCAGCGTAATCCACGGGTGCAGCGGGCTGGCGAGTGATTGCGCACCACGACACAGAGTAATTATCGCCGTGGGCTGACGATACATATGGAAGGGTAGCAGGTCCAGCTTCTGCTATCGCAGTTGTCGGTATAAACTGTCACAGAGAACGTCGAAATCACAGTATAGTCCAAGCCGTCATGGAAGAAAAGCTGCTTCCTACTCATGGGACGTAGCACGAACACGGGGATTCACAGGAGGCCCAAATCTGACCTTCCGAATTGGCGATGTGTGGTATGGTGATTCTGCAGGCCCGGTTCTGGGGACTCATGTCGATGTTTGCTGAGGGGAAAGTGGCGACTGGTGAATATAGTGTATTCCATAATGAATAAGCCTGCTTACCAGTGCCGCAATCCGATCTGCCTGCCGCGGACGAAATCCTGTACCGATTGAAAAGGGGTAAATTTTACTCTGCCGCTTGATTAGATGGCGTTTTGCTCTGGGCTTGCACCCATGTTGGCGCTTGCGTTCATTCCAGGTGGTTGCCTGAGCGGCCGACTTCATGAAGAGTCGGCGACAGAAAGTTGCGTGTGGACGGCTGGGGAAAGTCGACATGCTGTGTTACGGTTCACGGAGATGCTGGCTTCCCTCTCTCCCTTCGAAAATGAATGCGCGCACACCTATCATTTACGTGTAATGGCAGTGTAGGGGACCCTGGTGACTGCGTAACCCGCCGGTGAGATACATTTGATTTGGAAGGGTCAAAGGAGCGCTGGGGATTTCAGGGACCTGCTGCACTCGGGATCTCAAGTTGAATTGACTAACCGACGTCCGCGCTGTCAAGAATCCAGTTACCACGCATGTATCATGCATAAAGCCGGGTATAATACGACAAGGAGTTGACAGGCTTGGCCTATGAGAGCGTCTTGCGCGCAGCACGTCGTCAGCACAATTAGACCTTCTCCCGCTGACAGATGACATAGTCTAGGAGCTGTGAGAACCTAGGTCCTTGCAAGCCTAAAGAAATGTCGGGGTTGCCAGGTGTCCGTGGGATTCCCCCATTGAGACGAGCAGTGGCAACATCGTGAAGCTAAAAAATCTGGATTCTTAACGCCGAGAGGGACCGCGCTACTCACAGCAGCATGTGCAAGAATCTGGTGAAGCAGCAAAGGGTCCCCCTCAGCGAAATAGACTACCAAAGGGAAGAAAAGGACTTCCCAATAGAGATTTCTTCACATTACCTAGCAGTCATTGTTGCCTAACTTGTAAGAGAAGCGCTAAACTGGTGGCTGGGATTGATAGAAGGTACGCCTCGTTTCCTGGAAGCTATGTTCTATGACACCTTTGAGGACGAGCGGGGATGGCGTTCCTGCGTTGCATAGCCTAAGATGGCACAAAATCTGTGCCGTATCAAAGCTTCCCTTAACACGTGGAGGCTTAGCCACACGGAGGATGATTCATGCGACAGACCAACATTATTTTTGATACTGCACGAGTGCCGCTCCAGACTTCTTGGGGAAAGCGGCGCGCAGGTTTATGGCCGCACCAGTTTCAGTGGGTAAATCATAACCATTGAAGGTCTTGCTGAGTTTATGCGCTTCAGTACCTATCCAGGAAGCCAGTAGGAGTGTCGTTCTTAGCCAAAGGAGCCACATCCCCAGAGGCTGAATGCTGTGCACGTTATCGGGTAACGCCGGCACAGCGGACTAGATATTTGGGCCGTATAAGGCAACTAAGAACGAAAGGTCGGGGTCATCAGCTGCAGGCATATGGCTGCATTTCTGGTCAAAGGTGCACCATCATCGGCGCATGATCAGTGAGTAATCTCATCCCGCGAGTAAGCATTGCATACTTGTCAGCGATATTCAGGCTTGAAGCTCGTGGCAGGAGGAGAAGACGTCCGACACCTCACATTCCAGGCATTTTGGTACCGCTGACGTGGAATTAGGAGTATCCGAGACTACCGAGGGCTTGTCTAACCTCAAACACTCTGCATATCCCCGGTGGGCTGTTCATCCTGTTTGTGACGATGTGCTTGTCAGTGTCCTAGTTTCTACCCTCCTTTCTTTCACTCGCGGCGAACGGATTCGAAGCAGCCTCCAGCGCCTCAACACGAGCCGTGTCAGCGTCTCATTAGATATAGTCTACCCCAAGTTCACTCCAAGCTCCCTGCTCTAACCTTCGGATGATGAGTCTCTGATCTCTTCGGGCCTCGTCGAAAGTAGAAGCGTTGCAAGATGTACACTCGCAAGGACGCCCCACCGAAGCTACATTCAGCCTGGCTCGGTCTATCGCCATCTTGCTAGCAGGTGAAGCGCCTGCAACGTAGGGGATAACCATACTGAAGAGAAAGGGAACACAAATGCCACGCAGGTTTCGCTCCCGGAAGCTAGTCAAGATGCTTCCTAGCCATATTCCATTCTGCAGTGTTATATCCAGCATTCTCGTTTCCACGGCGATCACCCGTTAATCCTGACAAAATGTCTTAGCGGTCACAACACTTCCTATATGGAAAGACGGTTTCGCCACCGACCATGAAGTCCTCGACTGCAGGATTCGGCCTTCGCAGACGAGTCCAAGATTTGCAACGTAGCGTTTCGCATCAATCATTCGACTCAATACCTCGTAGCGCTGCGTTTTTAGTCTGTATGTTGACAGTCTGATGGTTGACGGGCTTTCCTTCGCCGCAGATAGACCTTTTGCAAGCGGAATGTAAGGCCAGACGATCGATCGAAAGTGCGTATATGTGCACAATGATGAGGCGAACGAATTGTACCCGACGCTTCTCGTTTCGGCGCCTACGAGCGCCAACTGCATAAAGGTCTGTGTTAGAGCTCCCTGTGTGGCATAGCCGAAGTCGAACCTCAGGCCTCCAGGCCTGCACGACGCACGTTAAATCGCCGGGGAAGCATCCGGTGATCTATCTCGAAGTCTGACATGTGTTTTCACGGCGAGAAGCAAGGTGTTATGCAGCCGAAGCTACGCCCGAGGTACAGCGGGACACAGCCACCTCGATCGTGTTACGAGAACCTGAACCGACAGGCATGAGCGCTGATGTGGGTTAGCACAATCAGTGCTCCATTCACCGAATAGGATAAGCCCAGAGTGATCTACATATGAATTAGACCCAGCGGAACCAAAGACTGCGTATACTAGCGTCGCAGCACAAATGTTCGCAGCCCATGCATCAACCCACGACCGGAGAGCCCTCACGGCGAGAGAACCTTTTTTGACACCAGTATTCTGTGGGCCAGAGCAGACAGATTGGCATCTGCCACAATGACTTCCGGCGCATACTCCACATCGAATATCTGCTTGATGACGATAGCGATACGTTTCGCCTGCCGCTCCGACCAGAACCTGAAATCATCAGGGTCGCGGGCATCCGTAGACTCCGGCATCTGTCCCTGCCCCTCGTGGCAACACACAGGAATCAGGGAAGGATCGGAGTCGAGGCACAAGGGTACCACCCGCATCAAACTCGCTCGCACGCTCCGGAAGTCCAGGACATCCGGTTTGTGCACTGAGGACGGATCAGTCTTCGCCCAACGATCTTAGTCTAGAACCATACCATAGATCTCGAAAGGCTCGCTCATGCTCATCACGTTGTATTTGCCATCGTGGTGGTATCGAATCTGGACCACCATCAGGGTCCATTTTCTGTACCGAGAATAGCAGCCGTGCAACATACCTCGTACAACCCGGTTTGCCAGGGCAGGGCGCTTCCTTTGAACACGACTTCACCGTTCTCATCTTCACCGGGTATGACGGGCTTGTTCAAGTGGAGCGGAACATCACCGTCCCACTCGTCATCATGGACGGGCACCCACTTTCCCAGAGAAGAGGTCTTAGTGACCAGGTTGGACTCGTTGGCGCCCACCTAGTGCGGCGACGATCCTCAAATTGAGTTTCGCAGAAGCAAGAAGGAGCGTACCCTGTATATACCGACCCAGTCACGACGCGAGTGATTGTAAGGTGCATGCCACCGCACACGGATCGGCTCTCCGACATGGAATCGTAGGCCACCGTTGGAGTCAGTAGACGCGATCGAAACAACGTACTTCTTCGAATCGTAGGACGAGAGGTCATTCGAGACTCGTCTGAATCTGGGGTGTAAAGACAAGCTTTCGGGAGAAACACGATTCGAGCCACGCACGTTATGACCAGCTTCTCCCTAGACTGCTGCAGCAAGACCTTGGTATCCTGAACAACCTCGGTGATTCTTGGCTTGGCTACGACCGGGGGTGTCAGGAATACTCGATTTAGAGTTGTCATGGACCCTCACATTTGGCCAAGAAATCCTCGACTGCCTCCGCCGTCTCCTCGTAGACCTTATCGAATGTGCCTTTGACTTCCCTAGCCACTCGCTTGATCTCAGGCGCATGCTTTCCAGCTCTTGTTTCAAGCAGACGCGCGTTCTTCTTCGCAACCTTCTTCATGACCTTGACGAAGCCAGCTTCCTTCCGCAAAGACTCTCCGTACAATCTCGTCATGTGAGGACTGCACCGGTTCCAATCAGTTGTTACTCGTGAAGCTACGCTAAAATCTTACTTTTCGACGTTGCGCAAGAACCACCAGTTCGCCAAGTGCCTGATAACGGCGAGCGTGTACACAAGCTTGCTGCCGCTGATCAACGCGAGACCGAAGAAGGACGCCACGCTCATGATCTCTGGGTTATTGAGATACCTAAAGAGAACTTTAAAGCGTGGTCAACTCGGCAGCGACGTCAACCTCACCTGAAGATACCAGTGTATTCCAGCTGGGCTGGGAAGTCT
Source organism: Heliocybe sulcata (assembly GCA_004369045.1). Classification (NCBI taxonomy): domain Eukaryota; kingdom Fungi; phylum Basidiomycota; class Agaricomycetes; order Gloeophyllales; family Gloeophyllaceae; genus Heliocybe; species Heliocybe sulcata. The sequence goes on along the minus strand of ML213520.1, from coordinate 282,132 downwards.
TCGATGAAGAAGTCACCGAAGAACCAGCCTAGGCATAACATGTTATCATACGAGACGCCTACTCAACATAATGCATATCTCACCGAAGACACCCAAGACCTCAAAGGACTCCATAGTAGCCCAAATATGCAGCGCAATGAGCAACTACATTCTAATCAGCCAACACTCGATACGCCCGAAGCCCACCACTTACCACGCCCATAGTATGCCGGAGTAACTCGGTACCGACGCTCCAATCGTCGGGTATCGCGTACGTCTTCCACGCAAGGCACCCGAACGACGCTGGCAGCTCACTTAGGTTAGGGTCACACCGCTTCCCTTCATGCACCAGTCCAGACTCACTGTACGTCATGCACAAGCTCAGATTATAGATTGCCTTCCAGTTCGCAAAGGCCTCGACGACGGCGTTATTGTATGTGTCGTGCTGTGGGTAGTGGTAATGCTTCATGTAGTGTCGGACGAGGAATTTGCGCTCGCTCTGGGCGCGCAGGAGCAGCCCCAGCCCGAAAGAGTGAAAGAGGCACCATAAGAGAGCGTTGAAGAAGTATAGACCGCGGGTGGCGCTGCTGGATAGAGTGGGTAATGCAGCGCATATGACAATGTAGAACAGGATGAGAACTAGTTTGAGATCCGATGCTCTAAACAATGTTTAATCAGTACCAGGCTGCACGTATCCTGAAAATGGTGACACACAGACCTAAGTAAATCAATATTCCGTAATATAATGGTATCCTGTTTGAAATATCTATTCATAAGATCGTGCTGTGTATCAGCAGCACCCAAAGATCTAGTGCGTTTCAAGCCGGGCGTAACGGTACTCGTGGAGGAGCTGGAAGTCAGTTCCGCCTTCTTCATTATTTCTTTTTTCGTCACATTGGCTTCAAACTCGGTTTCAGTCTCGGTATTGAGCTCCTCTGTCTCTGTCTCCGTCTCGCCTTCGGTAGCAGAAGGTGTAGTAAGTTCAGCGAGATCACCAGCGGAAGAGATAGATTGAGGGCGGGAGGACGAATCAGAGGGGGTCCCGCGGCGAGAGGAGATCCGCTTGAGAGGAGTCCGCTGAGCGATGAATTTCTTTTGCCCGTATGTCCGTTCGATATCTGATAATGACAGGTAAATCACAGCCATATGAGACCATATACCCTGATGCCGAATTGATACTCACGAGGATTCTCAAAGCCAACCAGGAACCCAAATTGGGCGGCATGAGCAGCGAGACTGACGAACAGAACAGGGTAACTTCCGACAATCAAAGAAAGACCGTAGTAGCCGGCGTATCCTGTGGATAGCACCATTTACTTGGTAAGTGCCGTATACGAAACCCAGATCGGAATTAGGTACTCGCCGACAGAATACATGGGGTGAGGCGCAAGTTCGAAGACACCGTCGAACACGAGAGCACCGCGTTGGAAGAAGCAATCGCCCCAGTACCAGCCATAATCTTTGACGACGCCGTGCGCCTCCGTCTTGACCCAGAGGTTGAATCCGATCATGGCGATACCGCCGATCCACCTGGAACATGTTAGTACAGATTCTTGTGCTCTTTGGGGTAACGAAGGACTACCTCATACTGTGCACCGCAACGGAGAGTCCGTTGGGGACGCGGAAGCAGGAGAATGCGAACATGCAATAGGCAAGGAAGTCACTACGGGTAAGTCGCGTAAGTAAGCACCGCTGAGCTAAGACCCGGGAAGGGCGTACGAACTTGAGCAGAATGATGTCCACTACTTGACGGAAGAGTAGCCATGTATTGTATTCTAGTGGTAAATCCTAAGGAACGTGCAGTCAGTAGTATTTCTCCTTTCGGAGGTGCATTGGTAGTGTGCTAACGTCAAATGAGTAGTCTTGTCCCATTTTGTCTTGAAGTTGTTTCCGGATCCAGTCGCGCATAACAGGCTTGCGCTTTTCGTCCAACCACCCAAGTCGCTGTACCTCCCTCACAATCCACTTCTTCTTGCTTTGTTTCGTAAGGACCCAGCCCAAACCGACATCATAGGCCAACCTCCAGAACGTGAAATAAACCAAGAAGAAGGGCTTCCGGACATGGGAAGGGAGTATGGCAAAGAGCACGAGCTGAGCACCCAGGAACGCGAGATTCAACATATCGAAGTGAGATTTTGGATAGGAGGGATGGAAGAGCGTCAAGACATCGTGCGTGGTCGGAACACGGAAAACTTCAACATTCCCTGGCGTCAGCACGGCATTCCAGTTCGACAATATAATTCCAAACGCACCATCCCCGCTGGGAGTCTTCCCCCATACCACCTCCTCCCGCCTAGCCCGCTCGTCTCCGTCTGCTGGCTCTGGGTCGGACTTGGGCGAGGGCGGGCGCCGCTGGCGCAGTTCGCTCTGTGCTGGGACGGCCATGTTGAATGGACGCGACGACGGGCAGCGCAGAAGAACAGAACGTAAACTTACGCCTTGCTTGAGCTTATGCCGGCCCCTTCTAGCTCAGGTCCCCTAAATGCACGTGGCCGCGTAGGTCCGTCCGACGCGTGCAAATACGACAAAACACAAGAAATCTTCGAAAACGCGGTTTCTGCTCGTCGTCCATGTCGGCTTTGACGGTGTCATCGTCGTCGCGCTCGTTCTTCAGCTCTATCGCCGCGTAGTTCAGGATAAGGGTGGGATCGCGGGCGCGTTCCCTTCTTGCTCTCGGAGTCTCCATGATGTCACCTGCTCCGTTTCTCCGCGACTTTCAGCCTCTCAGTTATTTCTGCCGAGTCCGTAGCTCTGGGTAACGCAAGTGGCTGAAGCACTATGTTATCCGACTAGCGCAGCACTCTACACAAGTACGCAGGTGTTCAGTACAGTATTTCTGGCAAGTTAGAGAGACGCCAGCGTCCCTGGATATCTCTCAAATGTCTCTGGGAGAGCGCCACGATCGTGCGCCATCTCCGCGAGTTCTACCTCTATTCCAGATCCCTTGTTATTCACTCCCAGTTCGACCGCTCTTTATCGTGCCGGGAGTTGCTAATGCAAGGGAAGAGCGACTGTAACAGGAGACGCTAGTTCGGTGACTCTTCTCACTGTGAACTGTTCATCTTACGAGGTGTCTTACAGTTTAGGACCTCTCATTTGCCGTGTCCGTGTACCACACTCAGTAGCTAATGAGACGAAATGATACGCATAATTTAATCTCAGTACGCTGCATACGTCGACCGTAGGCTCCTTTACCTCTGTATTAATCGAAGTATATGCACAGTTGTGTCATGTTCTCTACAACTTCACTCGTCCTGCAATACTCGTACACCATCTGTTGTAGCTGCTATAAACCGACCCCGTATAAAACCCACAAGGCATCACTCCAACGCCCGCAGGAGCATTCTCATCTCATCCTCGCTAAGCCCATACTTCTCTCCATCCGTCCCCTCCCTCCCAAAATACTCCCTCAACCTCCCCTTCTCCGCCCCCTCAAATCCTCCCCTACACGCACTCACATAAGTCTCCAAGAGCCTCACCACCTTCTCCTCATAGTCCATATCCCCCTCGTTCTCTCCGTCCTCGCCATGCGGCACGGGGCTCGTCAATCCATTGATGAGCGTGGTCAGTATGCCCTTTTGGCGAAGGGCGGAGAGGGTGGGAGAGGATGTGTCCATGGCGGAGGGATCGGATTGGAGAGCGGCGTGCGAGTTGGGATGCACGGGTGCGGAGGGGGAGGACGGGGTGTGGAAATTTGTGGAGGGGGACGGGGAGGAGGGGTGTAGGGTGAGGGCGGTGGATGATGATGTGGCGGAGGATGGTTGAGGCTGGACCTGGACGGGAGCGGGGGGCTGAGTAGGCGATATAGAGGAAGAGGTCGGGATGAGGAGCGCGTTAATGAGGAATACAGTTTTGCGGCGAACAGTGATGTCCGAGTCTACAAAACACCCGCGTGAGCAGTTTCTTAGATTGTAAGTGTAATCAGAGGTTATACCTTCTAATGCACTGCGGAGCATGTCCCAGCCCCCGGCTGCCTCCAACTGCCTCACAGCACCCGCATTATGCTTTAGAACGCCTGAAAGCGCGTACACGGCTTTCGAGCGTGTCTGCGCCGGTACACTTGGCGCCAAGAACGATAGTATCGTCTGCATGGGAGACATCTTTAAGAACTACAGACAAGGTCAGTCAGAATGTGAATAGGGAAGCGAAGAGGTATGGTTAAGATACGTACGACGTTCTGTGCAGCGGGGTTATTCTGAACGGCGGTTCCTATGACCCAGAGGGCTTGTCGCTTGACCTTGTCCGTTGATCCGGGGGATGTGAGGAGGTCGTGCAGGGGCTGCCACATTTGGAGTTTCTCAAGATCTGTGTCCGGCGTGAGCACGAATCCCCTAACGCATACACACACTGATGTGACTCACCATTTGCGTTGTCAATACTTTCAATAAGCTATTCGATTGATTAGGACCCCATACAACACAATCAACTCAGAATCTACTCACCATTTCAAAGTCATCCAACGCCTGCACCCTCTCTTCCTCGCTCCTCCTCTCATCCACCGCAATAGCCAATTTCTCCTTCATCTGCTCCGAGTCCGGCTTGCCCAGGATCATGTCAATAATCTCCGGGTCGAGTTTCTTCGGTTCACCATCTCCTGGATTTTGCGATCCACTCGGATCGCTGTGCTCGACGCTCCATCGTAAGAGGGATTGCATCTTCGTGACCTTCACGCCGTAGTTCGGACTGAATATGTATTGGAAGATAGAAGTGAGGAGAGAATAAGATGCAAACGCAGGGCTACGAGCACCTATTAGAGGCTTGTGGCTTTCGGACGGGAAGGTGCTCGAATCATTGAGATGGAAGAGCAGCCCGATTTGGGTACAATTGATGAGCTCCACGTGGATGCGATCAATTCAGACAAAATGCGTGAAAAATGTTCGTTTGCTCTTCGTCGTGGACCTCGACGCCGGCCATTCCTCCTCTCATAGCTAGTCTCATAATCTCGTAGGTAGACACTGGGTAACATGTGGAGCTTGAGCTGGTAGCTGCAGGGCTTGTTGAAGGTCGTTGGAGTTGACGGTGAGCTTTCGTTCAGTTCGTTCGTCAGGAGTGGCAGATGCATGCATCTGCTGTGATGATACATACCTTGACCTTTACCACATTCAGAATTACATGTGTAGACAAACCATATTCAGTTTCAGCCTTGACTGATCTTCCCCTATAATACCGTGCCTTTACGCTATGGACCGGAGGCTAACGAACAGCATATTACAGGGCTCGGTGATCCCTTTCCTCAATGGTCTAAGCTGGTCCCTTGGTGAGTTTACCCTCATTGCCTTGCTGCTCATCTCTTCCATTCTCCTTTCTTGATGAAATTACTGTCGATGGGCGGACACGAATGCATCCTGTCCGCTAAGCCTCCCGGTGTACAATGTGGAGGTGGACAGGCTGCTTGTTGATATTCATCGAATCTCTGACTCTTAATTCTTCTCCATCCCTTTCTCATTTCCTCTGCATGCATGTCGAACTTGTGCTAACCGCCCCAATTCGCCGTGCAGGTACTCGTCGTTTATTCGGATCATTCATGCGCTGGCGTGACGGAGCAGGTGGCTGATTTCCCTTACGTACATCTGCACCTTCTGTTTACTCTCAGATTGAATGCAATACCATTGCGTCGTCATTATTGCTTCATGCGCTTCGTCCTCGCTACCGCTAAAGCCAGGTCAGACGTTCCGGAAGCACCAGAGCCTTGGTGACCGGTAGCACTGCCATCACATGTTCTGGACAGCCGGTTCAGCGCCAGCAGTCTGCAACATGAAATTTGCAGCAAGGTGCTATTCTTGATGAGCATATATTGCGCCAGAGTACTCCCGAAAGTACTAGCACTTGACCTTGCCGCCATCCTACTCTGAATTTTTCTGCTGCCGTCTTTCTGCCATCGCCATGGGCGTCCGGACAGTCGTCGCGACCGCAGCCGCGCCATTTGTATACAGGGTCTTCTCTTCAAGGCAGCAGGACCGCAAAGGCAAGACGCCTGAAGACGCCGAGACACCCTTACTTGCAGCTCAGCCGGCGAGCAAGATAGTAGACTATGGCGCAGCTCAGCCCGAGAGTGGTGCGAGTGCGTCGGGGCGATCGAGTGTGAGAGGCAGTCCTGAGCGTTTTAGGAGGGATAGCGGGTTGGATCGAGTGCCGGAGGAGGGAGACGGCCCTGTTCAAGGAGAGGAGACGCCGTTTGAGGAGGCGGATGAGGAGAGGCAGCGAGATATGGAGGAGCACGGTCTCTATGAAGGTGTGTCTGCCAACTCCTTGTTTTATTCCATTTGCTAATACTCTTTGCTACGGTTTAGGATCATTTACGAGATTAGTGGCCTTATACACGATTATCCCTACCACATGCCTCCTCGTATTTGCCCTCCTCGCCCTCCTCCCACAAATAACCTGGCACCCGCACCCACCGCTAGGCTACCACCGCCTCCTGCCCTTCCCCTTCCCCGAGCTCCTCCTCTCTGTCTCCCTCTGGTCTCTCTCCCACCTTCTCCGCATCCCTCTCTTCACACTCGCCTCCGCCCTTCTCCCCTCTTACCCCGCCACTTCGACCCTACTCTCCACCGCCCTCCACGTCGCCCTCCAGACCGCCCTGCGCACCTCCTCCTTCCTCTTAGTTGGACTGGAAATCCGGAAAGATATCGGGAATCCGCACTGGCACGACCCTGCGTTCCTGCAGGCGTGGTGGCTCGCCCTGGGTTGGGCGCTCGCGGACGTATCTGTCGGGATCGCACAGGGATACAACCAGATCGCGCTGTACAGAGACGTCCTCATCTCCGAGGAAGACACCAACGTCCTGCACGAGTCGTATGATTTAGCCGGGCATCAGAGGCCTGGCAAGATCTTGCTCACGGATAGCCCTATAAGTATGTCCGTCAACGATTACTACGCCTCGAGAAGAAATACGATGGTGTCGAATGGCACGAATGGCGGTGACCGATGGCGCCCAGTCGAAGAAGAGGTAGACAAAGATCTGGAGGCGCTCATCGCCTTCAAAACCCGCGAAGAGCTCGAAGAAGTCTACGGACTCCCCGTCATCGTAAGTCCCTCTCTACTTCCCTTCACCAACCCATCCCTGACCCATGACCAGAAAATACCGGTTTTCGTATCCTGCCTCCAACGTGTGGACTCGCTCATCCTTTCCCTGGGCCTCACCCTCCTCCTCGCCTCCGCCTACCTCCGCTCCGCCATCTCCCTTCCTATCCCACCTCCTTTGCATTCGCACAACCTCAACAACCACGTGTTCTACATTGTCGCTCCGATTGTCGTGGTTGTCCATTTGTTCTTGGCCGTCTTGTATACGCCGGTTGTGCTGCCCCGCATTGGCGTGCATACTGCTGCGTATATCGGCGTGCTGGTGGCCCTTGGCTGTTTATTCTCTGGCCTGGGCATGTGGGGCGCGCTGTCGTGATTATCCTTTTTTCGTCGCGTTGGTTTTGAGAGGGAGGCAGGAAGGAATGAAGGAAAGGACACGGAAGAATCTGGCACTTGCGCTGGTTTCGTGTAATTTATGCTTGGCTTGTATACCTTATTCATCAGCTGTGCATACCTTGTCCATTAGTTGTGCATACCTTGTTTATTACCCTGCATCGGCTCTGTACTTTACGATAAAGTGTCTTGGACCGCAACATTGTATTGCAAGAAACCGGAGTTCGCCCGAATGAATTCAGATGATGTTACACAAAATACACAATCACACCATAATACTCTCCGGAGGACCAAGATAACTTGCCCGCACATTCCCAGTATCTACAAACAATATCAGCACAAGACCCCCGACAATTAGCGCGGACCACTTACCAATAACAATCTTCTGCACAACAACAGCCGGCTCGATCATCCAGATCTTCAACGTATGTGCCCCGGGACTCGCAGTGAAATTGGTCGGAACAGCCACAATAGCGTCCGCCACCCAGCCTCCGACACCGTCCCACTGCGGCGGCATCTGCCCCGGAACCGCGTACGGGATGAAGTACTCGGACTGGGGCGCCTCGTCGTCGACGCCAATGGCGAACCCGAGGGGACGGTCATCCCCGTTCGCGTTGAGCGAGGGGGAGACGTAGGTCGTTATCGTGACGTTGCCCGCCTGCCCAATCGTGTTGAAGTTGTAGAAGTCGTACTCTCTGCAAGCATGCGTCGTGTCAGGGAAGAGGAGGCGGAAGAGGGGAGGGGAGGGAACTCACACACTAGGACCGGTTCCGGCGGTAAAGTTGCCGCCGTTGTCGCCCGTGCGCGGCCAGGGCGTGATTCCTGATACAGTCTTGCCGTAGTTTGGAATCTCCGTCCAGGTGATGCCCGCAACGGATGTGTTACGGGTAGTATGCGCAGCTTCGATGGAGATACCGCCATCGCCCTCGACAAACCCTATGTTCCCGAGTCAGTATGATCTCCATCTCACCAGATCCTGAGATAGCCCACCTGAGAACCCAGAGGTGGGCTGCGAGTTGTTAGCAACAAAGTACACCGGAACAGACAACAACGTCTGCCCCGGCATCGGCGGGTTCGTCGTCGTAGCATTAAACACGACCTGGCCATAATCAACCCCAGACACCTGGCTCCAGTCCGCGCTCACATACACGCGCGCCTCGAGGTTGCTAGGGTCGATCGAGCCAGACGTCTGGGACACGCTCAGCCAAGAAACGTTAGTGGAGGCAGTCCATGAGAACGGCGCCGGGCCACCAGCGCCCAGGTCAATGTAGCGATTGCCGACCGGGATATACGGATCCAGGGTCAGGGTGGGGTTCGGACAGCTGTAGCCCTGTGCGCAGTTGTATTGATCGTCGCCAGGCCTGGATGGCAAAGATGAGCGCTGAAGTCCCATCAGGGATATGATGCAACCTACCAGGCACCCATAGTGCCTTCTGGCACGATACGCATCACACCGGCGATATTCTGCTTGCGAGTCTGCATACGGGTCACCATGGGCATTCTGGAGGGGGAGCTCAGCAAAAATAGCGTCCAGACAAGATGTGATGTACTCACGTGTTCGTCGTGGGCTCTTGCCAGTAAACGTAGACAACATGGGTCTGATCCATCATACTACCCAAATTTGAGAGACCGGTAGCGCAACCGTGGCAAGAAGCACTCACTGATCCCACTTGCCGTCCAGCAGGGTGTGGTACTGAGTCTCGATGTCGTAATCCGTCTCGAAGAGTTGCTGAACGAGATCGGCATAGTTGTTCGTCGCAAACCGTCCCTGAGACCCGAGCAGATTATTCCTCCCGGCATAGATCCACATCGTATTGAGGTTGGCGCTCGCGAGGACAGCGTGATGCGCAAGCTCGTAGTACGCAGGCTGGTAAGCAGACGGAAGCGAGTTGTAGATCTGCGTAGACTCTTGGACGAGACTGTTACATTCTGCTAGAACATTGTCGGCCCTGGACAGTCATAGTCAGACAAGCAGTCCAGATCTATGTCATAAGGTGCTCACTCTCGGTAGTCGGTCAGCGAATACACCGTAGAGTTCATCAACTCTGGCGTGCGCCTGGCGTTCAACCTTGTGAGGTTACCTATGATGCCCGTAATCTGCGTCGCCGCGGAGGTCTGCACGTCGAACTCGCGCTGCGCCCAGCTCGTGACAAAGCTGTCGAGGTTGTCGAGGTTCCAGACGGACGAGTCCCAGCCATAAGTGATGAAAAACTCGATATCCATCTCGTACGGCTTCAAATCGCCGACATTCACGATCCAGATCCGGGTCGCTTCGCGGTCGACGGCGAGGGACATTTCCTCGTAGGTCTTCGAAACCTGCGACGTCGTGATCCACTTGAAGTTCCGCGGGTCACCGACGTAGTCAAAGTGGTAATAAACACCAGCGCCACCTGTCCTGTTCATCTCGCTGGCGACAGGGAACCTCCGGATGTTGCCCCAGTTGTCGTCTGTCCACATCAGAGTGATATCGTCGGGGACAGACATCCCGTCCTCGTAGTAACCCTGCACCTCTTTATACAAGCACCACATCTGTGGGATCTCGGTAATAGTCTTGCCAGTACCGTTGAACGTATTCTCCAGGATCCCCCGCTGGTCCGAAACAATCTGTTCCAGGAGTTGGATGTTCTGGCCCTCCGCGAGCGGCACTAGACATCATTATCATCAGCCCTGTCCTGCTTTGTTGAGGTCGATGCTGTAGTACGCACGGTCACCAGCACCGCGCATCCCGACGGTATACAGCGTCTCGTAAGTCTTTGACCGCTCGGCGCCTTCCACCCAGAATGGATAGATGCTCGCGTTATTGACACTGTAGTCCCAAGGCCCGGTTCCGTAGAGGTCCCATTCCACTGGGGTGGATCTGGTCATGGGTTCTTCGTGGCTAGCAGTTACATACACTCAGAATTTCTGCATGATAAAACAGAAAGATGCATACCTGGTACCCATAACTATGCCGTACAAGTCGGCATAGTAGGGGTTGAGAGGGTCGTCCACGTAGAACGCGCTAGAAAGATATATGTCCCAGGAATTAACTTTGCATAGAACTAAAGGCGTACCTGCTCCACATAGCTGACAAAAAATGTGTATGAGCCAATCCACGCAAGGGACAATATATAACAGCGCGTACCAGGCCACAAATAATTAGCTTTCAGCCGCAGCATAAGCTCGAACCTGACGTGAAGACAGACATCAGGTTATTGCACCTCGGATTTATCAGGTTCACCACTTACAGAGCCGTATAGAAGCCGGCCTGGAAGGGCGAATCTGTAGCTGCGGACCCGGTTCCATTCGTATACTTCTCCATGGCCCAATTCGTCAAAGCAGGTGCCTCATCGTTCAGGAATATTCCACGATATTTGACAGTAGGCGCGCCGTGGTAGCATCCGTCGGAAGAGACGTAGAGCTCGGCATTTTGAGTGGTCGGAACATCCGCCCACCTTACAAACATTAAGATGAGAAAACCGACCCATACTATTTATTGAGTACGCCTTACCAATACCAGGGAGAAACGCCTGAGATATTGCATTGGTTAAATTAATGCCAAACTTTAATAAGGCTTGTGTGTACATACCAAATTGCTCAGAGTGGTCATACAGTGCGTAGATTGTTCCTCGCTTGTCCGCACCGATCATAACATATGCACTGGAAATTCCAGGGAGTGGGTTTTGGACCTGACGCGTGAAGAATCCTTCCCATTGTCCCTCGATACATGACACATCCAACCCAGTATTATTCACAACCTGTGCAATTAGCGAAGATTGGCCCAAAGTACCGACTATGATCGGTGCAACTGCGTTGCTGCCGCTTCCCGAAGTAGCGCCAGTGTAGTTTGAGAGAGTGGGTAGGACTCCAGTTACGCGCTGAATATCATTGACGAAGTCGTTTGCAGCGCGTTGGACCCCAGGCCAGTCGTCGGAAGAAACAAGGACAGGTGCGGCACGGCCTCCGCTGACTACCGAAAACGAAGACGATCCAGAGCCCGATGCAGGTGAGAACGAGACGCAAGACGCTTGCCCGATGGCCTGCACAGCGGGGGTCCACAGAGCAAGGAGGACGCTCCAAGACGCGTACGCCGTCCACATCGTGCAGGATTAGGACGGTGCCCGTGTACGAGGTGCGTCCTCCATGTCCTTGCCACTGAAATATGACCACGGCATCGGACCGCTGCTGGTCGGCGGGGTATCCCAGGGGAGGTGAAGAAGTCCTCGTGACCATCCCCGCCCTTGACTCCAGTGTATCAGGAGAAATCTCGGGACGACAGGTGGACGTTGGGGTGGTAAAAAAGGAGAAACATATTATAAACAGCTCAGTGCATTCAGAGCCTGGAGTCGGAAGACGGGGACAAAGATATTGAGATGGAAATAGACAGAGAACGGTGCACGACTGAGGCACAGCGAGGTGATGCTGAGTTAGCGCTCGGGTCAGACGACGATGGAGACAACTTTCAGCCCCGTGTACAGCACAGCTCTTGTAGTTAGGCGTCTGCGACTGCGGCGCTGCTTGACGTTCAGTATGATAGCTGTGTGAGATCATGAATGCAAGGAGATGAGTGTCGCGGCTTCAGACGACATCCGGTCCGGCCCTGCCACTGTTTGTACGTCTTTGTACGCCCAGTTCAAGATGTGGCGATTGCCACCTCGACGAACATGCCTACGATGCGAGCCGCCTGTCTTCAGCATACGTCTGTCACTTTTCCCACTCCATTTCCCACAATTTCTTCAGAAGATTTAAACCTCCCAAGCACTAAAGGCGTCTCGATCGAGGAAGCACCTTGCAAGGAGTTATAAAACTGCCTCGTGCCCGATTTTGTCTCTGTGCAAAAGTAGCGGTGTGCCTACTGCTGCTTTTGTACAGCGACAAAATGGCTAGATGGCCCACACCAGAATCCAGGTTTCGAGTACAATCCTCCTACAGCGGGGGATGAGGACTACCGTTCCGATGGAGAACTCAAAGCAGAGTAGGCGCTCTGCTCTGCTCTCTGAGAAATGACCACTCTTCGGAGCCTCACAGAGTATATCGATCCGCCCGCCTGCGGTAATGAGATTGTTAAAACTAAGTCCCATACCGTCTACGCGACTTAGAGGTTTATGACGGACCCGTTTACTCAAGAGCGACTTTGCGCTTCAAACGTGGTTACTAAGTAGAAGGAAGTCCAAGATTTCTGGCCTCGCATTTCCGCTCTCCTGACTCAATGCCCGCAGTTGGATGGCCTGCACCTTTCCTTCGAGATGGATTTATGCGGTGGCGGTGGATTTGCTGCTGGCCCTAGTGAGCTCCTTCCGACCGTATCTTATCCGTCACTGGTGAAGCTGATCCTGAAGCGCGCATTCGCTTCTCCAGACAGCTTCGAAGACCTTCTGCTGCGTTATCTCACTTTGCGCTCTCTCGATCTGTCACGCTTCTGGGCTGGGATTCCTAAGCTGATGCTTGAAGGGCCGCTGCTACCCAACCTGCGGGAGTACGACGGCCCGGACGACATGCTGTACACTATTTGCAAGGGGAAACACCCGCTGGAGGTGCTTGGCGTCCTGCATCCCTTACTGAGGGCCACAAGAACGATGCCTCAAGGTGCTGAGGGTTATCTATAGTATTTACCGAAGGAGGAAGGAAACATGAACTGGATCAAGGACATTGTGCCTGGCGTCATTACCGAGAGGGCTGGAGACAGACCTGCGAGACGGACCTGTGAGACGCCGTCTCTAACCGTCGACCAGTATGATGGCAGGAGGAGGAGTGAGTCAGCACGTCCCTGAATAATGACCAGCAAGGACTGACGCCGCACTGAAGGTCAGCCACTTCAATCAATCTAGAATGTACATGGCGTGTATGCATGGGCGCCTAACGGCATTATGCACCCAAACGGTGGCGTCTTTTCATTTGTCGAACGGACTCGCTTGGATGACTTCCTGCTCTGAGATCACGAATCTTCGGAGGCCTTGATGGTTGTCCAGATATCTTCCACCCACCTGCATCTACCGCAAACGTCGCCCGAGTGAGGGATAAGCGCAGAGCGCCGAGCTCCTAAAAATGTTCGTTGTCACTTCTAGTTCGTGTCAGTAAGCCGTAGCTACTACGTCGTCAAAGTCATTACAAACAACCGTTGGCACAGTCGAAAATAGTATAGTAAAATGTCCTTGTGGTCGTGTCATCCCAACGCTCGACCCCAAGGTCACCCACAACGAAAGCGAACGTATTTGCAAAATGTTGAGCAGACAACAGAGCCGTGGCGGATCGTGTATAAACGGCGTAGATGAAAACATATGCGACAGATGAAGGACGAATGAGATGAATAAGTTAAGGGTGATCTTCAACAATGGGTATATGAAGACCGAAACGTAGCGTCCAATGAAGGCGCACAACGGCAGAGCAGTCATCAACTGTTCTCTTCATGACTTACGTTCCACGGAAACTCGGTCTGCACCGGGCTCTCCGTCAACACAGGCGTCCCCAGACTACGCCTCGACGAGATACTCCCCGTCCGCGCAACGGACGGGTGGCTCCCGCTCCCGCTCCCATTCTGGCTGCGCGGCGTCGCGGGGTCCCCGTTCCCATTGCTCGCCGCCACAATATCCAGCTGCCGCCAATTCAGACTATTGCTCCGGCTCGGCGGCTGACTTCCCTGCTCGCTCACGCTGAGCGTCGCCGCCCTCGTCGGCGGGCGCGAGGACTGGCCGCCCCGCGAGTTCGCGAGGCTCATCACCTCGCGCGAGCTGAGCGACTCGATGGTCGGCATCCGGCGCACGTAGCCGCCGAGCATGGCGACATAGTCTTCCGGAGTCATCGACCGGCCGTCAGTACCGCTCTCCGAATCCTCCTCTTCCTCGTCATCATCGGAATCGTCGTCCAGATTCACAATGCGCTGGTTCAAGGCCGCGGGATCGAAGGGGTAGTCCGGCCTTCGCGCGTACTCCATGCCCTCCTCTGTCTCCCGCGAGACCTGGTCTACGAGCGACCGGAAGCGGTCCACAAACTCTAGCAGCTCGATTTCATGTGGCTGCTGCACGCTATGTCTGGGAGATTGGTCGCTTCCGCTTCCGCTTGGATGGCCCCCCTCAGAAGAGGACGTATTTCTCTTCACCAATACCGGACGCTGACCCGGGGTAACGACTGTCTCCACCGAGCTGCCCCCATGGCCTTCCGAGTCTAGATCCTCGTCGTCGTCCGTACCACTACGATGACCATGCCCTGACGAGGATAACGAGTACCTCGAAACGTTCACGGCTCCCTCCTTGGTGGACGCGACACGCGATCGGGCACTAGGCAGCGATCTACGGTCGCCGCTCGTCGACGGAGAAGCGGGCGTCTCTGCTATATAGCTGCCTCTGCTCTGACGAACGAGAGAAGGGCTATTATACGGCGACAGATTCCCGGGGCTCATGGGCGGTGTTGTGGCGTTGATCATGGGTTGCAGTGAAGGGGAAGCAGGGCCTGGTAGGGATAGCGGAGAACCCATGAGGACCGGATGAGATCGCCGGCGAGAGGCGCGGGATCCGAGCTTGTCGTGCGTGCGATGGTACATTTGCGCGATGACATGGTATGCCGCCTAGAAGCAGAACACCGATCAGTACAAGTGTAAGAGGTTTCAATACGGATGCCACGTACAGGGATGGCGATCGTCAAGACAAGTCTGACAATCGCACCAGCAAGCCATGCGCCCCAGCTAGCTTTCCGAGTTTCATCGCAGTTACCTCCGTTCCCGGCCCACAGAACGTCCACGTCCCATGGACAGTTCCGCGTGGCCTCCAACACACTGTTTCTTCTGCGTAACAAGCCAACCAAGACAAGATTCACTATCGCAGGTGCTATAAGCAATATAGAGCTGATATAGGGTAGGATGTGCCGAGTAAGGACGGAGAATGCGTGCGATACTTGCCACGACCGCGGGGAGAGAACGAACAAGAAGATTGAAGCCAGCAGCAGGCATAGAGAGAGTACCGAGGATGTCCCTAGCGCAAGCGTGATAATCTCGATGTCGTGAGCAGACGTAAAGGAAAAGGCGAGGAAGTAGCGGATGGTCGTGTATGTTGCCCAGCCACCTAGGAGATTATACGGAGTTAGATTGATGATAGACACAAAGCGGAGTGAGAGATGACAAAGTCCAGGTTGCACATAGCAACCATACAAAATTGGAGTCTGCATATATTATCCCCGCGCGCAGCGGAAACATACAAACTGAGCAAGTCACGGTTGCCTGCCGGACTGCTGATAGATCGGTGGAGAAGGTTCAGAGGCAACAGAGCGGGATTGCCATACCAACAGGCTCACCGCTGACAAGAGTCTGCGGCGAAATGCATTCAAATACCTAGGGAGAGGGCAGGTTTGTTACTGTCTTCCCCCCTCAGGCCTCAGGGACGAAGTTCCTAAAACCTCGACTGTACCATGATAGAAACTCGCGAACAGGACGCAAGATACGAGACATACAGGCCCGTACTCTATCGAGAACATGCCAGAGGATGCACTCACCGATTACTACTTCGAACGATACTTTCGCCATTCTAAGCCGCCTCAGGCGCTTCGACAGCGCCTTCTCTCGATAGCCTAGGACATCTGGACCGTCATGCAGTCGCAGAGGTGCGCTCCACCCAGATCGTGCTTCACTTGGATGAGGGGGCTGCCGAGCCAGGAGATCGTGGTAAGCAGAAGAAACCGACGCGACAGAGTGCAAGATCGACTCGGTCGGGTGCGTATGTGTCGTCGTCGTCTGCAAGGTGACTACCGAATATGAAGACTGGGTCCGCTGGTGCGCGTTCCGTCCATGACCGCTGACGGGTCTACTCCCACCAGGTGGGCTTCCGGAACCCATCTCAGGGCTGAATAGGGCATTGTGAATGTAGACTGCGGCCATCAAGCCGGCCCATAGGTGAAGTTATATGCCTTCAAGACGGAGGGAGACCAGGTAGACGACCGAAACCGCGCTCGGCGATTTCGATTCGGACGAGGAGGCCAGACGGGAAAAGCGTAGGTAGAATGGGAAGTGTCGTGCGATATCGTGAGGAGGTTGCTGTGTTACTGCGACCCTGAATTTATTCGAGCGTCATGAGCAGGCCAGTACGGCACGTCGTTAAGGTCCCCAGACCCGTATTTGGCGACGAGGCCACAAGCACCGGGAACGAATTAGGGGCCTTCGCTTCCAACTGGCTTGGACCGCTTCTCTCGCTTGTGACTCCGTGCCTAGACCCGGATATCTCTCTCATTTCCGAGCTAATGAGTTAAGCTCATTCTAACGACTACGGCGCTCTGCCTCTCGAATAAAACCGAATACAAAGTCTCTGAGTATGGCCCACTCCTTGCGGCAACAATATCTCAACTATCAATAGCTGCGTCAGATAGACTTGGCCCGCAGGTGATCATCACAGATATACTTACCGGATGTTTAGATCGACTGGATTATGAAGCCGCCGGGAGCGCTTTCAAGGCGCCCTGGCGGTGCCGAAAGTCGCTGGACAGTGCAGCCGATGTCGGCGAGTGAAACATCGACGAAAGAACTGACATCACCGGAGCTGTATGTCGAAAAATTTGTGACAATCGATGAGGAGTACTGAAACAACCTGGTCCATTTGCCATTGCAAAATGCCGGGCGTAGAGCGGCTATACGAACGGCGAAACGGAGAGGCATGTCAAGTCAAACTTGCAGAGCCATCCCCCGGCTGTACAGCAGGCCTCACGGGACGGCGTGGGCATACCACTTCCTTCCGAGTCGACCAAATGATCCTCCGGGCCATCCTTGCGCTAGATGACGGAGCGTTCTAAATCAGGTTTACTGACACCGGATCAAGACGCGCAGGCCAAGTTAGCCTCCGCAGCCTTTTAGACTTGATGAGCACCGAAGAGCAGATGGAGAAGGAGCGATACCAGTCCGAGGCAGTGCCGAAGCATCCAGTAGAGCTGGTCTTTATATCCTTAGCTCGAGGACTAGCGTGAATCATCTCGATCGTGATCAAGTGTCGAGCTAGCGGAGATAATGCAGGGCAAATTAAACGGACAACGCGTCGTGACCGTGCTAACGGCCGAGGTATGTGGTAATGCAGTGAGACTCACCTCACTATAGTCGCTCATACGAGGAGAAATATCAGACGACCATAACCCGGACAATCTTATGACTATGGCCACGCCCTTCAGTGGGGAATATGGATCGTTTCACTAGGGTCTAAATGGCTACATCGACAGCATTGCTCCTGCGGGACGAAGTGCTCAGTACTAGTAAGGGACACCGGCAGGACTCGCAGGGCCTCGCACCGATGCTAGTGCACAAGGCTGTTACGACTAGTGAGACGATTATCTATGGCACAGACCCTTGGCTGGAATACGGTTTGGAGTCAGCCCTGCCTCCCTGTTTCATCTACTGGAACTAGGACAAGCCAGATTTATTACATGCGGAAATCAAGACGATCCCAATTTAAATGCTTCGAATAATTCCATTAATATCAATCGTGCGTGGCAGCTGTACTGCACATGGAGAATTTTGAAAGTTAAACAGATATATCCGAGATTGTAGGCCCTCCCGCGTGCGTCTGGACTATCGGCGCCTGGAGAAATGCACTTTAAGTGACGTCACCATGCGCGCGACTCGCAACATACCCTATCACGAAAGCGTAATAGTCGCGCTTCGACGCCACCGCTGCTGTTCAGCGCTCAGCTACCACTTCGTCTTATTGCAATCCTGACCGGCTTGCAATTGGGCGCCAGCCGCCAGAATGCAGTATAGATACGTGCGCAACAGTTTCTCTCCCCTCTTGTTAAACTATCAATATCGAAATGTTTAGCGCTACTAGTACTCAAGCCTCTTCTATTCTCTTTGTCTTCAGGGCTCAGCCCCTGCCTTCCGGTCCTCCTCCTTGGGCCGCTTCTCCCGCTTCTTCGACAGCTTCCTGGGCCTCACCTGTTTGCCAAGGGAGCGAAGTTGCCTCTGACCCTAAAAAGGTTGACACTCCTTCAAGGAGACGAAGATGTTTCGTCTGCTCGGGAGAGACGCGCGGGGATGTTGGACTATGTTAACGCCTGCAAGGTATGTTGTATTGCCTTGGCATTCACTCTGGCTTACAACATTTCATTCAAGTGTTCTCCGATTCCTCTGGAGACGGCGAGCAAGCATCTACGCAAACTGCCCTGGTTCACGGCAATGCATTGATATCAGCCGTCAGCCTTCTGTTGAGCGACCCTCCAGTGCCGTCGTCGTCGAGCTCCACGGCATCCGCTGATTCCTGCAATTCTGGGATCCTGTTGCCGCCACCGCTCGCCGCTCTGAAAGACGACAACGAGGACGACCTCTTCCCTCCCTCTCGGAAGCTCCCTCTTGCTCGCTGATAGTACTGGCATCGTGTCTATCCTCTTTCGACGAAGCCGTTCTGTCTTTACTGGCCTCTCCCTCGGCGACGCTTCAGCTCATGCTCAGCGGTGGCAATCTTGTGGCTGGTGCAACTAGCCGTCCTGTCTGTATCGGTCTCTTATGTTCTTCGACGACACGCTCCTTCTTCGAGGCGGCCTCGATCTACAAAGTGCCGATACACTCGTTGTCTCTTTTTCATTTGGGCTTCACAGTGAGTGCATCATTCGCCAGATTACCTGTCGTTCCCTTCTGTAGTGTCATCCCGTGTCACCAATATGCCCCGTCTCTTGGCTGGTACCGCCTGCCGTCCTGTCGTTACTGGTCCAACTGTCTGGAACACACTCGTTTGTCGAGGCGGCCTCGACACACAAAATGCCGATCCACACCTTACATCTTTGAATTATGTTGATTTTGGCCAATGGAGCTTCCGTCCCGGCCGTCCTGTTCTTATTGGGCCACTCTGTCACACTGACACTCTTTGGTCGCCCCGGCTGCGACCCATTCAAACACCGGTCCGCTCTTTTTCTTCAAGCTCTGCCCTCCGCTTTCGCTCTATGGATCTATCTGGGCCCGAAGCTTTTCTTGCATGTCATTCGTGCTATTAATGCGATCCTGCTCTCGTGTTTTCGTCGCGTTCAGTGCTATCTGGCTCTCGTGTCTGTGTCGCTCTCTTTCGCTTTCTTATCGCTTGCTCTTGCTACTCTGTCACTATACCCGGGCAGCGGCTACCCTAACCGCGAGCTGGTCCTCGCGGCCGTCCGTTCCAGGTGGACACCCAGCAGCTGTGCTCTGGCTTTACCCTCTCTCCTCGTCTGGCATCGACTATATACCCTACGTGCTGGTCGCTTAATTGAGCTGGACTCTCAAATTGCTTTCGTTGGTGGTGCTGGACATGCCAACGGATTCACCGCGGCCGGTACCGCATTGAACAAGCTCCTTGGACGCTGGACATTCTCAAAAAGCTAACCTGAACGACTCGGCGCCCATTGCCGCTGGCGCATGTCAAACCAAAACTCACTTGACGATCCGCTCGGTCGCGCTGGCGTAGCGCCCAATATCCTGTCACGCTGCTTCCAGACTAGCTATCGCCTGCTGTGCTTCTCAGAAACATCATATGTACACTAATACTATAACAATGCATTCTTAGTCTACTTTCGCTGCGCGTCTGAGGCTATGCCCTTTTCTGGATTATGAGTTTTGAAGATTTTGAAAAGCGCCAAGCTGCCTTCCGGAGGGCAGTCAAAGATGTTCAGAGCCCAAATTGCGTAGAGGACTTTGTCGAACATAGGTCAATCATGCGAATCCGTTTAATAATCAAAGATTGCTTGCAATCCAAAGTCCCGTCTCTGTGTAGCGGCGGAGGGCAAGATTAGTACGGAGTGCGGTACTCTCTTGGAAGACAATCTGGCCGATGTCCATACTGACAACCCCAAAGGGCATTGCCTGCCAGTCGAGTTCGGCGCTTCTCGCATCTGAACCCGCCCGCGACTGCTGTCCGACGGACGTTAATAATAACCTGTCCACATTCTTCAACGTGCTTCTCAGCCTCGCTTGTGGGCAAAGAATGCTTCTGACTTGCTGTTGCTATATGAAGGATATGGGATGCCCGGGCCTTCTGTGAGTATGGCCGCCACCTGGTCAGTGGTGACGGAACTCCGCCGCTAGCGTCGGTCATGAATTGTGTGGATAGAAGTCCATACTCTTTACGCCCGCGTGTCGGTGTACAGCAACGGCCGGCATTGCGGCCAGAATTGGGAGCGACCGAATAGTACAGGGGATTATTCCGCTATGACAAGTCCGAGGTCAAGATCCCTCGTCCATAAGACAGGCTGAACAAAGAGTGCCCGGGAATAGTAGCCGAAAGTGCAACATGCCCGGACGAGCTCATGCGTTCCAGGGATTGTTTGAATCGGCTTCGAGCATAGGCAGATCCGTCAGTCCAAATCAGCAATATCTTGCATTACGCACCTTCTTCTCCAGACTGCACCGCATTCCCATCTTTCGGTGGAGGAGGCGGTGGCGCGTCAGGACGTGGCGTCCCCGCCAACCGCAGCTGCTCCGCCCGGTGCGCGAGCGGCTCGTCATCCTCCAACCCTGCATTATCATCGTCATAATCGTCGTCCAAGAATTCGCGATGGGACGGGCCATTATCCTCCGACAACCGAATTGTGCCTTCTGCTCGCGACCACGTCTTCAGCCTGCGTGGCAGTATCCTCGTCAGCTCCTAGCAGCCAATATCCATGTATGGGAAGACGAACTGATGCGACACGACACTCTTGAGCTCAGATGCTCTCCGCCATAGGACGAACAGTATGCACAGCATACAAACTGTGAAGAGCACGACCAGCGGGAAGTTGCCCATGGGTTCTGGCTTGGGCGACTTGCGCGGTTCTGAGCTTGTTGCAACGCACCAAGTGTCAGTGAAGTATGAATTCACAAGAGACTTCAGATTCAGCGTACCCCCTGGAGCCATTGGCGGAGCCATGGTCTAAGCCTATGATTTGGCGGATTCGTTCTTGTGGTCAAGCTTGCAGAGTCGTTGCCAGTGCCTGTGGTACCGTAAATTCGACAGAATCGAGTCGAATTCGCACCACTGGATACTACCAAGATATATAGCAGACTTCGATGTGTTGCTTTGCCGCCCGTGCGCGCAGCCGGACCGGGACATGCCGTGCCACCGCTTGTTATTATTTGTTCAAAGTGGCATATATTTTGTGGCCACATTGATCGATGTCTACGCGCTCCTCAGCCGGCAATTGCGGTAAGTACGCTCTGTATGAATATGGGATACACACCATATCAGCCAACGAGGACCAGTATATGAACCGCTGAAGCGCTCCTATACTTAATCGCTGACAGGTTCATTGCGAGGCATACCGTGCTAGGCCTGCAAGCAGGCGTGAAGACATTTGAATGTCGCAATTTGCAAATTATGTATTTCTGGCTTACCGTGACAAGTTCAGATCCAGTTCAAATAGGGTCTGAAGTAGAATCCAGTCAGCATTTCAGAGCTATGGCTGTAGGACAATGACATTGGAGTTTTTAAAAGTTCATCGAGTTGAGTACTGCCGAACTACCTCGCGGGGACCTCGGCTTCATCTGAGTCTTCCAGAGCTGGACGTAGAATCCGGGCACCCCTCCCTCTCTTTCAGGGACAGCAGCGCACCAGTGGGCCGGAGCACTCTCAGTACAGTCATTTCTCCGCAATGCCCGGAGAGATTCAATGTATCCGTCTCCGATGGTCAGAGATATGTCGATGTATACGCGATAAACGCCCATGCATGCCTCGAGGCAGGTTCTTTCTTCTCATGCCAGCCCTAGTTCCACAAGCTTCCTCACGACGAGGCAACTCATTTAATAGCCCCGCCAGTGTGCCGCAGGAGCCCGTACAGGCGCCGCAGTCTGCCTCCCAGATACACCGACCGGTCTAAACATGCTAAATGCCACCACTGTCCGCAATTCGACACTGGCGGATAACGACCCTTCTTTAGCTCTGATTGCATTGCTCGGCCAGGTGCTCTCTTTTCCTGGTCTACGTGAATACGCTAAAATCTTCCTTATTGGAAGAGCTTTGTCCTATTTGCAACAAAGCTGGTCAACCATTCGTGACAGCATCTGGTCATCCTTCTTCATTAAAGCCTCCTTTGAAGAAGGCGACGATGCCTATTCCTGGATGATGGCTTGGCTAGCCCAGCATCCCGCCTCACGAAGAGGACGAGACCTCCAGGTGGTCGCTCGGGACTATGGCGCCACATATCCCGCCATTCCCGTCGAAACTGACGTCTCCATGAATGAGAGTTGGCGCAAATTCTCATACCTGCCTTCTTTTAGCGCGACCCAGAGGCTGTGGTACAGAGGTCGGCATATGTCTGTTTCTCGCATCCGGGAGACCACCTCCGGATACTATGGCAGGCAAGAGGAGTCTATGGTCATCCGTATCATGACTACCGATCATTCTACTCTTACTCATTTACTACTTGACGCCCAAAACGCCTACAAGGCATCGCAGAAAGAAGAGGTCACAGTCTACACCTCCGATAACTATAATGATTGGCGTCGGGTGGCCTCTTGTCCCAAGCGACCTTTGTGGTCCATTATTCTGGATCCTGGACTGAAGGAAGGATTGTTGGATGACGCACGGGAGTTCCTGGAGAGCAAGAATTGGTACAACCGTCGCGGAATTCCTTTCCGCCGCAACTACCTATTGTATGGCCCTCCGGGGACGGGTAAGACGAGTACCATCCAGAGCCTCGCTGGCGAATTGGGACTAAACGTCTACATCGTCACATTGAATAAGGCCGGACTGGATGACTCCGGCCTGAGCTCACTGATTGTGGACTTGCCCGAGAAGTGCATCGCAATCATGGAGGACATCGACGCAGCTTTCAGCGGAACATTAAATCGGGAGGAATCCAAGCCTACCCTGGAACCTGCTAACAGTATCTCTGAAACTCCTCAGGGTGGTACTACTCCACCTCCTGTCCCTGCCCCGCAAACAGGGAGTAAAGTCACTCTGAGCGGGCTTCTGAACGCCATCGACGGAATCGGGGCACAAGAGGGTCGAATTCTATTTGCGACCACCAACAAGCATCATGTGCTGGATCCTGCGCTGTGTCGCCCAGGAAGGATGTATAAGCATGTCGAGTTCAAGCTAGCCAGTCGCCTCCAGGCTGGAGAACTGTTCAGGAGGTTCTATGCCCCGGGCGAAGGCTCGGAGAGCGAGCTAGAGTCGCAGGGTAGTGAAGGGACGAAGGAGACGGACTCCCGACGATCCGAGGTGTCGTCCTGCAGGAAGTCGAGAAGGCAGCGAGCACCGCAGTTAAACGAGGCCCAGATGGACTCCTTGGCGTCGCAGTTCGCAGACGCTGTTCCCGAGAGAGAGTTGTCCATGGCAAGCCTTCAAGGATATCTCATGGAATACAAGACGCAGCCTCACTCTGCTGTCACAGAAATCTCAAGGTGGGTGAATAAGGAGAAGGGACTAGGCGTTGCCATAGGATAACCTGCGTCGGTCTGGTCACGTTGAGGCAGAGTATTCGGTGCGTCCGCACGTTCACGATTCATGAGCTCATTTGACTCACCACGTTGTGCGGTATGTGAAGAGGCGAGATGTCCCCCGTTGGACTCGGAGGACATAGTACGGTCAAAGTCAACGAACGCACCCCACTCAATTATTAGTATCAAGCAAACACCTCTCAATGTCAGCATCAACATTACGCCCATTATAATCATAATCCTAGTGGAATCTACTTTTCAGCAAACGGGTAATCTATGTATCCCTCCCCAGTCTGCGCGTAGAAGGTATCCCGATTATACATGTTCAATGGTATGTCCTTCATCAATCGAAGTGGCAGATCGGGATTGGAGATGAAGAAGCGCCCGAAAGCAACGAGGTCGCCGGTCCTGTCGGCCACCTCCATAGCCAAGTCACGTGTATACCCTCCTGCAGTGATCAGTGGCCGCGGCGACCAAATGTCGCGAATGAAGTCGTTCGACTCGCCGGGCTCGGGCTCGCGGTCGTAAGCGACGTAGATACGAGGCTCCGTGACGTGGACGTAGGCAAAGTCGGGGTACGTGTCCCGTATCGTCTTGACGAAGTACGAGAATGTTGGTTTCGGCTCGGCCATGCGCATACCTGAGCCACATTTTAAGATTTCAGCGCAATCGCGCAACCACTACACACTGACCTTGGAATTGCTCCCAGGGGCCGAATCGTATACCAGTCCTCTTCTGCCCTATTGCGTCCGTAACCGCTTTCACGACTTCGAGACCGAACCTGCACCTGTTCTCTATGCTCCCACCATAATCGTCCGTCCGCTTGTTGCTGACGTCCTGCACGAACTGATCCAACAGGTACCCGTTGGCGTTGTGGACCTCGACGCCGTCAAACCCTGCCTCGATTGCATTCTTCGCAGCCTGGCGGTATAGTTCAACGTATTCACGGATCTCCTCGACAGTCAAGGGACGAGGAACATTTTTGCTGTCCGGCATGGGCAGATCGGACGCGGACACGAGGGGCAAATCGAACTTCCCCAGATAGTCGGGGTACGCGGCACGGCCGAGCGCCCACAGCTGACAGAAGATGTACGACCCTTTTGCGTGCACCGCATCCGTGACCTGCAACGCATGCAACCAGAAAGTGAACTCGATGCTACAAAGGTGCGCATCGAGTTGTGACACCCACCTTCTTCCATGCCTTCACCTGGTCGGGACTCCAGATTCCGGGGACGTGCGGGTACCCCCCTGCGCGCATCGCGATAAATGTGGCCTCGCTGATAAGCAACGTTCCGGGCACGCTTGCTCGCTGAGCATAGTACTCTACGGCGAGGTCGGTGTGGACGTGCTGATCATCGGCGCGCAGACGCGTCAGGGGAGCCAGTACGACCCGGTGCTGTAGCCTGATGTCGCCGACCTGGGTAGGCTGGAAGAGCTGAGAGGTGGTCTGAGAAGACATAGTGATGACTGAATCAGTGCAGGAGAGGGAAAGCTGCTTTTGGGGTTGGATTCGAGAGCCTATGGTTCCCGGTGGGCTTTATAGCTGATCCTGACGGTACCTCTATTCAGGCTATCGCGGCTTGCCGAGGTCGAGGATGAGTCGACGACTTGCGGGCGCAACCGGTTTAGTTATGTGATTAGTCTGCAATTTACATGGTCGGCACCAGTGCTGGCGGAGTCCCTGTCCTTAACTAGAAGAGGCCAAGTGCCAACTGATATATTTTGGGTTTGAGGTATGTTTATCATCGAGAGCTCTGAGAAGACCAAATTCGGTGCGACTTAACATTGGCGGATTGATCCGATACCGGAAGGACTCTCCCTAACCGTGGAACTGATGGAATGCGGTGCCGCTGCATATCAAGCGCGACGCTTGTGGGAAGGAGTTGAGCCAGCATGAGTCAATGTAGGTCGCACTAACAAGGACAAGGAAGGCGGCGTTGCTCAGCAAGTGAGAGACCACCCACTGAGGTGACTCACAGCCCCGTATATTCAAGGCATCGAGTGGGAATGCGTTCGGCCTTAGAGAACAGGAGAAAACAAAGACCCCCTATCCTTTAGTGGTATGTATGACCGAACGCACGAAGTACCATACCTCCTGAAGCACCGTCTTGATGTTACGGTGGGGATGTTCATAACATCGCCTTTAGCCCCTCCTTCAAGAACGGGTAGTCAATGTACCCTTCCTTGCCCTGCGTATAGAACGTCGCCCGATTATACTCGTTAAGTGGGCTTTTCTTCTTCAACCTCAGCGGCAGATCCGGGTTCGAGATGAACATCCGCCCGAACGCGACCAAGCTGTTGTCGTGCTTGTCCGCCGCTTCGAGCGCGAGCTCGCGTGTGTACCCGCCCGCGGACATGAGCGGCTTGGGCGCCCAGATGGCGCGCATAAAGTCATTCGATTCGCCCGGCTGCGGCTCGCGGTCCTCGCCCGAGTGCACGCGCGGCTCGGTAACGTGGAGGTACGCAAAATCGGGGTAGGCGGCCTTGATGGCGCGAACAAGGTGCGAGAAGGTGGGTTCTGGCTCCTTCATGCGCATGCCTGTGTGAGAGTGGCGTCAGTGTAAGATGGGACGACAGTTGATACGCATACGCACCTTGGAACAGCTCCCAAGGACTCAGCCGGATGGCTGTCTTGTTCTGCCCGACGGCCTTCGTCACCGCATCGAGCACTTCCAGCGGAAACCGACACCGGCCCTCGATGCTACCGCCGTACTGGTCTGTCCGCTTGTTGCACATATCCTGCAGAAACTGATCCAGGAGGTACCCGTTCGCACCATGCACCTCCACACCGTCAAATCCGGCCGCCAAGGCGTTCTTCGCTGCCTGCGCGAATAGCTCCGCATACTCCTTGATCTCGGGCACCGTGAGCGGACGGGGCGCGACCGTGGTCTCGGGCAGGGGCACATCGGATGACGAGACGAACGGCAGGTTCGCCTTCGCTAACTCCTTTGGATTCGCAGCGCGTCCGAGTGCCCATAGCTGGCAGAAGATGAAAGAGCCCTTTGCGTGCACGGCATCCGTCACCTTAGACAGGGTTAACCTGTATCATAGCGCTCCAAGAAATGGAGACGCACCTTCTTCCAACCCTGTATCTGTTCTGAGCTCCATACCCCTGGCGCGTAGGGGTACCCTCCCGCCCTCTCAGCCACGAACGTCGCTTCCGAAATGAGCAGCGTTCCAGGCACGCTCGCTCGCTGGCTGTAGTACTCTGGAGCCATGTCGGAGGGAATATGCTTGTTGACGTTCCGGAACCGGGTTAGAGGGGCCATCACCACCCGGTGCTGCAGCCTGACGGTCCCGACGGTGACGGGCTCGAAGAGTTTCGACTTGTGGACAGCAGACATGGTAGCTGAAGGGATCCAAAGAGAGACATACTGTCGTATTTTATTGGTCGTCTGCAGGGGTGATCAATATCGCCGGGGCCGATATGGTACTATCTTCTTTGTGATTAGAACCCATTGCAGCAGCAAGTAAGCATATCTGTTTAGGGGAACGGTATGTGTTCAGAAAGCACGGAAAAGATGCGGGAAAGACGTGCATAGGGCGTTGCCGACGGTGGCGGCGACGATATATCGCAACCGGGTTCTACCATGTTCTCCTGGTCATAATGCCTCAGGCCTCACAGACTGACATACCGAAGTACGTGAATACTCGAGTAATTCATATTCAGTATAAGGAGAAAGTAGACAGTATATACAACTATATTCCCAGCCAATTCACAGCTGGGCTTGACACTCAGATAGTGCCTGCTGATTGCAACAGCTATGGACATCGGCGGTCACCCGGTATGCAGAGTAAATATGACCGTTATTGATATGTTTCATTAACATGTGGTGTAACCCGCTCATACCAGCGTGTACAGTGGATTTTTCCGACGTTCATAGACAGCAGGATTCCGGAAAGACAGAATATGTTCCTTGTGGTATGAACTTTCCGGACGAGCCGTGGCAATTCAAAGAGACTGGGGACTGCGACGGTCTTTTATGTCGTCCTTTGGTGTGGTATGTAGTTGTATCTTGGGAGTACGAGGCACCTGCGACATTGCGATCAGCCTAGGCTCAGAAGTATATGGTCCGCTCCGAAGGCTAACGTAGAATGGATGTAGAACATGCACGAAGTCCAGACTGGATAGCCAAAAGGAACGAGTCGCTGGATCCCGGGAAGCAGGAACTTGTAATTTGACGTCTGCCTCCGTAATTCGTAACCGGGAACTGTCCTCAAGATGATCCAGAGCAGTGCGTAGCACAGACGCCGTTTCAGACATCGAGGAACCGCGCCGTTGCGGTCAGAGCCGGGGCTTCCGCACCGATTCGCCAGCGCGAGAGCAAGTTCCAACGTACTGGGCATCGGAGAGAGTACCGTCGGCTGGGATGGCATACAGTCTCCTAGAGGATTTACAACAGGAGCTGGTGCCCAGAAGTATGTGGAACAAGCCGAGAACGAGACGCTCACCGAAGGCCGCCGAGATCGTGCAGTGACTCCGCTCCGACGGACTGTATACCAATGACGAGGGCCAACGCCCGAGGGAAGGCAGATCATAAAAGAGACCGACGAACCGAAAGAAGGGCGGTTCCCCGGCGGAGTCTGATATTTACGCATTTGGCCGTCGTCTGGGAGTGAGCGTGTAGGTACCTTGCAAGAAGCGCAGTTTGTGGTCCAGGACGACGGCAAATCGATGCAGATGCCCAGAGTTTGTCTGCTACTGAGTAAGCGGGGCGTTCCTGGATGTCAGTGAGAAAAGCAGCCAATCATGATCAGATTCAAGGGGTCGAACTGGGCTGCGCAGTGGTGACCAAGGTAGCACCACGGTACATTGGTAGAAGCATTTGAGCACTTGTAAGCTCTCCTCGTTCTGCTGGTTCCAAGAAGTCAGAGGTCTCACTCGCGTTCACTCGGGCAACCCGGAACTAGGTGAGAAATCAAGATCCTTCGTGGGTGGGGGAAGAGAATGCCTCGGAATGAGGACAGTCCCCCGCTGGTCGCCTGTGACGTTTTTAAACAATTAAGAGTCAGGAGCGGAAGCCAATACGTCAAATTCGTCACTTGACTGCAGTTTTGACTATAAATTTCCGGATCGTGAGATCATCGCGAGGGGGGTCCCTCGGTACAAGTAGAATCTTAACTGGTTAGCATAGTACATGTAATTCGGTAACTTACTGAGAATTTGACTGATGCGAGATGCAACGATTTGCCCAGCGATACGGGTCCTCGGTGGCTATCGTAGCATACCAGGGGGAGAAGGTTGGACGGAGCGATCCGAGGTTTCAGGATGTCCAGATCATAGGCCGAGGACTTGATCGGTCTAGGTAGTGCGAGCTCTGATATCCCCAGGCGACTACACAGTCTTGCTCTTCCTCCTTCGGGGCTGACCTCGACCATAGCCTGGCCTGGTCTACCGCAGGATTCGTGGGAGTAGCCGTCGTAGAGCCTGAGATCTCCAGTCCAAGCATCTCCTGAATAAAGATTCCGACTAGGAGTTCAGATCAGGAGCTGTGAAGCTTGTAACCCGAGTCGGTGACCTGGTATCTCCGGCGACACCCCGGAGCCCCAGGAAACGATAGAGGCTTGCCAGACAGGGGCTTGGAACTGCGAGCTTTTCGTGCACGTTGCATAAGACACTTTGGATATCAGCGTGAAGCAGTAGGGACGGAGGAGCACGGTAGTCGCATTGGTGACAGAAACAAAGGTGCGTATGCCAGAGACAGAAACACGCGATCGCGAGGACAGACTGGTCGTGGGAAACTCACGTGCAATGTGGCCAACTGAGATTCGGGACTTAAGCTTACTCTCTAGTGTCGCGAAACCACCAACCATAGCAGTGATTAGTTAGGCCACAAAGGGCGAGTTTTCTTCCGAATACTGAAGATTTAGCTGATCCGTACCGTTGGGAGCGAAGATCCCACATGTCGCGACAGCGGCTCACGCCCCGCTATCACTATGTTCTCTTCTCGGTCTCTCCGACTCAAAGCGACGTTTTGTCCATAAGGAAAGGGATGCAAGACTCCCTAACCCAAACATTTGGTGTCACGCGGTCTGCCAATTACATGGACGTCCTCTGGACAACCGAAGACTGTTCAGAAATCCTCATACGCATGGATCCCGCGTAAGTAATTTCATTACATAGAGAAAGCAACAACCGGGAGATGGCTTTAATGATGTCTGGTCATCAGTGAATCACCAAGCATACTTGCAGCGGCAGTGTCGTCTACAGCGTCGCCCCGGCTCTCGGTAATCAAGGAATCTACGTTTCTCCCATCGCTGCTGTCTCGGAGAACGACCCTTCGCGCTCAAGCAGCGAGCCGATCATCTGCACCATGACACGCTTCTAAAGTGCCAGGATCCTATCAGCGCGTAAGTCCAGACTATTCTAAGCTACGAACCATCCGGCCGTCTGATGCACCCGCAGCCCCTTCTTCCCCATATCGCCCATGTCGTACCAAAATCTCTCAGAAGGTCATATTGAACGTACGTGCCTTTAGGCGCAAGTAAGACTGCCGACTGAGGGCCATGAGCCCATTCATATAACCGGTACAAGCAGCGTCCTACTGAGCCTATTGCAACGCGGAATGCCTTTTGCCATCGGTCATCTACCAGCCGATTTCCTTCCGCGTCCCCTCAACAGCCGCATCCACAACTCGCTTCATGACTGATATCCCGAATTGATATCGAAGGTCGCTATTTACAGGCGAGCATCCTGTGAGCGCGCTACGGATATACGGGGAGCACCTTTGCCGGATCATTATAGTGTACCAAGTCTGCTCCGTCCTGCACTTGCTGTCGCCAGCCGTCCTGATAACCAGGATGGGTATATCTCGCAGTGGTCACAAGTCCTTGAAGCCCGGACAAGGTGTAGCGATGCGATGGTAGCTTCTTTGCAGCCGGGACCAAGCAGACCGCGTCTGGAGAACATCCCGGGATGTCGTACAACCATGATTCGGGGTTCTCTTTGATAAACTCGCCTTCTCGCACAGGAGCTATTTTCAAGGACTGCCCCAAGCAGTCGAGTTCCCAAACAGTCACAATACAAGATACCCTTCGCGAACGCACATCCTCTCCAAGAAACGTACATCACCGGCCTTGGTGCTCCTCCATTCGCAGCCCCTATCACAGCGAGCTACGCAGATCCCGCTCGTCCTCTCGCGTATTCCACAAAGTCGTCAATCGTGGAAGGCCAAGCAGCTAAAAGACCAGAAAGGCATCATCATCATCAGCACGTTTGCAGTCCAAGCCCCGGCGCCGGGCCCAGAACTCACCTTCCTCATCATACTTGACGAACTTGGAGTCGATCGTCCGGACGAAATCCAGAAACTGCGGGGGCGAACACGAGAAGTCATGTATATATGGATCAGCCCGAGAATAGCATCTGAACGGCCCACCATCATCCACGTATCTTTGCTGACCCCCTTTCCCGCCTTCTCATTGAGGAAGTCGAACCACCATTGTATGTGCTCTTCTTGCCAGCCTTCCTGGGATCCTCCCATATCGACGTCGTCATCGCCGTCTTTGGAAGGGATGTGCGCCAGCGCGCCGCCTTGCAGACCATGAGGGAGTAGGAGACCCCAAAACGCCTGCGCGGTCTCGACGCCTGCTCCATCCATTAGCACAGATCGAGCATTATTTGATGGACGATCGAACTTACTAAGGACCCTCGCGCCTTCCGGCCTAGCAAAGTCGAACGTATGTGAATACACCTGCTGGAAGTAATGAGGGTCCGAGCCAAGTTTGTCCCGGAGTCGTAGTAATGAAGCCTTCATGTTCGCAACCGTGTCGACCCTGTACACCACCATCCGTCAATCACAGGGCTATACCCTTATTGTCACCCTCTCGTGACGCAGCCGTACCGAGCTTACCCGAGCGCTTTCCAGCCTTCGACCCAGCCTTGCCTGCTCCACTCTCCGACTCGGGGGGATTTGAGTTCGTAAGCGACCGCGAGGAGGACCACGTCCTCCGGATCGACGCCAAGGTCTTGACATAGTTTGATAGTCCCGTCCACCGTTATCGAGTCCCCATCCGGGTCTTTCGGATCGCGAACAGGCAAGTCAGTTCGCGCGGCAGATGGTGCTGGCAGCGCAACTCCAGACGTACCCTTGTATTGATCGAATAGGCTGTTCAATTTACTCGTTGACGCCCCGCTGTGGCTCGATGTCCGAGACGACGCGTCGTTGTAGTATGCGTTGATAGCGACTTCGACGTGCTTGTACTGCTCGATCAGACGCTTGGCATCTCTCGATCTGTGAGACAGGGGTATACGTTCAATGCATGCTCCTGCGTGGACGCAACACTCGACCGCGGCCGAAGGAGTTGACAGGCAAGACGGGCCCACTCACGAAGCTCCAGTCACGGCAACAAACTGCGAGATCTTCTCCTCCATCTGCTTGTCCACCTTCCCCTTACTGGTTCTCGACTACCAACACCACATTGCATTCCATCGAAATTTCATTACGGACCATGAAGCGATCGTTCAGGCATGCATCGCAATCACCCCATCAAATGACAACTGACCATGGTATAAGTGCGGTATAGGATGAAGAATAGGATAGAGCTGAGGACGCAGAGTAAGGCCGTAAAGATCGGCAGGAAGGATGGAGAGAGGGGAGCTGACACTTTTGGTTTCGCCAGTGTAAGTTGTGTTTGAGCTTGACGGTCCAGCGATAATCGCGGCAGCGGCTGTGCCGGCGCGTCCCTTCGGCAAATGCCGAGCCGTGTTACCCGTGTGTAGCTGAGCGTCACTGGGGACTCATGTTAACTCAAACATGTAGGCTGTAGAACTTATGCTCAGTAGTCAAAAGGACAATCGCGAGCGGGCGACCTGGAGGCTTTCATTATAACGCCGCAGCATCATGGTCCCGTTCGTCCAGAGTCATTTCTGGCATGCTGACATATGAGCAGCCGAAGTACAAGTACCAGTTGCCAGGATAGCTTGACATACCCTTAGGCGCCCCTTTTAGATGCATATCACAGTGAACTCTCCGATTGCTACGGATGTCAAAGCAAACACCATTGCTCGAACCTCGGTTCCAGTTACGCTCGGAATTGTCTGCTTACAAAGACCTCACGGGGAGGCGCTGCATGCAATAAAACGCCTTCTGTCCCCAGCTTACACATTGCGAACATTCAAAGCCCCACACATCTCTTCCACTTCTGTGAATAGCGATCTTGGATGTCTCCGTTATGAATATGCTGTATGTATCGACGCGTCAGACGCGCTCTCGTGACACGGCTAATTAACGCGGTACAAACTGGTCCCGTGATCATCACCCCACGCCACATGACACCACACTACCTGCCGTCGGCACACACCACATCCAATAACCTCTCCTCAGGGCATACACCTCGACCTGCGTTATATATACCACCCCTTCCCCCACAAGCAAAGTTTGCAGCTGACTCATCCAACAGAAGCCTGACAGCGACACACCCAAATCTCCCGCCCCTCGTCGACCGTCTTCCTAAATCTCCGGCTTTGCCGCACGGTCTGTGAGGAAACAATGACAGGAGAAGCTCCGAGCTCCTACCGATGAGTCACTCCCCGGGCCGCTGTGATGAATGAGGACCCCTCCAACTGTCGTGTAGAGCGCATCACGCTGACGCCGAAACATGATCGCGCACGCCCATCATTCCATTCATCCACCGTACGCACTCGCACCTCCCCCCTTTAATCTCTAATAGCCGGGGCCTGACCGGACACAAATGTGATGCCTGACACAACAGATTAAATCTGTCAACCACAAGTTGTGATCAAGCGATCCGACGTGCGCGTGATTCCCACCGTCACACTCGTCGCCAGTTGCCAGCGGGATCACCCCGGCGATTAAACCTCACATCATTCTCTCAGTACACCTGCTTGGGCATAGTCCCCCGCACGGGTGCAGATGAAGCCACCACGCACCTCAGATTCGGATTGTCATAACCGACCCGCACGTCCCTGCCGAGTGGCGCTTTCATCTCAGAGGTCCTGCATGCAACTCAACGGGTACCTACGTTTTATCCGAATTGCCAAGATGCATGAGGCCCTGAAAGCCTCCGAGACCACTGATCCATATCCATCTCTCGGTGGACAAAGGAGGGCTTCCGTTTCCTATCGCATCGCACACTCGCTTCCTTCAAATTCGTCGTCCACCGTGCCTGCTAAAACCACCGAGAAGCCAGCGCTCAGCCTTCAAAGCTTCACCCAACTGATCAAAGGACAGGCCCAGGTCAGACGCAGACTCGGACTCCAAAAGGTCTACGAGGGCAGGCAGCGGGACAATTCACCGAGACCCATCCTAGATCCGCGACGCCCCCCTTCAAAAACGGAAGTATATCTCCCAAGTAGATCTTCTCGCCCAAGGAGAATGCCGGCCCCGGCTCGATCACGATCAGAATAATACACCCATCGTACACCGCGGATCTGCATTAGTTGCTTGGACTACAGCGTGTCCATGTCCCCCGATGTGCCGTAACAGCATGCAAGGATCAGATTACGACGAAAAGAACCGTACGTATGTATGTATGTATGTACAAATCACGCAGACAGGAATATTACAGCACGAACGTAGACACCGGATCCCACCATGTACCTTTGATATGCTTCTCGCACCCACGAACACTACTTGACAATCACGCGCTTGGTATGCTTCCCAGCCCTCCTGCGCTCATTGTGCGGAATCGGCCGCCGCCACGCCTCGTCGTCGTCATGGCTCTGGCGCGGGCTGCTGTGCACAGACGGGACCTGCACCTGGACCGGCGGCGGCGGATGCTGCGCCTGCACCGGCAACACCGCGACTTCCTGCGCGAACGCGCGCGGGGGGTGCAGCGTCGGCGGCGGCGGCGCGTTCGGATTCGGGTTCGGGAGACGCGACAAGTGGCCATGGGGATGGGGATGCGGGTACGCAGCAGGCCACGGCCCCGGCAGCTGCACATACCTCTCCTTCTCCTTCCCCTTACGATCGACCTCCATGCCCTCTCTATCCAGATCGAGCTCGATCCGGACGCGTATAATCTCCTCGCCCTTCTGCGCGAAGAACGCGCGCTCCTGCCGCTGGAAGTACCCCGAGGTGGACTCCATGAAAGGAGGGGGCGGCGGCGGGAAGAGCGACATGAGCTGGTGCCCCGTCGGCGGGGGCGGGTAGACCCTCGGCGTCATGGGCGTGGTGCTCGTGAGGTCGACGTCTGGCATGGACAGCGCGTGTCAGCGATAATAGAATAGAAGATGTATGAGGAATGGGGTACCTCGGAGAGAGCTGGGGGAGAGCGGGCGGCGGGGGCGGGCGGTGCTGGGGATGATGCTGGCTGGGCTCGTGGCGGACGAGGGCTGCGAGGGGAGGGTGGTGGATGATTTGGCGGTGGTGGAGCCGGAGGACGGGGGCCTGTGGTCTCGCGGTGGAGAGGGCGATGCGCTGGGCGACGTGTCGGAGACGGGGCGCAGGTGGTAGGACATTGTTATATAGCGGGGCAGGCGCACGTCAATGGGATGGAGAGAAGGGCCTTATATGTCGAGGACAGATCGTCACAAGATGGGATGGGAGAGAAGCTGTGCGGGCAGGGTATTAATACAGTATATCGCCTCCGTGGATTCGCGCAAGATGGCAGGCTATTCCCGGCATGGGTTCTGCGTCCGAAGATGGGATTACGTGCCACCCTGGGACAATGCATCAAGATCCCTGAGAGGCCGGGTCAAAGGCTCGCTAAACACCGCATAGTATACGTGATCCCTGATACACCAGCCTCATGGCGACGCTCGTCCAACGTAGTAGCCGGCATCCCGGTCGTGCTCCCCGTGCCAGTGTAATCCCGAAGACGTCGGTGGGCGTCTCGCGAGACAGGCATTGCATGCTCTGTTTGTTCCTGGCCCGAGGACACCTCTGCCGCTGATCGACACAGGAAACCACGTATTGCTTGTTTGGGAGACTAGCCTGCATTCCACGACCACATTCGGTTTTGGACATTGATTTCCTTTTGTGTGCAGCGACGGAAGCAGAATCCGGCGGTGGTTACTCGCTTCCCAGGCCCTCAAATTTGCCGTCATACGTCGGAGTCACCGGTCAATCAGTTTGAAACTCCAAGCTGTCAAGTGTGCGCATTCTCCGGGGAAGCACCGTAGCATGAATAGGCTGGTCATTGCCGGGCCTCGTGGCAGGCACTCCGGTGTCGGTGGTAGATCCGGCGAGGCGCTTGGCGACGAGAAAGCCCCGATATCCGTAATCGCATGCGCGGACATGACATCGAGTCGGACAGAGTTTTGATCCCAGCACGGGCGATGCCGAGTGTCATTCCTGTCCGCGTTGCCCGGTTCGGCGCGATGAATCACGATCGGGCTTTGACGGGTACGCTTCATGATGGGTGCTTTCTTTAGTCGCTTCGGGTACTCAATCAAGGCGCACACATCCCGGACTGGGGCGATCACCGCACAATCTAGAGTCCCCTGCGTCATTGCATATCTGCCCGCCATCACATATATCAACGCAGCACCAGCCCTAGTTTTCGCGATTTCGCGCCGAACATACAGCGGGCCTGGCGTATGGGAACGGTCTGCTATCGCGATCTGACGTCTCGCCGATGCACCGTGCTACCCTCGCGAGAAGGCCATCTAGGAACCTTCAGCTAGGGGGTCGAGGCCTCCAGCCGACGGCAGATAGGGTTGCCGACGAGAGCGGTGGTCTTGCAGGTATCTATCCTCGCCTTTTGCGTGGCTACGGCCCTGACGATCCGCTTATACACACCATCAGACCGTACCGCTGGCTTTCGGTGCCGGAGCGGGAGCGGTGGGACCTACTGCAGGCGCTGTGGTCCACTTACTATACGCACCGAACAGTATGCCACCGACAGAACTGGCTCTGGGAATGGAGGCGCCCTATATCCGCCGTCCCACTCCACGCCGTGAGGCGCCTCTGGATCTCGAGGATCGCCCACCGAACGGCCGTTCCTAGTCGCTCTTAAACCGCCGCCTCTCTTTCCTCTACCAGTCGCACAATCTCTCTCCTGTCCCACAGCACCGCGGGAGATCATCCATGAGGCCTCTGGGCTGTATTGACGGGCTCGGCGTCGCCACAGAAGCAGTTCATTATGCGGGCCCAGTATGGTCCTGACCGGTTCCGGCCCTGGAGCTCGGCGGTATCTCGAGAATTGGTGTGGATGTTCCTGCTGGCGGTCCCTGGACCCACGATGCTCGACGATCCGCTCTGGATTCGGCGTGCTAGGACAGGCAGCGCTTTATCGGGATTTGAGTTCAGTTTGGGTTCGCCTCTTCTCGACGAAGAGCTGGACTTCCTGCTTCGTAGACCCTGCTGCACTTTGGGGTCTCTTCCACAGGGCCTCCATGGGAAGAATCGCGCTCCAAATACCACCTACGGATTGTGCCATAGCGCTACCTATACTCTGCCCGCACTATTATAGCCCTGCCGGGTCCCGGTCCGCAGCGTCCCGCGGAGTACAGCGACTCCCTGCTGATACCGATACTTACAGCCAAGTCCTATCTGGTGTATGGCATGCGCGGCACTGCATCACGATCTGGGAAGCTGCAGAGCCTAGGCGCGTTATCGAGCCATCCCGGCGTTCGCGTGCAGGTCCCAGCTAGCTCGTGGTCCTGTCATTGGTCAGTGCCTCGATTGATCCTACCCTCTCCGCGGCGCCAGCACCTCCACGGATCTCCCAGCGCCGCGCACCGAACAGTGGCCAACCCTCCCTTCTCGGCGACCCAGGGCGAAGGCGGATCCGATCGACACCACTCAGCACACCTCACTGATTCTGTCAACTCGAGAATACGTACACCCACACACCGCGCGACGTGGATTCGCAGATGGCGCTGACTGACATACGTATACGCGACAAGTGACTAGTGAAAGTGAGCACCTTCCCTGCGATAATTGACAAAGTAGCCCGATACCCGCGCGCTAACCCCATATATCAAGACGCCGACCCTCTCAAACCCTCGGATATCCGTGTGACTTGCCACGATCCGTCTGCTCAGGGCATATACGCTTCGTTCCATTCAGCGGTAATGAACTACAATATCGATCCTGGTGAACCGTCGGGCATACATGCACCTGATAGCCTCCAAGTAGCCGCCCCGACAGTTACCTCAAAGAACTCGCACTGACACACACATTCGGTGGGTATTGTGCCTTGGACAACGTTGTGGGCGCCCGATCGCAGACGGAGCTCCGCCTCTCTACTATTCGTTCTCTTCTCCGGGAAGCAGAGCCTCTCATCACGAAGCGGCTCAGGACAAACGACACATCCGAACGAAGTCGACTTCCACTCAATTGAATCAAAAGTGACCTCACCCCCGGCACTAACAAGCAGGAGACCAATGAACGCTGCAGATAAGACTTCCTATCTGTATTCCCAGTCACTATGTAGCTCCGAGTGCATAAGAAGAGAAGACGTATCACCATACGCCAAAGTTACATAACTCGATCGCGTTACAACATACATACGAGAGGTTATGCCATCCTGAACCTAACGTGACATATGCGTCCTCGGATGAAATAGTGACATATCGCGTCCTCCCCGCTGTGGGTCCCCAGGAACCGTACTGGCCGCGATTCGCTGAGATCGGAATGCGTTAACTGTGGGTACCAAACCGTCCCGTCTCCGCGACAGCTCCTCCAAGCTGCCAGAAACCCAGCGTCCATTGGCTGGGACAGGACGCTGAGTGGAGGAGCCCGACGAGATGGCGCGTGAACACACGGTTCGAGCAACCGGCCGTCTTCCTTGAGAACGAGGTGCTTGACCGCGCAGGCTAGACGAGTTACGTTACGACTTGTAAGATGCCGGCAAGCCAAAGCTAGTCAGACGTCCTTTCTCTTCTTGCGTCTCTTCTTCTCAGCAGGCCGGCCAGCTCCGTCGCCACCGCTATCGAGCGTCCTCTTAGCACCCTGAGAAAGCGCGCCAACGTCAGGTTTTGGAGGAGCTGCCGGTTCGTCCACCCCGGAAGGCTTGAGAAACACGTTAGGCGCGGCCCGCGCCGCTCGCAGATCCGTCCCAACCGCCGCGGTCTCGTGAATCACCGCCTTCGCCGTCCTCGCATTATTCCCATTCGCCTTGGTATCCTTCTGCAGCCTGGACACCGTACCCGAGCCCGATATCGTCGCCGGCCGCTTCGATTTCGACCACTCCCGCGGTTTGTCGTCGGCAGGCAAGGCAGGTTCGGGGGGCTGTGAGGTACCCTCGTGAAACGGGGTCTTATTACTATTAGCAAAGGGACGGTACTTGCCTCTTCGTCTTCTGCAACCTCCTGCCCTCCCGCGGCGAACCTGCGACGACCTTTCACCTCTGCGGACGCACCTCCACCAGCCGTCGGGAAAAGAAAGGGAAGATACGAGGCTTCATACGTCACCTCTGACCTGAGACATCGACAATCGACATTGAATACTGAGAGTCTTGCGTATATATCAGAATAGTGTATCACATACGACGCGTAGGCCTCCCTCCCCGCGCTCGCGATCTCCCACTGCGACTCGTCCTTCACTGCGGCTTTATCAGCGTCGGCTTGCTGAGCGAGCTTTGCCCTCTGCATGAACCGCAAGCCGAGCGTGCCATTGCTCAAGGTCTTCCCCGACATTGTGTGCGCGTAGGCGTAGAACAAGAAATGCACGCGATAGCCGCACTCACGCCGGTATGGCGGTATGGGCCGGAGTTCTCACGGTCACTAGACCTCCGGTACAACCCATCTTCCTCTGCCACACAAGATATTATTTCTGGAGAGCCTCCAGGCGCCCGTACTCATGTCAAGCAATAACACGGTGCGCCGATCTCCTTCCAAGCCAACTCTATCGCATACGTATGCCGTTCAGCACTGCAAACTTATAAATGCAAGCATACGATGCTGTCGGGCCTGATATTTGAGATCTCGTCTATGCGCGGGCGGCCGGGGTGACACGACTTTCCTCACCAGAGGCAACGCTTTCGCTGCTGCAGCTGTACACTTCAGAAGCGGAGCATACCAGCATGGATCATTGTCCGAGCTCTTTACAGGTAGAAACGGAGGAGCCAGTATCAATGAGCCCAATCAGTAAACGCGTAAGCAAGACATTATTATAAGTGTTACAGTTCACGGGCATCGATAGCGGTCCTTATAGCTCTCGACTGCACCGTCGGTCAGGCACCAAACTTCTTCCTCCTGTTCATCACCGAGATTTGTCCATAAAAAGACCTGTCTATTGATGTACAGATACGAAAGTGCCGTAGGCAGCTCGCCAGCCCGGGACTGATCTGAAGCGCCGCAAATCCTTGAATCAACCATGGTCTGGATACACTCATCCCATACTTCCTTGCGATAGCCCCCTATGGACAGGTACCGCAACCTAGGAAGGAGGAGAGCATGCGGCTGACCGGCGTCCCAGGTGAGGGCTTCAAAGAGTCTTCTGGTAGGCGACGAGACCCGACGCATATACTCCTCGCGGCTGACATGGTCAGGAGAAAATACGAGAACAGGGGTCGACACGGAAAGTCTGGCCAGCTCCGGCATAACCTCGAACGCGGCCACAACATCGTCTTCGCAGGCAAATCGGAGATCCACATACAGCTGTTGCAGAGAGCAGCGGGACCGTTGTATCATTCTGGTAATAGGGTGCTTCTCCTCAGAAGGATGACTAAAGTCCCTCGCTTCCAGTTCCAGTGTATCAGGCCACTCAATACAACACCGGATTTCGAGTACGCGCAGCTCCGGCAGGCAGAGGCGGGCCAGCAGATCGGCAGCTCGATTCGAGTAAGAAGAACATGCAAGACTGAGTTCTCGCAGAGAACGCAAAGTGACGGTTGCAGGCCCCAAGTGGCTGTCCCAAGCCTTCAAGTCGCAATAGAAGTGGAGAGCCTGCAAGTTGGGGAACTCCTCAAGCGTGACAAGGTCCCTAAACCTTGCCGATGTCGAGAGCCGTGTCAGCTGTGTCGGCAGTTGAATCCAATCGAGTCCAATCAGCATAGGGAAGCATGCCCTCATCGAAAATTCCTGGAAGCGAGGGGCTTCTATACGGTGTAGGAAGCCTAGATCGCTGACCCACGTCTCCTGTTCAGGCCGGCTCTGGGCACACAAAACCAGCTTTCGCAGTCGATTCAGACGCCACTTGGAGAGGATCTTGAGAGAATCAGCGTCATACACATCGCAGAGTATGCGGACACATTCAAGATACGGAGCGAAAGGCGTAAGCGCCCATAGAATCTTTCCGAGCCGCTGCTTGCGGGGCTCGGGGTCGCGGCGTGCCAGAGTGACGGTAAGATCCCTCTGTGCAGCCCGGCCGAGCCATGAGCGCAGAATAGGCCGGTATGCAGAGGGTTGCCGTGTCATGATCAGAGAGAGGGAGGACCAAAGACCCGCCGTCCCAAGGGCAATTTCGCGCCACCTATGGCACACGTGGCAGACCAGCAGAGGAGCTGCTTTCTTGTCAGGACGAACAAACAGCCCTGGGAGCAACAAGAGGAAGATGAGACGCATGACGTCCTCATTTAACCGAAATATATAGTTGACTGTGGCAGGTGGGATGGGGATGGTAGAGTTCTTTCGAGGGTTATCAGGAATATAACGCAGTCTGAGCTCGTCATTCTCGTAGCGCATATCATCGCCGTGTCCTGGGATGTCCAGGATTCCAGGTTCCCTAAGGCACATCGTGATTAGTATCTGCATGTTGTGAACGCCAACGGCAACTTACATTCTGCCAGGAGGGAGCAGGCGCCTTTGGGGACTTAAAGGCTTAAAGGCTGGAGATACGGAGGGCTTATATAGGGTGCCACAAGTCAGAACAAAGTGACACAGCCACCTTTGGCCGGACAAGGTGGCGACATGGCGACGCGCATTGGAGTGATATGTGGCACAAGATATGAAACACAGGACGCGCCACGTTCCTCTATGGCCTTGTGCCTAGAATAGTGCCACATAGGTCAGAATAAAGTAAGGAAGCCTACCTGAAATGAAGCCACTTCATCATCATTCGTGCGCAGCGTAGATGGTGGCATGCCCAAAAAGACTCACTAGAGTGGATACGGATCGCTTATACCGAGTGACATCCGAGGAAGCATTGAGCTGTACTATGGAACGCATCCATTTCGAAAGTGAGAGGAGAAACCCTACACCGGCGACGGAACGCTCAGGCGAAACCAGCGTGCTAATATGCTATCCATGAAAGATGCAAGGTGAGCTATCCATTGATCATAGCAACATGCGCGACAAGCAAAAACATTTTTACACAAATACCATACCAATGTCCATCCTGAGCAGATATCGTGTCTCGTATACGATCGTCAAATCATGTCCATTGTATCCATCAACCCACTTCCCTAGTATATTCGTTTCATCAGCAATCTCGCACGAACCGGGTAAAATCACCCAGCTCACCAGTCGCTACCTCAACCCCTCCGGCCACTCCCTCCTCGGCCTCCAGACCCCCCTTTCGTCAAACCTCGGATTCGTCCTAAACTCCAGCC
The DNA here is from genome assembly GCA_004369045.1 of Heliocybe sulcata. Classification (NCBI taxonomy): domain Eukaryota; kingdom Fungi; phylum Basidiomycota; class Agaricomycetes; order Gloeophyllales; family Gloeophyllaceae; genus Heliocybe; species Heliocybe sulcata. Next base: position 240,020 of record ML213520.1, on the reverse strand, counting down.
CATCCATCGGAGATCTCCCAATCGGCACTGCAATGCCCGGTCAACGTCAGTAAACGTAGACATGCCACATCAAACACATAACAAAAATCCGTAGCATACAACCACTCTCACTCAATACTCCCCCGCCCCTCTCCCCTCCACCGAAAGCAGAAAGTCAAGAGTCAGCACTCACAAAACCACCCCACCACACTCCCCCCCATGACACTCTCCCAATTCGCCCTACAACTCCCTAGCCACCAAAGATTCCCCTCTTGCCCCAGGGCTCCCCACTCTTCGTCCCACTGTTTGCGTGTTCTTCGCTTCTCCCTGACGAGTATCCACGTAGAACGCGAGACCAGTCAGCAAGAACATCCACATAACACCAATAAGGATGAAGGGCGAAAGAGGGGCAAAGAGGGTAACGAAGGACGCAAAAGCGGCGGAAGATATGCTCACCCAAACTGCCACCACCCAAAATAATTTCCCAACACTGCCCTCTCCCTCTCCTTCATCCTCTGCACTCCCAAATGCTCCACCGTCGTCTGGTTGTACATAATAAGCCGCGTATGGCTCGCGATCATCGTCAGCGTGAACAACATGAAAAGGCCCGCCCTAATGTGCGTGTATGGCATGGACATGATTTGAGGTAGGTGTGGTGCATGCGTGAGGGATATGGCGGTCGTTTATGTGTGGCGAGAATGGGCGTTCATATATGCGTGGTGGAAAGAGGAAAGGGAGGAAAAGGTCTCAGACCCTCATAGGAATTTTGGAGACAGGGGAAACGTACAATGCAATTACAGCAATTTGTTGGCCGTCGGGGGAGTCGCTGCCCGGGCTTACATTCCGAGCCAACAGCGTCGCAAATAACCATATGCAGAGGAGGGCCCCCCATTCGCAGAAGATGTAGAAGAACTGCAGATACCGAGCACGAGTTAAATTAGTACTAGGTGGGAGGAGACAAAAACGTACTTTATGATTCCTCGCACCGACACACTGCCCAATCCCTACTCTTCATTAGCACCCATCTCCACTTCCCAACACTCTGAATAACTTACATGGGCAATGATGATCAAACCTCAATACACACTACCTGCGCATCAGCCTCCCACCCTGTCCCCGAAGAGAATGAACCAACTCACAGTCCCACACGACCGACAATGATGCGTCCTCAGCGGTTTCACAAACCCATCCTTATAACAATACCGACACTCGGGGAGGAGCACGGGCGTCGTCGGCGGTCTCCTAGTTGGCGGGACACGTGCAGGAGTATTCTCGGATTTCGTGCGGGGTGGCTGCTCAGGACGGGATTGAAAAGAAGAACGTGGTTGGGGAGAGGGAGGTTGAGCGGGGGCAGCAGATTCGACGGAGGGGTCGACCGCTGCTTTCACTAAGCCGACCGGAGGTATAGAGTCGAGATTGCCTGCGTTCGGGTCGGCTGAGGCGGCGTTTTGAGAAGAGTCCGCGTGTTCATTCCGCAAGGACTCAGTGTGCTTCTCGGCCGTTGGTTGAGCTACTGCTGTCGAGCCGGTCGCAGTAGAAGGTGGTGGATTGGATTGAGAAGGGTCGTTCTCAGGATACGTTATGCCCTCGTACTGATAACCGCCCATGCCTTCCTCCCAGGAATCGTCAAATCGAGCTGTTCTGGAGGGATTGGGCTCGGGTGACTTCGAGACGTGCTGAGGGCGCAGTACAATCAGGATTCGTGAGCTTCAGGGCCAACCGGGACAGCCAACCTACGTCTTTGGCGAAACCGGGCGGAGTGAGGATGATCTATGCATGTCTTAGCAAATTAACCTCAGATTCCAAGCCAAACTCACCTTAAGATACGACCAATAAGTCATCATAGCAATTACGCAGAAAACAACCAGGAATCCGACTATCTTTCGTTAGTCGCGCCTCCCCGCTGCAACCGACGTACGACTCACTTCCCATAGCCCGACTCCCCAGCGCTCCCGCATCCTTTCTAATCATTGGCACGCAAAACCGCCCGATGTACACGTAGGTCGTGTACGCGAGGATGCCTATTGCGATGCCGACAGCGAGTTTGCGGACAATCCATGACTGCTTCTGTCTTTCCTCTCGCCGTTGGTGAGCGCGGTACGCTGCCTCTTCAACGACGCCGCAGCATGAGTGTTGGTCAAATTGCGGTTGGGAGCCTGCGTCGCCTGCCATGGAGGACCGTACCCAGAGGAGACCAGGAGAGACCAGGTGGGAGGATCCTTAGAAACCGGAGTTATGACGCAATGATCCCGGTGAATTTCAAGATGGCCGACAAGATCGAAATAACAGATGCGACCTTGTTCTTGTTCCTGGATTTCATGAGCACGGTGAGGTGACTCTCGCATTATTAATGTATATGATTGTCTGCGTCGCGGTGCAAAGTATATCGCTTCGCATATGATAGTATAAGACAACAAGCGCGCCTTAGTCACAGGCTCACCTGCACTGCATCCGTCAAGCGGAGGTGTTTCCTGCCCTCAGCTCGCCGAACAGTTCGTCATTGCAGCAAGTACGAGTATGGCGTCGATCGCAACCAGCGAGAAAAATGCTCAAGCCCAATCAATCTGGACCGAAATCTCCGAAGATACTGTGTATTGTACCGTAGTCCAAGCCGACCGGGGAGAGGAGTGTAGTATGAACTTGAGAGACGATCCAACTGTGTATGAGGGCACACTTGTTCGCCCGTTTGTACCTATATATACATGCAAGTGACTATGTTCGTGATTATCTTGTGCAGTCATCCCGGACTATGCGTCATATCGTAGAGTCTGCGCGATAGATTATTGTTCTTGCTCAGAGCTCCAGAACCGTAACATCTCCATGATTGTTCCCAAGAGCAATAACTCCATTCTCCTCGTCGTAGTCCATTGAGGCCCAGTACCTCAGCTCGTTGGTCCATAGTTTCTTATTTAAAATCATATGTACCCTATCTGCGGAGAGCAGAGGACCAGGGAAGACTGTCGTCATTAAGGACTCGTTCGCGGCAGCCGGTCCCGCTACTTGGGCGTCCTGGCTATGCAGCTCCAACGCTGTCAAGCCTAAGTGCCCCGGCTCGCGCGGCTGTATCCAGAGGGCGGTTCCGAACTTGCCGAGGAACAGACTATTGCAGCGGAGATAGCCTCTGATGGAGCGTACGCGGTGCTTGTGAACAGGCGGAAAGATGTAGGGGGACTGGCCTGGGGAGATTCGACCTTGCTCGGAGTGAATAGAAACATAGGTCGGGTTGGGAAGAAGTTCGAACAGTGAAACTGAGCAGGCATCCGGTGCCCAGGGGTCGTCACCATCTTCTCGCAAGAGGATTGAGAGTGGTCGGAGCGGACTGCCTGTTGATATATCGGTTTGGTCTCGGTATCCTGGCGGCGTATGCACCACATTGACCGCCACCGCATCGATCCACCCGAATGAGTACGTGGCTACGGGATCGTAGACCCGGATGCCCTCCGCCTTTAGCAGGACGGGCTCAGGGAACATATTCACAGAGCGAGCTCTAATCACGAGGATACTCTCGTGTGCGAACACAACTTGAAGACATCTGTTGTACTAATATTTTGTTGATGTCGTAATCAGAAGAGTGTAAAGGACTAAATTTACTTGCCACGATGTCAGATCGGCTTCCTCCTTATCATGTAGGACGGATTCACTGCCATCCCTCCAGTTTAGTATCCTGGTTTCGTCGGCTCGATCACTCATCGCCAGGATACCACCTCGCAGAGTAACTGGTAGGTGAGAGGTCTCAATGGACGTCACTAGTCTTAAAGACGACAGTCCATTATAGACGTTGTGGCGCAGCTGAAGAATGTCTATCTGGTGATCTGTACGTTGCTAAAGTCGCATACATAGATTATTAATTGACCACTAGGCAATTATCCTATGTCGTACCTGCGACAGAGAGACGGAAACGGCTACAGTAGCCTCGGAATCGGGATCCTGATTCACCACGAAGGCATGGAAGAAGGTGCCTTTCCGTGTCCATTCGGCCACTTTGATAATACTACCTGGCTCGTCTGCATTCATGTGCCAGAAAGCCAGCACAGACCATATCCCTTGAGATACCGTAACGATCCATTTGCCATCCGAGCGCGGCAGGAACCGCAAATTCATGATAGGGTTACCAGGATTAGCTTCGAATACACAAGTTGCTCGTGGTGCCATATGATCCAGACTAGACCATTTGTTGCCCAGTTGGTAAGCTCGACGAGCTCTGCGCTCCAACTCAGGCATGTCCATAGCTGCTAGCGCCTTCTCAGGGAACGGGAATCCTTGGCTCTTGACGGTGTTGCATTCAGTAAGCCAGACGGTTCGCATGAGAGAAATCATCCTTAGGCGGCGGCACGTCTATGACCAACCTGATGAGCAAATATAATGCATAGCTCATGGTTTATACTTGCCTGTCGCATACCCAAGATATCTGGAACCGCCAAGAAGCCGAAAAGATAGACAAGTACATCATCGTGAAGAGTATCCAGAGAGAACGGCATCACACATGCAAGAAAGAGCTAGCAAGTGAAGGCCGAGTAGTTGCACGAAGCTTCAAAGAATATTGAAGGAGGACGAAGTGGTTTGGCAGCTGGCCGTTCTGACTGTGGGAAACTCGGGATTGTATGATGTACGAAGCGCAGTTGGGCTCTGTTCAAACCTTTCATCAACAGCTCGAGTCTGGAATCTTACCAAGGCGCCCACTGCAGACTGGCAACACGCAGTTCTGCACATACTACACGAAAGGACTTGTGCCCGCATACGAGCAAAATAAGTGTCCCTCAAAAAGGACGACTATATTATGCGAGACTGCGTCTGACTGCGCATTGAAGGCAAAAAAAGTGACCGGTCTCTTTCACCGTTCAATCGTCCTCGACGTACTTTTCATTGTATAGCTGATTCCCGGGCGCGCTACATGTACTCCAGAGCCTATATCGTACATTCCAGCCGGAGACAAATCCTAAGGGTACAAAAGAATTGCGGAGACGTACAATATAATATCATGCCCCCTGCCTTCTGTTCCTGTGTCCTTGAGAGCTAGCAGATGCTGTTGCCTTCGGAGGCGAAGGCTCTTGATCAGCTTGACCATCCTCGGTCGATGACAGGTACGTGAGCCCGAACAAGTGCCAGGCCATCTGCAGAATTTGTGCTTCAATTGTTGCATCGCCGAGCCTTTCTAGTGCCTGCTGAGGCGTCAACAGATGGCTAACGTATTGCTTCTCGTCTATCATGCCCGTGTTTTCTTCTCGCACCTGCGCCAACATTCGACTATAAGACTTACGGCACTTTGGAAACGAGTCAAAGCATAAGAGACTGACCGCGTCTTCGTCAATATATCCTACATACCAGAATGTGAGATACTCTCCGCCATGGCCTCCATACTCACGTCCGAACCGGATAGTAGAGACGTAGATCGGTTCAGTAGTTGCCTCGGCATTACGGAGGGATCCTGGGGCAGGGGCTCTGCTACCGCTCAAAAGTGGGAGGAACTGGGATCTATACCCAGTCTTTCGAAGCAGAACAATAGTATCATACATCCTGATGCCAGGCAAATTAGCAGTTAGCTTGTGCGTACCTCTTCATACGCTTCCCTGAGCGCCGCCTGCTCTAAACTCTCCCCAATATCTTTCCTCCCTTTAGGTAGGATCCAAAGACCAGTTGATCCATCGTGGATAAGAACGATCCTTTGTGTGGATGGCTGGATGACTACCATGCCGGCACCCAGTAGGAAGTCCGAGGCAAACCAGAGGCTGTTGGGCACTGCCGGAGTAGAGTAATGTGAGAACGTAGGAGGCGCAATGGTTGCATGAGGTTGAGCAGGTGGCTGGGCGGGTCGGCGCCGTGCAAAAGGATTTCTAACCGGGAGCATGGAGTAGCATACACCGAGGTTGGAAGATCTTTACCGAGCGGCGTATCCGTCTCCAGCAGTTCGGTTGTCAGACCCTATATCCGAGACAGCGCATAAAAAGTTACTCTGGGGAGGACCCACGAAGTTGTGGCTAGTGGCGTGGATGTAGATGTTTCTAGCCGAGACTCACGTGCCAATTCAGTCATGTGATGTGAACGCGGCTGGCACTGACGGCGACGCACTTGCTGTGGCATTAATTACCTTGCACTTTACCTGCTAGCTTTCCTCTCGCCATCATTGCGCTCGCAAATCATCCGTAACGGAGCTGAGGACAACGATGGAATTCAAGACACCTACCAAAAGGCCGCGCTATAGTTCTCCTCTTCCGTCGGCAGAATGCTCTGCTAAACGTCGTAGGCTGTCAGGGATTCCGGCGGTGTCTTTACCAGAAGAGGAGAGAGGTGCCGTGGAGAATGTGCAGAGAGGGACAAGCTTGGTGTGTGGCATGGTTCCTGTGCTCTACTGACGTCTCTCATGCCTTCTTACAGTCTGACCGGTTTATAGCGGTGCGCCCCGACGTCGCAGTACCTCTCAACATCAGTCCTCGGACCCAGAGATACGTGAACTTCTTCGGACTGAAAGGAGAGAATACTTTGTCCTTTGACAAGAAACCGAAAGAACGCGATGCCACTCCTCTCAGACCTCTCAAGTCCCATCCCACAGAGATGTCCTACACGCCCGTCACAATCCCTGCCACCTCCGCCGTCTCGAACCTTATCAGTCAACGGCAGGCTGTGCTCGCCCTCGACGGGTCTGGTATCAGCCAAGATCTATTCGCCTACTCCCTGACATGGTCATACAAGAACGTCTTGGCGGTGGCATGCGAGGAGGACATCTTCTGTCAGGATCTCAACACCCGCGTCGTTTCGAAACTTGGCTCTGTTTTGCAACCATATGGACAGTATAATATGGTGGAATGGGCCGACCGTCATGAAGAAAACACGCTGGCTGCTGGTACGGCATCTGGGCTTGTAGAGTTATGGAACCTCGGACGGGATCGGCCTATCCGTCGCTGGTGGTCTCCCGGCTGGGTCGGTGCGGCAGCCTGGAACGGACATGTCGTGGCCGTTGGCTCGGGCACCGGGGCCGTCACTCTGTACGACGCTCGGGCGTCCGATCCGGTCGGCAGGATCACCGCCCACTTTGGAAAGGTTCATGGGCTCAAATGGAGCACAGACTGGAAGTACCTCGCGACAAGCGACGAGGACGGCCACGTCAACCTGTGGGACTACCGCAAAGGCCACGGCACGTTTGAGGGTACGCCGCTCGCAAAGATGAAACATGACGCACCTGTCAAGGTGAGCGTAGTGACCTCTCACCCACCACTCCTCATTAATCTCCATTCTCCAGGCTCTTGCATGGTGCCCGTGGAACACCGATGTTCTTGCGACAGGCAGCACCTACCCCGAAGGCATGATCAAAATCTGGAGCTTCAAGTCCCTCACTGGCTCCGCCGTTCCCCACCCCGAGCCCTCCCACACCCTCGCCTACGACACCTCCGTTACCTCCCTCATCTGGTCTCCACACTGCAAGGAGCTCCTGAGCACGCACGGCTACTCGTGGAAGCAGCCCGCTACCAGTACCCGTGGCAAACCGGTCCCTGTCGTTTCGCCCATGTCCAACTCAGTCACTGTCTTCCGGTATCCGTCATATAGCCGGCTCATCAGCACCAAGTCGCACGCGAACCCGATTGCGATGGGCGTTCTCAGCCCAGATGGTACGCAGATCTTTACGGTGTGCCCGAAGGAGGAGAACATGAAGCTGTGGAAGATATGGAGCCCGGCGCCCAAGGAAGAGAAGGAGAATATTATGCAGCAGCAGAGCATAATCCGATGATTTGTCCTTCTCTCCCTTCTGCGGTACCTACTTCTGTACTATCCTGTATACATACCTTAGTTTGTTTATATGCTTTTTGTATGTTCCTTCGGGTTTACTCGTCGTATTGGCGTACATCAATAATGTATTACGCGCCAACATACGGATGTAGATGTCATAGTGTACATGGTCGTGTATCCTGTCCCTAGATCAGCATGCTCCGCGTGACCGTTGCATCGTCAGTTGTCAAGAGTATCCTTGAAACCCTTCTCACTGTCGACCTCGCCAGGAATATCGTCCAACTGCGAGCAAGATGAGCTACTATCACGCGCTGCAAGCAACCGCCTACTTACCCTGTCGAGATCATGGAGGCACGTCTCAATAATCCCAATAGCCTTATTCAGATCTTCCTCTGAGATAACCAGCGGCGGAGCAAATCGAATTCTGAAACCCCAATCAGCCTCCTCTACACATAAGCCGAACACAACCTGAACACGCACATATTCACATGTGTCGGCTTAGCCAACAACCCCCTACTCTTCAACAACAAGCAGAACTGCCACGCCGAATGGCCCTTGACGCTCTTCGACTCGTCGATCACGACCGCGTTGAGCAGCCCGCGCCCTCGGACCTCCTTCACAAGGGGTGACTTGATTGCCCTGACCGCACTCCGGAATTTCTCGCCGAAAATTGCAGCGCGCTCTGCGAGCTTCTCCTCGACGAGGACACGCAGGGCGGTCATGGCAACTGCGCAGCCGAGGGGGTTGCTGTCACGAGGTATGAGGTGAGTATGGAAGTACACCAGACGGAGCAGTATGACTAACCCGCCGTAGGTGCTCCCGTGCTCGCCGGGTTGAATGCAGAGCATCACGTCCTTGTCTGCGAGCACTGCTGATACAGGGTACACTGCAAAGCGTTTGTGGTCAGCATGAGCATATTCTGCATGTCTGCAACCAGCGCACCTCCTCCTGACAGCGCCTTCCCGAGCAAGACAACATCTGGCCTAATGCCGTCGTGCTCGCAGCAGAGCATCTTGCCCGTACGGCAAAGACCCTAAAGATATCGTGGAAGATGAGCGTGGCACTTACGAATGGGAGCTGGTGGAACGCACAGTCTGAATCTCGTCGCAGATAAGAAGGACATTGTGCTTGGTGCACAACTCCCGGACGCGACGCAAGTATCCCTCCGGAGGAACGACAATACTAGATATTATTGTCAGTGACAGGTCACTTCGATTGCGGCGGACACCATGAAAAGTGAAACCTACCCTGCCTCTCCCTGGATTGGCTCGACCAGGAATGCGGCCACATTCTTCCCATACAGCTCCAGCGCCCGCTCGAGACCAGCAATATTTCCGTATTCAATCGTCTTGAGCTCCTTCCCATCCAAGTATGAAGGCCCAACTCCCTCGAGGTACGGCCCGAATCCCCCCCTACTCTCCGGATCCGTGCTCATGCTGCCCTATCAGCTTCAGTCGTTCCTGGCATGGAAATCGAGGACAGAAGCACACCTGATAACACCAATAGTCCGCCCATGAAAATTCCCGGCTACACTCAAGATAATGGCCTTGCCCTCCGGAACACCCTTCTTCTGGTACGCCCACTTCCTCGCGAGCTTGATGCCCGTCTCAACGGCCTCAGCACCAGTGTTCATCGGGAGGACCATGTCATAGCCGAACATCTCGGTGACAACTTGCGCAAAGCGGCCGAAGACGGAGTTATAGAAGGCGCGGGAGGAGAGAGTGAGCTTCTGGGCTTGTTCTACTAGTGTGGCGACGATCTTGGGGTGGCAATGGCCTTGGTTGACAGCTCTGTAGTGTTGTTGGTGATAAACACAAGGTCCGGACAAGGAATGGTGCACTCACGAATAGGCCGACAACATGTCGATGTACTCATTCCCCTCGGGATCCCATACCCTAGGAGAACATAAGGAACGCAGCGGATATAGCCACTCAGGCCACTCACTTCGCGCCTTTTGCCTTCTCAAACACGACAGGGAGTGGGTGATAGCTGAAAGGATCACCAAAGGTAAGTATATTCGACCGGAAAGCGCAAAGGACACACGGAGAGGTGTTTCAGGCCAGAGCGCATGACTGTCGCGTCTTCGTGTGCACGCTGCTAGGTCAGGCGAAAACACCTCATTCACACTAGCCAGTAGAGAACGCAACAGGACTGGAAACTCACTTATGCGCTCCGTACTGGTGCTCGAGCTGGATCACGTTCGCCGAAGACAGATGAACGGCTGCAGGCTCCTTTTTGCCATTGGATGCATGCTTGCCGTTCGTAATAGGGCCGTTCTCGATGGTCGCAGCGGGCGTCATTGTCGTATAGCTCGTCGGTCAGTTACTCGGACAGGAAGACTGACTTGAGCAGGCTCCTCAAGGTAGGTAGTGGGGTAAGAATAAGGGTCCTCGGCGTACTTAAATGCCTATGAAATTGCACAAAACAGGAAAACTGCCGAGCCATGCATGATCCGTCCGAGGGGCGTTTCTCTGAAACACGCCGTTCATCCTTTCCAGTCTACCCAAATCCTTTCGCGGTCAGACGCTCACTGTCCTGTACCAACATGACCTCGTCCTTACTGAATGAACTAGCCATAGCCCTGCCGCGTAGCGGCGGCATACCAAACGGAGATCAAGGGCGGAACTCTCCCGCATCATAGGACAGGATCCGAAGTCGAAGAGCGTCAAGGAGCAGAACTTGAGGCCAGATCTTCATTATCCATGCTATGGCGAAGATGCGACATACTATCGCGATGACTCAATGCGAGTGTAATAGGCATAAGCTCTCCGGAGCAGAGGCAAGCGGTACGCCATAAATACGAGGATAGCAACCTAGTGCGGCCTGGACGAACAGTGAGTCCGAAATGAAGAGCCTTACAGCAACGCCTCTATTGCTTCCAGATAAGATAGCCAGAATAACTTCAGGACCGCAAGCATATCCGGTGCATCACGAGAGTACCCTGGACCCGTCTTGAGTCGGTATCCAATTATGGGTTCGTCTATGATCATCGTCCCGGCAAGATAGAGGTTGTGCGATCTAGAGAGACGTGTTTGTGGCAAGTTGTCTGGTCCCGCCGCCTGCTTCGCAAGTCTAGCAGCCTAAGAGGCATGTTTGCAGCACTTTCTGGTGGGCCAGTTTCGATTCACGGTTCGACGGTTTGGATTTATTCACCGCTACCAGTGACTGTCCCTCCGTCAAAGTTGACCTAGTACTTGTCACACCGGAATCGATGAAGGAAAGTAAGTTACGTCCTCATATAGTATCAGTACTGGAGACTAATCCTGTCCCGCCTGGCAGGGCGAGTCAAGCGTCGCTGTGGCTGGTGGTACATCGCCGGGGAAACAGCTCCCTGCCCCGGCAGTAAATGTCTCTACGAGCACAGGGACCGCAAGGGCGTCTGCACGGCAAATGACACCCGCGCAATCTTTGTACGTCGTCGTCAACCTATACTAACCGCGCCTATGTTCTTGATATCGTCATCATCGTAGTAGTCGTCGTCCCAGACGGCCCTGAAGATCTGCATGTTCTTCCCGTTAAGGATGTATAGGTAAATAATGATCACTAGTAATTGAGGATGGTACCGCCGGCCGTCCTGTCGTTACTGGTCCATCTGTCTGGAAGCACGCTCCTTCGTCGAGGCGGTCTCGAAACACAAAATGCCCATCCACTCCTTGCATCTTCAAACTCTGCTTTTTTGGCCGATGGAACTTCCGTCCAGACCGTCCTGTCCTTACTGGGCCACTCTGTCACACTGATTGACAAGACACTCGTTGGTCGGCCCGGCTTCGACCCATTCATACGCCCGTCCGCTCTTTTCTTCCGAGATCTGCCCTCTGCTTTTCGCTCTATCGATGCTATCTGGGTTCCAAGCTTTCATTGCATGTCGTTCGTGCTATCAATGCTATCCTGGTCTGGTGTTTTCGTCACGTCCAATGCTATCTGGCTCTGGTGTCTCTGCCGCTCTGTACTTCCGCTTTCTTATCGCTTTCTACTTTCTGCGCTGTCATTATACCCGGGCAGCGCCTACCCTAACCGCAAGCTGGTTCTCGCGGCCATCCGTTCCAGGTGAACACCCAGCAGCTGTGCTCTGGCTATACCCTCTCTCTTCGCCTGGCATTGACTATATACCCTATGCACCGGTCGCCTGATCGAGCCGGACTCTAAAGTTTTGCTTTCGTTGGAGATGCTGGACATGCCAACGGATTCTCCGCGGCCAGTTCCGCATTAGACAAGTTCTTCGTAGACAAGTTCTTCGGACGCTGGACGTTCTCAAAAAGCTGCGCTCCTCAGCGACTCGGCATTGATTGCCGCTCGCGCACATCCAGTGAAAGCTCCTGTCTGCCGTCCGCTGACCTTGCGCTCAGTATTCTCATGTAGCTCCGAGACTAGCCATCGCTTGCTGTGCTTTCTCAAGTACATGTATACTATAACAATACAAGTCTTAGTCTACTTTCGCTGCGCGTTGGATGCTATGCCCTTTGTTGGCTTGTGTTCAGTTTGAAGAGTTTGAAAAGAGATAAGTTGATATTCCGGTCTCAGAGGGGCATTAGAAGCCATTTCCGCATTGCGTGAAGCGAGCATTTCCTGCCCGACTGAGACGATGATCAGAACCCCGTTGATATCAAGCAGGAGGCGGACGCCAGGAGCCTTAAAATCTGATTGATTTTCTCGGTACGTCCGACTAGCTTCGGCCCTTTATGATGACCATATCCGCTTACCCGTAAACTCGCCATCGTCGCGTTCAGATGTACTTTGACTTGAGGTTTAGGTTTGGGATTTGAGGAGGGTATGGCGGACGCGGCAAGATCCTGAATACTAATATGATAGTGCAGTCCGTGATACACAGCGAGCCTTAGCCGGCATAATGCTACTAGCAGTCCGCTGTAAATGGATTTCTTGTTTCGTTTCGATCGGTATCTACTGATTGCCCGTGCACGCGAGTCCGGAGGGCAGCGGGAATGAGGCGCCCCGCCCAGAAGCCGCCGCTTGGAATAAGGACAGTATGTCGCTGCGCAGAGGTCCAGAGCGTACAGGACGCAGCTGTCAGGAGACGGCGGCAGTGGCGAGCTTATCTTTCCGAGATTGAGAGTCCAATGATTGAGACCGAGTTCGCGCGTCTGAAGAGGAACGGCCCTGCCTTGCTTGCTCCTGCGGGTTTCCGTAGGTACCCAAGAATAGCGCCCACGCCACACGAACGACTTGAGCTTGGGTTTCACTCAGTCGGTCAATAGCTTGCTGTGGCGTCAGCAGGTGCCCGACGTACTCCTGCTCGTCTGACATGCCAGTCCTTTCTTCTCGCACCTGCAGGCATACTCAGTGATTACTTATACGCACCTAGGCAACAGGATCGGTTGTACTCACTGCATCGTTGTCGATACACCCCACATACCAGAACGTGAGGTACTCTCCGCCGTGGTCGCCCCGGTATCGAGGGCCGAAATACTTGGTACCCACATATATGGGCTCGGTATTTGCTGACCTGTTTAAGCGCGATCCAGGAGCGGGGGCTCTGCTGGCAGTAAGCAGTGGCAGGAACTGCGCTCTATACCCAGACTGCGTGTGGCGTCAATCACATTGCAACGCAAAACACACACTAAGGTGTATGCATACCTCTTCATACGCCTCCCTCAACGCCGCCTCTTCAATACTCTCTCCGACATCCTTCCTTCCCTTCGGCAGAAACCACCTCTCGCTGCTCCCGTCGTAGACGACCACGATCTTGCGGGTTGACGGCTGGATGATAACCATCCCGGCGCCGATCACGAAGTCAGACGCGTACCACAGGCTGTCCGGTACTGCGGGGGACGAGGAATGAGAGAACTTGGGAGCTCGGGGGTCTGCAAGCGGCGCGGTCTGCCTGCGACGCGTGGACGCTGCGCTGGGGATTCTGGCGGACGACATGGCGAAATATGGGACTCCTATGGGCCCTACCTGGACGCTCTCTTCTGTCGGCGGCGGCAGGCGAGAAAGATGCGACGCTGTGCATGTTCATGTCGTCCTAATATAGCGGATAATGATCTCTATCAGGGACCCACAAAGACTCGGTACTGTGCTTTCGCCAGCGTGAGGGTCAGTCGACCGCTGGGAGCGACCATTTCGCCAGAGTCTCAGCAGATTCATTAAGTGTAGCCAGCTCAGCGAGATCGCCAGTTACCGCAGGAGACTACCAGATGGCGGAAGTTGGAGGGTGGCAAGCAAGCAGAACGAGGCAATTTGCCATGATTTACAAGACTCACAGCAATCGTCTACTTCCAAAGGCAAGTGATTCAGAGTGTCGCACAGTACTAGAGATCGCCAGAGTTTGTAGAGGGTGCAGCTGATGGGTGCAGCTGATGAAGCAGACGAGTAACAAGCTCAGGAGTATCGGTTTCAGGACTAAGTACTAATGATCGAAACGCAAATATATTTTATCCAACCCCAATTATTAAGAGTCAAAAATGAGAAAACGACGCAGTAGAAGACAAGTCGTAATCATCATGAAGGTCATCAGTATCATGACGGTCATTATAGATATCAATAAATACGAGACGCCGAGGAGGCGGAACAAGAGGCCGCAACGAGAATGCAATCATTTCCAGACCTCCTGCAGTTAGGCCATGAACACTAATCCCAGGAGACCCATTGCCAGGAAAAGCATGTTCCCGTTAATCAAGGATATAGACGGTGAAGCGCTTGAAGCAGTGGCTGTCGGGGCAGCCGAGCTACTGGTAGGAGTCGTTTCGCCATCCACTCCGGATACGTTCCCCAACAACGTGCTTGCTAAGGCACAGACGTTCCTCATACCCGAGACCACAGAAGGCAGATCGGGCGTATTCAAGACGTCGGTCTGATTCGTTTGAGTGAAGCTGTTTGAGGTCAGAAAGGGAGAGAAACTTGGGAAATGCGGACGCACCAATCGACGCATTGAGGGAAGACAGACTGGAACGTGTCAGTGCACGCACATTTGATAACGTCCACGAAAGCTCCCGGGTTAAATATGATCTGAGTTTTCTGTCAGATTCTGCGGTGTGTAGGAGGAATACATGACCAGCAGACCATACTGAAATTGGCCAAGACTGGCGCCGCCTGCGCGCAGCTACTAATCTGCGAGTAGTTTGCCTCACATATAGGACAGCTCGGCGGGTCGGACGGGAAGTAGGGTTGCTCGGTGCGGGCGAATAGGGGCACAGAGCGGACGGCGGGTGCAGAGGTCGCTACAGGGTAGGGAGAACCACACGCAAGACCGCAAAGCAGCACAAGAGAGGCAATAAGTAAGAGAGGGTTCATTGCTCTTGCTCTTGTGAAGTTCCTGCTGGCCCCGCCGTCGTCGTGGTCGTCGTCGACGATGCAGTTCCCATGCGAAGTACGCGAAGGACTTCCTGCGGCAACTCCCGAGAGATCGCGCAAGTATGCCCTCGGTCCTCAAATGGCAATGCCCTTGCCTCAAAAGGCTCTTGCGATAGTAGTACGTTTCGTGTTGGTTTGCGACTGTCTAGAGAGACAGAAGGCCACTTTTTGAAGGTCAATCTGTAGAGTCATAGCTACATACACATTCGCGGTACCAGCCGCAGTCACTGAAATCACCGTACGGCAAAGAATCAAAGGAACCCTTCAGAATACCAGAGTCTCGGCGTGCAACATCTGACTGTCATCTCCGTATATCGTCTTGAAGACTGTGCCGTCGCACAG
Source organism: Heliocybe sulcata (assembly GCA_004369045.1). Taxonomy (NCBI): domain Eukaryota; kingdom Fungi; phylum Basidiomycota; class Agaricomycetes; order Gloeophyllales; family Gloeophyllaceae; genus Heliocybe; species Heliocybe sulcata. The sequence continues at coordinate 224,672 of ML213520.1, read as the reverse complement.
TCTCCATTTCTCCATCTTGGCGCCAGACCATTCGCCGCTCATCCTCCTGGTAATGTTCACGTCTAGTAACTTCGTTAAGGCCGGATGAGCACCCAGCGATTCCTCACTGAGGCGTGAACGGAGCAAATCGTTTACATCCTGAGGCTTCGCATATTCTTGGAGCATTATAGTAAGAGAGCGCAAATTCGGGAGGACAGCGCGCCCGGAGCGAACCACACGGGCGTCCCAGAGCAGGAATCTGAGAGCGGCGGTGGTAAGCTGGGTGTCCTCCTTCTCATCCGCTCCCACGGACAGCTCGGTGAGACTCGGTGATCTCTTCATACACTCGACCAGATCCCGGAGGTCGAGGGGCATTCTCTCGATGACAAGCCTCCGGAGACTGCAGCCCGACCGCGCAATCGAGGATGCGAGCGGCTTATAAGAGGTCGGGAAGGGTATGCTCCTGTCTCCGTATCTACCGATGTTCAGTGACTGAAGCTTCGGCAGGGTGATACTGTGGAAGAGACGGCAGCACCCGTCGTACCGGACTCTGAGGTGCTCCAGAGTGGGGAGGGTGATAGAGTGCCACGGGTTAAGCAGGAGGCCCCTCCAGATGGTATCGGTGCATCTGAGGGTCAAGTCCAGCGTCTGAAGAGCGCATAAACCTTCCAGGCTCAGGAGGTGGATGCAGTCGTCGGACGCAAATATCCGGAGCTGCTTTAGATTCGCGGAATAAGCGTGCAGCGATACGAGGCACGCCGCGGTGTCGCAGCCATCCGAAAATGATAGGGTAACCGACAAGTCACGTCCTTGAGCTCGGGCCAGCGATGCTGCAATCAGCTTGGGGTAGCCGTGACATCCGGGCTCCACGTCCAGTGAGAGGGATGTCCAGAGTTCTGGCATCGCTAGAGCCACGCTCCTCCAATATTGACAAACTTGGGCCGCATTCCATGGGGCAGCGGGAGTACCCGATGTCACGGACCTCTCACTATCCAGCGAGAGGAGGAATATTTTTGAAACCAGTTCCACGGGAAGTAAATCTGCCATACTGGGGAAAGATAGAGGAATTGTGGTCGTCGATGGAGGGCACAGAGCTGGGTCGCGATCACTCTGCGGTAATCCTTCCTCCTGATGAATTAATCAGATCTGGAGACTACCATGTCATTCAGGGCCAAGGCATTGTACTATTACTAGGCGACGACTTACTGCTCGAGTTCCGAAAGTACGGAAATAGTGCAATCCTCGGAGAGAAAGCCTGTTGTCTCAGTATCCCAGATCTCTGATATTCTGCTTTCCAAATCAGCCAGCACGTCGGCTATCAAAACCGCGAAGGGAGGACGTACTGCAGTCTAGTGGTCGAGCTTCAAGTTGTCAGAGAGCAGCGCGCATCTGTCTGAATCATGGCTAATACGCAGTGAATCTTTAAACCACCTCTCACGACATCGAGCGCAATGCGGCACCCTTCCACGCTGAATCATCGTGGGCGCAGCACCAGAACTGTTGGTAACTCGCGTTTGAAGCTTAGGCTGGACGTGACCGTGTCACTCGGAGTTTCAGAGCTACTGCTGGGAATCTGGAGCTTCAAACTAGTTAAGGGGCCCATTCCTGTCGACCAATGACCTTGCAAACGAAGCAAGACAAGCCAGTTCCGAGAGCAGACCCAGAGAGGCACTGAGAAAGAGAATCAAATTCCAAGGCGCTTGAAGCCTCGCCACCTTGACAGTCGAGTGAAGTTCTCGTCATTGATTCAGACAGACAGCCAATGGTAGCTATTCGGCAATTACCGGGGTGACGAGGATATCTTCTGGAACCGCTCTAACTCCGCCACAGTGAAGGACACAGTCATGCCTTTCCAACATCTCCAAAAGCTCACAGGGGACCTCACGCTAGTAGAGCACATATCTCAGGTGCAGGTAGAAGTAGACTAAGTATATTGCTATAGCGTACGAACAATTCTCTCGTAAATACACCAAATGAAGTATCTCTATCAAAGACAACACACATCGGTAAGCAACACCCTTGCTGCGTACAACAGACAGCGCATATCTCCGGGATAGCGAAGCCGGTCATCTTGATACTGGGAGCGAGGCCGGTGCGGCCGACTGAGTGGTTCCACGAGTTTTGGGTCGGAGAGCCAGCAGCAATCGATCGCCGAGTTGATTGAGGAGGGCAGCTCCTGGAGATGGAATTTCAGGGGCGGCGAAAGCGTCCGTTGGTATGTCCAGCACCACCAATAGAAGCGATTTGAGAGTCCAGCTCAATTAAGCGACCAGCGCGTAGGGTATATAGTCGATGCCAGTCGAGGAGAGAGGGTATAGCCAGAGCACAGCTGCTGGGTGTTCACCTGGAACGGACGGCCGCGAAAACCAGCTTGCGGTGCGATAAACGCCGCCCTGGTATAGTGATAGAGGAGCAACAGGAAGCGATAAGAAAGCGAAAGAACAGAGCGACAGAGACATGAGATAGCATTGGACGCGACGAAAACACGAGACCAGGATAGCATTGATAGCACGAACGACATGCAATGAAAGCTTGGGATACTGCATTCTGGCGGCTGGCAAGTCGGTCAGGATTCCAATAAGTAAGACGAAGCAGTGACTGACGGATGACCAGCAGGCTGGCAGCAGTCGCGTCGAATAGTACACTTTCCTAATAGGGTATGTTACGAGTTACCATTAGGTGACGTCACTCACACATGTCTCCCCTGCGTTCAGATTAAGATGACTGGGAAGAGCTGAAGTTCTTGCAGAGATTCAGACTACACCACTGCTTTCTGCCAATTGCTAATACTTACATACATGTGACTACATCCGCTTCACTTGCCTGCAGCGTTGACAGGCCTATCTTGCTTCGGAATGAATGTGCGTATTAATGTACGCTGAAAGTGCAGAATATCGTAACTTCAACATATAATTCACCTGAATAAATTTCAGGACGTAGATCTTAGCACTCCACAGCTTTAATAAGTTTTAACTCACGGAAATCGCCAAGTGTGTCCCTTACCGCCGACTGATACCCAGAATTCCTCAGTATACAGCATACTATCCATGATTCTTCATACAACGATGGAAGGGCTTCGAGTTTCCAAACACAGCCACGGAGAGGAGGAGAGCAGTGAGGAGCCCAGAAACCTTCTGACAGTCCACCGACCCGCGGCGCCACCACGATCCGGAAAGCGCCATATAGGACTGATTCTAGGCAGCGCCCACCGGTAGAAAGTAAGCCTATGTGGTGGACGTCGGTGGGCTGGTCGGTCTGGCGCGATCACGGCGGGTGCAGAAGGCCCGGAGATGATGACTGCATTGGACTACCTCGAACGCTGCTCCACGAGAGAGAGGAGCACAGGACATAGGCAGTGAGTGCAGTTGCGCCCCTTGAGTATGATACATCTACCTGTCCCATGTGACGTGTTGCAGGTCTGGCGGCTTCAACCGTGAAGCTTCGAAGACACACGTACGCAATGATGTCAGACGTACTCCGGGACGGACGGTAGCAAGGAGCGACAGACGCTGAGTAGCGAAACCTGCCTATTCAGAGAGAGGAGGTGAGTGTCCCATTCAGACGTTCAAGCGACAACGTATCACCCATCTAATCATAACCAAACTAGGGCACGGGACCCACAAACGCAAACGAAGCAGACAGCTTCGTTGACTGCACCGTCCTTGGGCGCTGGATAATGGAAGCTTCTCCTTCCGAGTATCCCTGACCTCGGAAGTTCTACGGGTCAATTCTCAAGCTTAAGACTGAGAGTGTGACCATTGATAAGTGACAACTTCTCTCATAAAGTCATACTGATAGGGCAGCGGTGTCAGATGCAGGCCGTTGGTAGGATCGCCCATTCTTTGAGCGAAGCTGTTTCTTCTGAACCAGCTATGAGCGTCTTCGAGTCAGCGGACGCAGGCAGTACTGTAGTACTGCTTCATGGTCGTTACCACCTGAACTTATGATAGCAAGACTAGATTACTCACTGCGACACAAGTAAGGGCGACTAATCCCATGAATGACCGACGCAATTGAGTGCAAGGAGGATCCGAGCTTACGGGCAGTCCTATGAGAAGAAGAAGTTCTCTAATTGCAAATCGACCTACTGTAATGCGTAAGATCGACCTCAGCACCGCATCCAGCGGAAGCAATGGGATAGAAGCACTCACAGAAGGACCGCAAAAGAACCTAAAGATATCCAACAAGAATGGTAAAGTATAGCGGGCTTGCTATAAAGTACAAGGGGTACGGAAGGAAAATATAATACAACTACATGACCATGAGGGGAAAAGGGACAACAAGCACAAATCCATAGCGAAAGAGCAGGCGGATAAAAGTTACAGACAGCACTCCGAAGGTGTGGTAACGAGGTATGGCAGGGTATTGAATGAGACGCAAATCTGGACAAGACGGCGCACTCTTACAGAGCTGATCGGTGCTTGATATGCATACCAGTTCTGTAACAGGCGTCGCTGAAGGTCCGAGCTCAGCTCAGGACCCAAACCTGGCCAGGGTCGTCTGGTATACCGGATTGGAAGCAGACACTGCAGGAGACCGTCGCGGTGTAAACAACTGGTTGGAGCACTGCAATTGATATTACGCACCAATAAATAGTCTAGTCGATATCGGGTGCAAGTAAACGTCTACTAGGACGTGTCTTCGCCCGGTGATAGGGATGGAAGACTATGTCTTGGGTAGCTCTCGAGCGCGGTACTGCGCGGAGTATGCTTCTCGGCTTGTCTAGGGTGGAATAGATACTGTCTGAGGATTCAGACAACGTGCAGGAGGACTCTGATCGAGGGTATTGGGACATGGTCTCGGTCTCCCATGAGACTGTCGCCAGCTTATTGCTAGCTTCCTTCATAGCGATTCGCAAAGCGACGCTCCACTGCCGCTGGGCGTATCGCGAAGGATCTAGCCGCTTCTTGAACCTGTACTCCATCGAGGCTATGGCTATGATCTCCGGATCGAGGACGAGTTCGCGGAAAAGGGAAGGGAGCCGAGGGATCACGATGGAGTACGGTATGAAGAGCCTGGGGAGAACCATGGGATTACGGGCTTGCTTGAGTTCATCGAATAACTCCTTCAGCTTGCTCCAGTGCCAGACCTCCGCCAACCACTCTATTTCCTCGATCTGATCCTCGGGTAATGAGATGGCCGTAGAGGGTTGTGCGAAGCGAACCCCCTTATCCGTCATAATAATGCTAATCTTGCTGATACCGCGATAGATGACGCCGTGCTTCTGCAGATTGGCTACTGCATCGTATACCGCCTCGCGATCAGGATACTCTACGACTCGTCCTGTAACGAGCTCCGTCATGATGCCCACCACTGCGCCGTTGCGCATAACGATGCCCAAGACCTCGAATGAGTATCCTAGGGCGGTAAGGATCCGGGCGCCATTGATCTCGTTTCCAATCTCCTTAGCCGCTCGAGGATCACAGGAATCCATGATCGTGAGGCTCACTTCCCGACCCCGCCATATACCTTCCCGGTACATCTTGGGGTCTAGCCAGCGAGTGATGTTGATCTCCCGTTCATCAACCTGCGGCGCCCAGAGATGGCAAGTAATCGTCCTAGGGATCTTGTTCCTGTACATAAGCCGATAGCTGCCGCTGCTCTCCCGGACGAGATAGGCGTAATTGGTGCGGCCCCATTCTATGTTGCCGAGCATCGTTTGAATGATCTCGACGTCGAAAGCGGTATTGTCCCTGTACTCCGACCTCAGGGTCGGGTTGTCGGTCAGGTCGCCAAAAAACGACCTCGTCTGGATGATCAAGGCATACTGGTTGCAGCGGAATACATGAGCAGGCCCGTCTTCGTCGTTCCAGACCCCGAAATAAAGTACATCGAGAGGCGATGGTTTTGTGGGCGCATCCATCGGTAATGGTGCATAGGATAGAAACCTCAATGGGACATCAGATTACACGTGTACAGCCGTAGTTGCCTCCCCGGGCGGCGAAGCCAGCGCCCATAAGCGCCCATAAGTAAACGTCAAGAAAGGCAAGTCCGCAGCGTTACTCTTTCCTTGCACGTGACCGCGCAGGGTGGTCGGTTTGTGGGCTTCCAACAGAGTCCTATCAGGCAGGTGAAGGCTTTCGAGAAACTTTAGTTGTCTCACCATTCCCCAGCATTTTCTTGGTTATGCTGTTGAGCAGATACCCTCGGAGTACGGACCGCTAGATCTGGGTAGGTAAAAACTTAAAAGGTGCAGTACTCGTTAACAGTCCAGCCAGCTTCAGCCAGCTCTACAGAATAAGTCGGTCATTCAAAAACGATGGTACGTGCATCAGTTGGCCGGGATGCTATCATTACAGGTGGCGACTTCTCTCTATGGAGGCGAAGGGCGGACTACTGAAACCACAGCCCGAATCTGGGTGTCCCGAGCGATCCATACGAATTCAACGCGACCGCTCGTTAGGACAATCCCGATCACCAATCCCTCCACTGACTCAAGCCATACTGTAGGTCCAAGCGCCACGAGCTTGCTATGATGTTTGTGGTCCACTCCTGTACAAACACGGGCCCATTCGCCCTGTAGGAATGGTGCTTGGCCAGTTTAAATGGTGAGTCTTCATCCGCTATGAGTGTCGAGATTGTACTGACGATGTGCTATTATCTTAGGATAGCATGGCTTTGCCATGGTGGCAGCGAGGTCCGACTCGAGCGGGTGTGTTCCAACGCCATGAGGGGCGTCGAATGTCCTCGCCATGAGATCACCCGCACGATCGAGGAACGCGGACCATGTCCCCATTGTCGTGGAGGAAAGCGAGCACTCATTATGGACGACCCGTAAGTGTCTCATACCGTGGCCCACACTACGCCGCCTAGTCTAACCATTTTTTGCGCGTTGTAGATCTGACTTCATATCACCGACAATAACCTCCTCATTATTCTCTCCAGGTGTCGAGATACAATATCCAACACTCCTAATGTCTCCTGCTCCCAACCAACCGCTTAATTATGATTTCCTCCCCAGAGCATCATATAGGGGTAATGAGGTCCTGGAAGTCGACCTCCGGACTAGGAGTCGACGCCACACCACTGCCCGCCTATGACCGCAGGGTATACCCAAATCTACACATGGTCTGAGCATGGCTCTCATTCCGGGAGCATACCTTCCCTTTGCCTCACTCTGGAAGCGAAGGCCGGAAGGGAGGCTATCCAAGGTCTCCTCATTCGACACGCGATAAACCACCTCTGCTATCAAATGCACTAATGACGAGCCGCGGCAGTGGCAACGGCGCCATCTCACCCTAGGAGCATATAATATTATTCTCAAGTAATCGAGTACACCACCCTCCGCCTTCGGTATACCAAGTATAGTACTTATGCCCGATAGCTGGTAGTCTACCTCACAATTGTCTTACTAATCATTATCAACTCCTATAGTAGCGCATCCTTGTAGCAATTATAATTCATTCGGACAATTCAGCACGGACCACTTCATCGAACCTCTCCATTCTCTAAATCGTCGCACTCACATACCAACAAGTACCGTGTAGCCATTGCACGTTCTTCTATAATTTTATTATATATATTCGTGCCCTTATAATACATTAATTCGCAGAAGTCTTCTTTCTGCAGAAACGCGGTATATACTAATAGAGAGCAACAAATTTCCGGTGCTCCCGCAATGAGAGAAGAAAACTACGCAAAAACGGCTCCCCGTACATCCAGCTTTACTAGTGGCTCGCAGTGCCTCCTCTCCTTAAACCGTCCGAACTACTCAAGAACGCCACACGAGATGGCGAGCGAACGAGCCAGGGCCCAGGACTCGGGTAAGGAGGGTCACAAACCGTAGAGCCTCCGCTGACGCCACCCTCGAGAGCTTCCACTCCGTCTGTATTGCCTCCACTTTGCCGTCCTGCGCACGGCGTCGGGGACGGCGGACAAGTAATACAGAAGCCCGCCCTACCGCCTCCTACCGAATATATGGGTGTCGGGACGGCGTGCCGGGATGATGGCAGGTTCCCTTGTTCTACTTCAATAGAGAAACATGCTGCCGTTTGCTTGAGGGCAGTGTTATTATGCAAAGATGGCCGTTGCGTCGCTCGTCTGACGTCTTCACTGGGCCCTTGTTGCCAGGAGCCCTTTCGCAGCCCACCAATATACACCCGGCCTTACGCCGTCTCCAAGCAAAGACAATAGAGTCGATGGTCTCGGGGCGGAAGTAGCTGAGGAATTCCGTGGTACATAACTGTGGTTCTCTGTATTGCATTTAGGATAGTAGCGACCGTACCTCGCATAAGATATTAGCGGTATGGATCCATATAGGTCCGAATTTCTTTCGGCGTGGCTCGAGATCGGAGCGTGGAGGCTGTGTAGCTCACGTGGCTGCCAGAGATCTTAGATCTCCTGAGGCTTCAGGCATATTGAATGATAATATTGCCCGCTCGACGTACAAGCAAGGCAAACCAAAATACACAGACAGACCAGTACAGCTGTATACTACAGATTACAACGGAATAGTGCAGAAGAGGGTATGAAAACAAAACAACGTTCGGAATATTTGAACTGGGCATCCAAATGCATTGGAAGTACACCAGCCCACGACACCGGGAACATCTTCGAGGCAGTTAAAAGAAACGTTCAAGGCTGAAACATATCTATTTAAAAAGACGCAACAGTTATCTCGCAAATCACTCCCAAGTTTAGTCTGAAATTTCCTCGAAGCGGTTCGAGTCTTCTTCCGCAGCCTGCTTCTGATTCATTTGTTCACGACCGACGCACTTGAAGCTAGTTGATGGCGACTTCAGCATTAGTTGTGGGTATTATTAACAGTAAACTCACAAATTGTATCTGGTCTGCTCGGACATTCGTTTACTGGAGAGTTTCTCTCCGCGAGCGGCGAGCATGCTGGGTCTGCGTGCGGAGACCACGAGCGGACGGTCCTCGGAGTCGCTATCGCACGGCACAGGTCTTGCTATGAGCGAAGCCTTCTGCTTCCGTTTTTTCTTGGCCGCTTGCTTTGACTGGATGGTTAGCTCCGCGGCGACCTCTCGGAGTAGTTTGCGCATCTCGTCAAACAAGCTGTGTGGCACTCCCTGTGCAATCGCACTCCAGAACGCGTCCGGTATCTTGTACATTGCCTGTGGGAAGAAGAGGAATGTGTCTGTCCGTGTCTGAACAAGACCGCCTCCGGCACCTTCGGGCCATTCCCTCATCTCGTCGAAAATCTCCCGCAGCCTCGTCCAGTGGTAGATCTCCGCATCCTGCTCCAGTGTCTCCACTTCCTCAGGATCATCTAAGGAGAATTGGTGCATTGTCCATTCGAGGGCAGCAAACCGAACCTTATTGTCGTCTACGATAACGATATTACCAGGTTCGATGAGGTAGAAGAGGATGCCAGCGCGCTGTATCCTGGCGACCGCCTCATAGATGAGCTCTCTGTCATCATATGTGATTCCCCGCCCATGCCAGCGCTCTTGCATAAAGCCGACGACCCTATCTTCTAGGGTGATGAGAGCAAGAATGGGAAACGTGAGGTCCAGGTCTTGAAGCCGACGGTTGCTATAGTATTCCGAGAGGAGGTCTTCAATCTCATTCGGATGGTCACACCAGACGTATCTGAACCTGACATCCCTCCCGTTATGAACGCCCTCGCCCTCATCCCACATCAGCCAGCGGTGCACCTCGATCTCATTCGCATCGACCAAAGGAGCCCATGTTTGGTTGATGATTGACGGAGGAGGCCTGTGCCTATATATAAGCTCATAACGGTTGTGCTCGACACGCACAATGTATACCCAGTTTGTGAGACCGAATTTGATCTGGGGTACGAGCGCAACAACGACTTCGAGCTCCCGCTCAGTCAACATGTCCCATGTAGCACTGGACATGTCTGGAGTCTCGGAGTCCAGTGGACCTGTGTATTGTATTTGAACCATGATGTTATGACCATTTTTTCGTAACGCAAACTGCAGTCCTCTGGTAGTAAGCAAACGATCCCGGCCAAAATAGAGCACTGCGTCGTTGCCGTCGATCGCGTCCCGGTGGTCCCGTATGTCCAGGATTGCTTTCATTCGCACAGATCTCTGGAAGCTTGTTCAGCAGGAATGTCCAGGACTCTGAATGTACAGGCAGCAGGCGAGAGCAAGTAAGTATCGACCGTCCACAGGTCGGTAAGGTTGAACGAAAGTGGGTATTTCTCACAGCCCTTGCGCGCCGGCCTCGCTTTATTGTTACATTATGAGCGCTTGAGCGACTTCTGCCCGACGGATCAATCTGCAGAGTTCAGTCTTCGCCACCAATTCGTACACTGCATTCGCACCTTCTTTCGCTGCCAGTCCAGTTATATGGGTGGCGTCCGCCACACTCGTTCCTTCATCCACCCAGCTGGTTTGGACGAGATGCACATCTCTGGGGCTCCTTGCGCTATGGCTTCCTAAGGTCGTCCACACAAGCAATGCCCCTCTGTGGCGGCGGCAGCGGGGTGCCAAGCTATGCAAGTCGCTCATGGTATTAAAGCTGCAGGAGGTACGTCAATGGATGGTACTGAAGTTCTAGCTTCGCTTAAGTACCTTTTTGAATGACCGCTAACTCTGGATACTGCTATAACTCAAGCCATATCAATGCCGGCCAACGTCGTCGCAATTCGATTCTCTTGGCGTCTCCCTCCCTTCAGCGGATCTCGAAGTCTCTCGGGTTCAGCAGCCATCAGAAACCACAGCGCCAGGCGTACCCCTCCTCAGGCGTAAGCAGAGCCTCAAGCATGACTCCTGCACTTAGCTTTGAACTGGTAATAATTGTCTAGCAGTCAAATCGTCACTATAGCTGGAAGCAAAGCCATGCGTACTAGTCACCAAGTTACCTCTAGGCGATATCCCCCGAGCATGTCCTGCAGCTATGCTACCAATAGGGCGCTGCTCACGTCTCCCGCTGACAGCTTGGTCTACCGACACATCTGGGCTTATTCTCCTTGGTCGCTACGCGAATACTCTCTGCTTCGTCGTCTTCAAGTCTATACCCGCACTGCATTGGCTATACCCTCAAGTCTGGACACGGGATTTTTGCCCTGAAGCTCTGTCAATGGCCATCCTCTCGACCAGGCTCTTTCTCGATTCTCGAAGACGACTGTGCCGCTAGGTTTCATATCTTTCCCGGCTGTCAATCCAGATGACAAGTGCACCATGGACCGAAGCTTCCTATCCACGCGTTCAAGCCAGGAATAGTGGCGACACTCTGCCCAGTCTCTTCTTGCCAATATCCTGGATGCCTTCCATATCGTGCGCAGCACGTGCGATCCCTAGCGACTCGGCTGATCAAGACCCCACGTACCTCACGGACTCATCGCAAGCTGGGAATAACCGTATCTGGACTTCCATGGAATCTGCTTCTCTAGTCAGCACTGGCTCGCGCGACCAACCTGTACCTGAGAGCTAGCTATCAACCTCGGACCTCTATCTGCCTCAGTGCTCTGCCCCTCTGTGGCCCCTCTGTCTTTAAGAGCCGCCGGTTCCCGTCTTCAAGTTCAATACGCTCCGAGTCCTGTCTTCAAGTAATCGTTCTCCGGCGACGTTTCGGCTCTTATATTGTCTCGTTATATTCTAATTCATTATACTTCATTATTCTCCATCATTCTATTCATTTATTCATCATATATTGCATGTCATCATCGCGTTCTTCGCTGTCGCATCCTCATGTGTCCAGGACTTACCAGCACATTCCTATCATCGCATTTTTCTGTTTTACTTATCTGCTCGTGCGCTTGTCTTCATCCAACGGACCTATTGCATTTTCTACTACATCACTGCATTTGCCTCTTCCATATACTTATGCCTACTGTATTCGCGTCGACGACACTACTTGTGCCCATTGTATGTTTTCCGAATCTTCATGATACGTCAGACTCACGAGGGAGTATACCTTCAGAGTGTCAAACGACGCCCAAGACTCCAAGGGAACCTTCGGTGTCGATCGCACGAAGGCGGGCTTTCCAGTCAGTTAAGCAGGAGACTAGTATCTGCAGATCTAGAGCTTGCAAGTTGCTGCCACGCCGCGAGTATCCACCGAAGAGTTCCCCGGAGCCAACACGTTGAGGAAGAAGACTCAAGAACAGAATATATGATACACAGGGTTAGCCCCGGAATACGATGGTATCGCGACACAAAAGGTATTATCCAAACGAGAACCCACCGAATCATACACACAAATACAACCTGCAGATTATTTAACATCTAGATTGATCGAGCAGCCAGCTTAAATATCGAAAGCGAAAAAGAATGGACAGAGTGCATCTAGCAATCCAGGAGCGCCGGCTGCAAAACGCGATCGACACCGAGGTTTGTAGCATCCACTGACCGCTCAGCATTGATCAATCAGGCTGTTCTTCGGGAAGGGCTGCTTGAAGTCGTCCCTCCAAGTTGTGAGATTTGGATTCGTGTACTGGCGTATAGTTAGTGACAAATCATCTCAAAGCACCATAAACACTACGACTCACAGCTTCCATATACCTATTTTCCGCGCGTGGGCGCTTAGTGGCATATCACAATAAATCTGCGTTGCGACTCACTGGTTGATATAGGCCTGCGTCGGGAAGTCCTCGGGATCGCACCCGACATTGATGCTATCCTTCGGCTGATACACGCGGACGTAGTCGACCTTCATGGTGGCAGGGAAGGGAATGTGCTCCGTGTCGACGAAGCCGGTGAAGGACGTCGACATGCCCAAATTGATGATCAGATACTAGACATCACGACGTCAAAAGATCTGAAGCAAACTGCGCAGAAAGATGCGCACCATGGGCTCCTGAGGGACAGGACGGTCAGAGATTTGAGTTATAGGGTCGGCGCCCATAGCTGCTGCTTCGATGGTATAGGCCTCCACGTCGTTCGTGATCCAAGTGATATACTGCTCATGTTTTGTTAGTATGCAGCAGCGCTCGCCGGGACGAGCAGATTCTCACAGCGCCATCAAACCCTTCAGGGACGTTTAGTTCAGACTGCTAGACCAACAGTACCGAAGACCACAATACACACCAGGCTTATACTCGAACCCGTAGACCGCAAAACAATCGCCAGTGCCCTCGTAGCATTCCTGATCTGCACACGAATTGTAAACGCGTACATCCCCTTCTAAACTTAGCGGGCTTACTCGTCTGGGTAACGGCCGATGACGCCTGCTGGTAGATACCTCCGTTGTAAGAGTTCTGCTGCGTAATCGTAGGGTCGGCGATTTTGAACACGTCCGACGAGTTGCGAGCGATGTAATTGTGGTTGAATGGCTTAGACCACCACGAGTCAGTACTATGATCGCAGGTGATCTTGATTCGAACTTACACCCCATTGCCCAGACTGCGACACTTGGCCAAGCAGCGGACCATCTGGCACCAAGGCAGAAATCTCCCAGAAAGCATGAGCCGACACAGTCACTCATCCAAAAAGGTCAAATCGTTGTACCTGAGCCTCAAACATATCAATCTCCGGCGCACTCCGTCCGACAAATGTCCCATCCGAATGGACCGGCCCCGGATGAGGTTCGCCAGGGCAGCTGCACCGCGACAGTTTCTGTCCGGGAAGGAAGGATAACGGTCCGGGGTTGTTGGGGTCGACCGTACTTATCGCCTCCGGGACGCCATTGATCGACTGATTGGCTACGGTGCCGACGTCGCAAGCGTCGTAGGAGTAGGGCCACTAGACATAGTCGTGTGTTGGACAATGAGGAGCGATTAAGCATGTTCGGCACGTACCATACCCTCCAAACTCGCACCATAGCCTGCCCGGCCTGTAAAAGCTCTGTTAAGGACGCTGTCTGTGTTATTTGGCAATATATCACCAACCAAGGTTTCCCATAGCCCACACCGCAGGCCATAGCCCAATGATATTGTTCACACCTGGCAAGCTTACTGACGCCTCGAACAAGCCGCCCGTAAAGCAGAACTTGTTCCAGGTCGACATCATCCCGCCCATGTAATCCATGCCTTTGATCTCCTTGGGAGCTATTGTAACGTGCAGAGCGCCGTCCTTCGTCGTGATCGCATCGGGATGATACCATTCCATATCACCGGTCTGCGAAGGGTTGCGTGAGTTCAGTGTATTACAAGAAAAATCAGACCCGACATACCTGCCAATAGTGGAGATCCACTGCCTCCCAATACGGGTCGTCTCCAGGGAAGAAGCTCCGTCCGTCCTCGTTGAACTCATCGCTAAAAACAAGCGCCCAGTCGGAGCCATCCCGGAAGGAAGGCTTTGTATAAGCCTCTTGCGGGGTATCCAAGTCAATGAGGCCCCAGTTGCCCGCCATGCTTGGGACCTGGCCAGTAGCGTTCGTCCCACCTACGTTGAACCCGCCAAAGAACTTCAAGTCGTGCTTTGAGAAGTACGTCGCGAGGGGATATCCCGCACTAAAAAAAATAAAGGAATCCTGTGTAAGGTGATGTCCAGGGACGGGCAAGCGTAATATGAGACTTACAATAGAGTGATCAGGCCGGCGGCCATGATGAACAGACACCCAAGGTTTGCGATCCCGCGCCCCGTGAACATGCTCCCGCCACGGTCCCATTTATGGTCGCGGCGCGGGTCGGGATTGTGCAGGAAGTCGTCGTTCTCGGGCTGGTTGGAGAAGAGGTGGGCGGACCACGCGTTGGGATCCGAGTGGGCAGTGAACTGAGAATATGGATACTTAGACTTGCTCCGAACGAGATGCAGAAAAAAATGGCGTGCTGAAGTCCGTACGACGCCAGGCTGTCCGCACGGGAAAGTGATAGCTCACCTGATCCACGAACCTCGCCGTCCCAGAAAGCTCCTTCTCAGTTGCGGAGATGCTGCTGTAAGCGGACTGATTCTATAATAGAGCAAACTCATCCCTCAAATCAACGCTCCAGCAATGCGATGCCTGCTTTGCGCACCAGAGACGTATTGCTGCCAACAGAGCGGATCGAGGATGGTCTAGCAAAGGTAGCGTGCGGGTCCGACCTATGGGAATTGGTAGGGGACGGAGGCGGTAGGAGACTGGCCGTAGAGCTCGACACCTGTTGCATGTCATACGGCTGCTGCCTCCCAGCCCGCGGGTTGAGAGGGAGAATGGGTGGCCTGCCCGCCATGTTAGTACGAAATGAGCGTCGGAAGTGAAAGAGTGGCTGTTGTCAGGAGGGGTATGATTAGTTATAGTCGGCCAAGCATGTAAGGGGATGATGGGCGTCGACAGGGTATAGCATATGCAAAAAGCGCGAAGTTCCCAGCTGTCGAGGTGATTGTCGTACGGCGGTCGGCTTCAGAAGCCCGCTGGGATGATTGGCGAAGGCGGCATTCACTCGTCACGCGCACATCTTTCATGTCACGCCCGGTGTCGCGCACTTCATAGTTTCTTGACGCCAACAATCAGACATTCTGCTGCAGGTACTGCGTCGGAATCCACCACTAGGCTTCAGAAAGGTTCCGCTGCCGCATCTTGAACATCAAGCTTCTCAAACTTAAAGATGATAATACTCACCGACCTTCGCGTCCTGAAAACAAGCCAATTAGGCAAGAACCTTGCCACATAGGGGAGTAACGAAATGGAAGATTTTAGAACGCCAACCTCATGGCAACACAATGGCAAGCCGAAACGCTTACAAAGGACATCGGCAAGGGTTCAACCGCTGTTGAAGGGGTTACTAAATGCCCTTGGAAGGTGCAGTTAAGCTGTGGGAGAAGAAGAGAAGGAATGTCCTCACCAGCTGCGTCCCCGCTGTCATCGAAATCCATGCCCTACATATCCAACTTTAAAGGATAACCCTGCAGCATCTTGTGATTTGATCTCTTTCTGCCAACCTATGACCAGTTCAAGGCCAATGGCACACCGTCCCCAGATAAATTGATCGCTAGTCGTGAGGTTATCTGTGCGCCAAGACGCTGTATTTGAAGAAGATTGACCCTACCGTAAAGTATATAAGTTTCCCTCACGGTCATGGACCAATGTGCACGAGCAAACGGTGTGAGGAGATATGACACGTCGAAACAAGCAAATTAGGCAAGACCCTTGCCGCATCGGGGAGTAACGAAATAGCAGATTTTAGAACGCTAACCTCATGGCAACCCAATAGCAACCCGAAATGCTTACGAGGGATATCGGCAAAGGTTCATCCGTTGTTGCAGGGATCATCAAACGCCTTGGAAAGATGCAGCTAAGATATGGGAGAAGAAGAGAAGGACTATCCTCACCAGCTGCTTCCGAGTCCTCCATATCCATGTTCGTAATTTGCTCTCTCTCTGCGAACCTATCACCAGTCCCAGGTCATTAATGGTACACCGCTCTGCCTTTAGATTCAGCGCACCCAGCTCACTTGAACAATCTCCGTTCCCCGCATGACCCAGCTGCCAGCCATCCCAGGAGCCTCTGCGATCCAAGACGTGGAAGATTTGCAAGATACAGCAATAGCGCGACGGAAGAAACCGACCATGGAGTAATAGCGCGACGGAAGAGACCCGACCACGTACTACACCGCTCGTTGGATCCTGCTGCGCACGAGGGTACGGTCATCATTAAATCACCAACCAACCAAATACAGCACCCCAATTGCCAAAGTTTCGTGTTCTATTTAAATACATTCATTGGAAGTACAGAAACAGTAATGTAAGTGATCCAGTCGGCGAACTCATTATACTGTTACAAATATGTTGACCCAAGTCCAAACCAGACGCTCTCATGCTTCCACCTCCGACCAGTCACTGCCCTCTTCCTTCACCACCACCAAATCCTCAACATCGGATTCCTGCCTCTGCTTCTGCGTCTCCTCGTGGTGCGCGGGCAGCAGGAAGGTGTCGACGTCTTCAAGCTGCGGTTGCGCCTCCTCCGTTCGACGAGCAGGCTCCTGCAGTTCGCTCTGACTCGGCTCTTCGCCCGGGAGCAGGTCTTCCTTGGGCGCGTGGTCGGAGTATTCGGTACTTGCTCCAGCTACGTCGAAGGAACCGTCAGTCTGCGCCGAGTCCTCTCTTATTACCTTCGTCTCGACGTGAGCATGCTCCTCAATAACGGACACGGCAGAGGCTTCAACTGGCTGCTCCTCCGCTTCGGAAGATGCGTCAACTTCGGGGACGCTTTCCATCACTTCCAGCGCATACGCAACCTCCGGTTGTTCAGGCTTCGAAGACTGTTCCGGTAGATCCGATGATGATTGTTCAGTCAGCACGGCGTCGCCAGCCGGCTCCTGAAGACGGTGCTGGAGAACGTCGACATTGCCGGAGAAGTTGACCGTCTCCTCTTCCGTGATCTTTGATGAAGGAATGTCGCCTTCCGCAGGAGCAGGGTCCTCTGCCTTAGACTCTTCCGGGAGTTGGACAGCGGCTTGCGGCTCCTCATACTTCCACGGACTCCGACGTCTTGACCTCCACAGCAATCTCAGAGTTGGCAGCATCCTGCTCCAGAGAAACGCCCGCTGCCGTGCTAGCTTCAGCGACAGGCGCGTCCTGTGCAGGAACCGCCTGGCTCTCCATAGGGCCATCGACCACAGGAATCCTCACCGTTTCCTCAACCTCATCACCATGTGTAGCCGTCCACACACTTCTAACCATCCCACTCAACGTCTCCAGCGCCTTCTCGACCTCCTGCACCGCGCTCTTGCGTCTCCCTCTGACCTCCTCGTCTCCATCGCTCACCACCTCATCAAGCCTGCCCAAGAGACCGTTCAAAGCGTGCTCGTACTCGCGCACGGGCGTGTTGGTGGAAGAGTACGCCAGGTCAGACGATGGGAGGAAGTCCAGGTGGTCGGGAAGGACGAAGGACCTTTCGAGAGCGTGCAGGGAGGACTGGATAGAGCCAATGGCGCGGAGGGACGATACGCGAGCTTGGCGGGAGTGCCAGAATCTGAGCATCTTTGCTGCTCCGTTCTCGGTCTGCTCGGAAGCATCCGGGACTTCAGGCTCTACCGCTTTCTCCTTGCCTTTGCCTTTGGCCTCGTCGACATGCTTGTCTGAGGACAAGTGCTCCCCCGTGAACGCGGACCAGATGTTCTTCAAGGTCTCGGCAATCTCGGTGTCCTGCTCGACTCGAAGACGCTCGCCCAAGCGGTCCTCGAATGACTTGCCTTCCTCCGCCTTAACGTCTTCCTTAGGCTTCGAAGATACTTCCGTCGGCTTCGACGGTCCAGCAACACCGTCGCCGCCCAGCGAGCTCAGCAAGTTGCGAATCGTGCTGGACACTTCCTCGTCGGCTTCCTGGCTGTAGCGTTCCTGGAGCTGCTGTGCGATCTGACGGTCCAGATCGACGTGTTCGGGCTCTTCTTTGGCTTTGGCTTTGCCCTTGACGTCCTTCGGAGCGGGTGCGGGGACAGGAGTCGGGGCAGGAGCGGTAGCTGGCTGCTGTACTCCACACACCGTGTTTAAAAGGTCCCCCAAGATTACGAAGACGTCGTCTTGTCCTTCTTGGCTATATGAGCGCTGGACATGCTGCCTTTCCGGCAGCTGGTATGAACGGTGGTGTTGCCTCGGAGCCTTTTCCAATGAACGAATCAGCCAGTCATTCGGACGATAACTTCGGACAAGGATACTAACCTGCTGTCTCTGAGGATGCGCCTGTCCCAGCATCATCTTCATGGCTTGGGCAACCTCGGCTTCTTCCTGTTCTTGCCGTTCGATCAGTTCAAGACGCCGAGCCTCCGCGGCAGCGCGTCTTTCTTGCTCTCTGAGCGCCTGGATCTGCATGCGGCGGCGGATAGCCGCGACTCTCTCCTGTTCAGCGCGTCGGCGGATGGCTTCTCTGCGCTCTTGTTCCAGGCGTCTTCGTATGGCCAGCTCTTAGTGGTACGCCTCTTGTTGGCGCCTCTGCTCCAGGGCAGCGAGATACATCCCGTCCAGCACGGTCGGTTGACGACGGTAGTGTGGGTGGGCGTTGAAAGGATCAAATACGGGTACAGCGTATGTCGAGAACATATTCAGATAGGAATTCAAGTGCAAGTCAAGAGTCAAGTGTGAGTGCGAGTGTGGTGGAGTATTAAATTGTACAGAAAGTATGGGTCCCCATGCTTAGTCTTTATACTCCCCCGAGCGCTCTCAGCAATCATAGCATCAGTCAGCGAGAGCGTACGTGTCGGGACGCGCGTTCGCAGCTCGTACATTCGAGAAGTGACTGCGCTTGAGGAGGTGCGCGTACAGGAATCATGAAGGCAGGAGAATGGTCTGGAAATTGCCGGATACGGACTTTAAGCGCCCGCTCCTTATTTGGAAGCTGTGGCACGGCTTTGGCGCCCGATTGCGGTTTGAACTTTGAACATCTCCTATACTCGAGAAGCGCCTGCGCATTCACGCAGACAAGTCTGTTGCGGCTCTCATATTGTGCTGCTGTTCATTGCGACGACAATGGGTTACATAGACTCAACCGCATATCTTAGGGCTTGCTAACTTCATGTCATAGTGCATGAATGTACGTGTTTCCATCCTGAGAAGCATTGAAACATCTCTAGTTAGTCAGTGTCTCGCAGTGGCTATGTTCACGACCCCTCTAGTGTTGATGAACGGTGATGAGACAAGTATGCTCCGCTTATATAGTACTACTGGACGAAAGAAGGCTTGCGAGGAAGCCGGACTGAATGCGGTAATTGCAGAGAATGGGGTGCAGCGAGCTATGCAGACAGTCCCGCGCATGCCTATGGCCCAGCTATGTGCAGGATTACAGAACTAAACATGCGAGTGAAGGCAGACAGCAATATATGATGCATAATGGACTGCGACGCCACAGTACTGTGGCGCTAACTACCATACCAGTCACTGAACAGAATAAATAGCAGCAAATAGACCAGAAATTCATGCCAGAGACCTTGCTGCATGCTCATATGGATATGTCAACTCGTATGCCAGTATGCACTTTCTCACTTAGGTTCGATAAAACAGTTCATCGCTTGAGGCTAAGTGTCCTGGAGGCTCTCGGTATATATCTGGCTTGGGCAAATCAAATACGGAATTATAATAGGTGAGACATCTCGCCGGTGCACGATCCACGTCCCGTAAACTTAAACCCCTCCGGCTAGAGTAATTAAGGCTCAAAGGCCGGGGGTCAGGTCACCGGTACCGGGGCCCACATGATTACCGCGAGCGAGTCCGCGGTGCCCGAGATGCTAGGCTGCAAATGGACCAGCCTTTACCAATGCTTTCACTATAGTTTCTTACAGGTTATACGTGTCTGCTCCAGCTGCCTGAACGAGTTGCTCTCACACCATCAGCGATCAACGCGTCAAGTCGCAGCTATAATCAAGCTAGCTTGTTTTTAGATACAAAGAGGTCTTGTATAGTTGTAATGGCTTTTGCGTTTGGTTCTCTGGGACCGCAATCGGTGCTCTGTGCTGTTTTACTGGGACTTAGTCTTCTGGCCTACAATCTGATTCTACGGAAACGCCAGCCCCTTCCTCCAGGTCCTAATCCAAGGCTCATATCTGGGAATTTGCACCAGCTGCCTCGCGAGAAACCTTGGGTAACCTTCGCCGCTTGGAGCAGGCTTTACAGTAAGCTTGTAATCGGTGCTCTTGAAGTCTGCGATGTGACGAGCGTTTTTGAAGACAGTCCAATCATATGCTTCCGGATATACGGTCGCAAGACGGTCGTGTTGAATACCCTGCGATCAGCGACGGATCTCCTTGATGCCCGTTCAAGTATTTATTCGGCTAGACCTGCAGCGACGATGAGGAACGAACTGGTCGGACGAAAGATGGCCATATTCAACATGTCAGCGCAGCATCCGCGATTCAAGACATACAGACGCTTGCTCAACAGCAGCCTCAATGCGCGCTCTACGCAAGGTTATCTTCACATTATGCAAGATGAAAGAAAGATATTACTGGACAACCTCGCTGCTGATCCCGAGCCCTTTATTGCCCATTTCAGACGGTATGTCCAAGTCCATCAGTCTCAGTACCTCCGGTTTGTCTTCATGACGACTGTCAGGAATGCAGGGGGGATAATCCTGAAAGTTGCATACGGATGGACGGTCGAAGGAAACGACGATTACTTCGTGTCTCTAATGGAAGAAGCATTCCAGCTTTCGGCAGAGATCAACGCCCCTGGGAAATGGCTGGTTGACGCTTTTCCACTGCGTAAGCGCCGTGACGAGCCCGGATATATATATAACTCACCGGTTCTCAGTGCGTTTCGTACCGACTTGGTTCCCTGGTGCTCGCTTTAAAAGGGAAGCCGAGCGATATCGTGGCCGTATGAGTGAAGTGGAGTCTGTGCCTCACAAATGGGCAAAAAAGCGAATTGTAAATGTCGTCCTCTTGTCCGCTGCAGCATTATTTATTGCATTTGCAGGATTCTGGGACGTACATCGAATCTTTCACTTCTCAGCACCTACAACCGGAGGATGGGCGTACCGTCGATTCCCAAGAAGAAGATATCATAAAATGGTGCAGCGCAGCGCTGTACGCCGGCGGAGCCGACACCGTATGTCCCTTTTTCATTACCAAAAGGTCCTGATGCAACCTCCAGCTATTTAGACGGTCTCCGCGCTATCGAGTTTCGTGCTACTCATGGCTCTGCACCCCGAGGTCCAGAAGCGCGCGCAGGCTGAGATCGACGAAGTCCTAGGCAGAGACCAGTTGCCTAGTCCAGGCGACGAGGCTTCCCTGCCTTACGTTTCCGCCGTGGTTCAAGAAGTACTCCGTTCCTCTCCGGTTGCTCCCATTGGTGCGCATATATAGTCTCATCTAGCGCGCATACGCTGATTTCCCGCAGGCCTTCCGCACAAGGTTACCGCTGACGACGAATATCTAGGCTATAGGATCCCCGAGGGCAGTACTGTGATTGCGAATATCTGGTAACGTCATATACTTGATACCATTGATACTGTGACTGAATACCCTGCAGGGCCATTGCACGCGACGAAGACCTTTATCCAGACCCGCTGGTCTTTGACCCCACCAGGTTCTTGTCAAAGAACCCAGAGGAGCGCCAGTGCGACCCGCGCAAATTTGCGTTTGGCTTTGGCCGGCGTATCTGCCCAGGTAGGCTGGGCAAATCCCGTCCGCACCCTCGATCACTGACTGGACTGTCGACACTAGGCGAGCATTTTGCCATTACAACCCTATTCTTCAATATCTCTGCTATCCTCCAACAATTCGATATTCGGAAAGCCCTGGACGAGCACGGTCGAGAGGTTGATCCGGTCGTTGAATATACGGCAACTATAACGAGGTACGTCAGACTTCTGTGCTCATTACGGCCCGGCTGAAGACCCTCGCATCTAGCCATCCGAAGCCATTCAAATGTCGGATCGAGCGTCGAGCGTCCGACTAGCGGCAGCGAAGCGCGTTCTTGTTCCGTTTCTTGCTCCTCGATGTTGTGATCCGTACATCCTGCCGACATACGCTCTGGCAGTCGTGTCGTTCGTCTACGGTGCGTGAATAATGCATAGAGCCGTTATGGTTCATTACCGTGAGGCGAATGGATGATACTGCGCACAGCAGCGCCGTGATTCTGCGCCTTGTGAGTCTCGGTTAGGTTATAATGCTCAAATTATGTATACTCTTGGCTGACCATCGCCGGACTTGATGACGACTGAGCGATGATCGAGCGCTAAGTTATCCTGGCGTTCTGCGGTCAGTCGGAAGAATCGGAAGTTCTCCCTTGCTCACAGCTTCTATGACTGCTGGCCTGCACCGATGAACGACTCTCCGACGAACAGAGAATACAGGAAAGCGGCAACAACGCATTGGTCGCCGTTTGATGCTGGCATGCTCAAGTCACGGTACGTAAGTAGCAGCGGATACAGACAGGTAAACATTCTGATAGGACCACAGTATCGCGTCCATACAAGCATATCATCTTGTTTAACTTGACTATCCGTTGCTACCAAGTTCTCAGCTAGCACTAGATGCCGAGCGCCCTCCTGGTGGACAAAGTCGTCTTCTACACCCTGTGCGAGGTTGATAGGCTAACTTTACCTCACTTTGTCTTGCTGGTCTCTAGAATGGTGAAAGCACCAAAGTGCATTCTTTGATTGCACTCTTCATTTCTTTCTCCCTAGCTACCTCCCACTCCAAAGCCAGCCTTCAACTCACTGACCAACCCATCCAAGTCCCCCTTATCCTCATCCTTCGGCAAGTCCTTCTCCTCGTCCAGGCATCTCTCGCACCGACACGCGCCAAATCCCCACTGCGCGAGCTGGATCCGCCGCTCCTTCAAACCCATATCCGGGTCCACGTAGCTCACAAACAATTCCTGCCCGACGTCGATGTCGGATTTTGCGATCACCGTGATTCGCGAGAGCGCAGTGCGCTGGTCGAGGTGCCGTACGGAGATGTTGGGCCGACAGGAGTGGTTCAGGTGAGAGTGGAGGACGTAGGTGCCGCCGTGGGTTTCTTGGTCTGTTCAGGACTTATTAGACGCACTGGCGGGAATGTGGAGGGCAGACGTACTGAGGTTCATGCGGCCTAAGGAGCGTAAAAATCCGTCGTATTCGAATAGTTCCTTTGCAACGTCCTCTCGAAGCGGCTTCTTGAGTATTTTGGCGAGTTTCTTCTTTGCGGACTCAGTCGGTGGATCTTGAAAGGCTTGTACGTATACCTGGTAGGCCTTCTTCCATATTGCGCGGTCGGGCTCCACTCCCTTGGCACTATAGGTCCATCAATACCGCCTGAACGAGTGAGCTCTAAAGCGATTGCCGGACGTACGCAAGATCAGCGAATCTCTCCTCCATCCCAAGCACCGCAAGCGCCTTCACGACCTTCCAATCCGCCTCGAATGCCTCCTCGCTCTGCTGGTACGCGAGCAACAGCCTCGCCGTACACTGTGCAACGGAGTGCAGCGCCTGCCAACTCGTCTGGCGGGCGAAGTTCACGAGTGGCACTGCAGCGGAGTTACGGGCGGGGCAGAGAAGGGGGTGCGTTATGGCCGACCGGGTGAGGCAGAGGCGGTTGCAGAAGCGGGCGGGGCAGTAGGCGGCAGAGATGGACGAGGGGCACTCGACTGCCATGGGTTTGTCTGTCAGAGGGGTGGAACAGTATGCGCATGCGCGGGAAGTGGCCTGCAGATCATAAATGCCCCTACCGAAATCATTTTGCTGGTGAGAGTTGGATGGAATGAGTGCGTTACCATTCGGGCGCTAAGACAAACGGGTCCTCTTTCCATATCACCTCTCCTTCGGCTATGGGAACTTTAGCTACCAGACCCTTCCCTTTTCTCTTCCCGAAGTCCTTGACCTCGACTTTGTCCGTCCATTTACTGATATCGAGTTCCTTGATAATTTGAGAGGAGGGGTATAGTCGGGGCTGCTTGGACGACGGTGGAGGTGCGTTGGTGAGGCCTTCATTCTGTAGGATCTTTCGGGTTCGCTTCTCGCTGACTGTCCAGTCTGGATGGCCGGCGACAAGCAGCGCATGAAGCTTGGGGATCCCTAGACTAGTATTTTCGCTTTTGAGAGCAATCAATGTCTGCTTGAGTTCATCTTCGCTTGGAACGACCGCCGACATAACGAACTCTGCTAAATAACGGTGAAACTGGAGGTCCTGGCTCGCCGACGGATTACTCTTACCTCTCTCGTTAAGACCTCGGTGTTCCTACTCAATGAACGGTGTTGAGATCGTCAACACCTGTTCGAAGCGCTGAAGGGAGGTTGCGTAAGGAGATGCAGGTGGGTAGTCGGGAACCTTGCTCTGCATGTTCGTGGTACAAATCATGGAAAACCTAATTTGTCCACGAGCCATTATGGCGGGTAATCGCATCGGAATTCGCTCAGCTGCCCTCGATACGGATTCCATTGTCCATTAGACGTGCATGCAGTAAAGCTACAGAGGATCGGATATAATAATAGGACTCCTTAGGGTAATACAAGAGGTGTTAGCATCTACAGCAAGGACCAAGAGCGTGGATCAGGCGAGCGATAACTTGACCGAAAGCTATAGCTGCATGGGTACATCGTTTGTTTTGTCGTCTTCATCCGCCATGAGATCGTTTGCGGATGGTACTGCGGCTGAGGTAGCGGCGCCTGCAGACGCATTTCCGTGCTGAGGTGGTGAGACGTCCCTATTGAAGGCCGTCAGCAAGGTCACGATGGAGTGGCGACGCAGAAGCTAAGTGAGAAGGGAAGGAAGAGGACAGACATATCTCCCAGCGGAGACTGCAGAAAGACCCTGGAGTCGAAGACGCACCATTTGATCTGAAACCTCGTCACCCTCGGCTTCGTGCTAATATCCCTCACCAGCTGCTCAAACACAATCTGTTTCGGCGGGTTTTCCTTCATCTCCTCATTATCGTACTCCGTGTTCTGGTAGTATCCGACGCGAACGAACTCTTGCTCCTTATACGACCCCGTCAGAATCAGCGCAGCCACACCAAGTACGTCTTCTGGCGGTATCTTGGACGGCGATGGTGATGATCCCTCGAATTCGAAAGAGTTCACGCCGACAGGAACAGGTCCAACTAGGCAATCGTCTAGCTCCTGGTCGAGCTCTTCGTTATCCGGTGATGACACGTAGATGAGCCGCCACTCGAGGTCTTATGGCACGAAAATGCGTCAGCTCGCCACGGATATAGCTTTGCTGGAGTCGGGATTACTCACCATCTGGAAGCGGCGCGACGCATTCGAAAGTTACGCGAAAATGATACGGGTCCAGGAAACGTGCAGGATTGTTAAGGAATTCCACGTTCTGCAACAACAAATCGAGCGACTATTGCTGCGAGTGGGACTAATACGTACCCTAATTGTGACGATGGACATTTTGGTAGCGTAGCTGCAGGTATGGGCAAAATAGAATATGGCTGCAGGCGTAAGCCGTGAAGGTGGCCCGTGGACGCGTCGTGCGCGATGGCACGTGACATAGTTGAGACCATTAATTGATACTTAAGTAATATCGCAAACAAGCTGCATATGTACAAATATAGATTAATAAACAAACCCTTACGGCATACATAACGCACAATAATCGCTTATCCTTACCGTCGCCGCCACCGTTCTGCACGACGCGGAGGCATTTCTGCTGGACGCGCAGGCCGCAGCTGGATACGTCATTAGAGACCTGTGAGCTGCCTGCTAGTGCCATTCTATGTCCGAGATCCCTCTGCGCACCCTCGGACGCAACAAACACTCCAAAGCTGGCTACTCACGCATCAACGACCCGGACGAGGCGAACGGACACGCGGATACCACCCATAGGCAGGATACCAATACCTCTGTAAACGGCAAGATGCAGTCGAATACATGGGCATCCAGGACAGCGTCTTCGAGAAATGGTGGAAGTAAGAGTAAAGGCAAGGGCAGGTATGTGGACGAGCCGGAGGAAGAGGAGACGTTACTTGGCGAGGATGAGCGAGAAAGGAGGAGTGAGGAGGCGGATGTACGCTCGACACGCTCTCAGTCTTCACAGGCATGTCCTTCGCCAGTGTGTCTGTGCCATAATTCATTGTCATACGGGAGCAGCGAACGTCGATTCTCCGCAAGTCCAGTTCCAAGGACAAGTCTCGTACTGTACCCCTACGGCCGCCAGGTGCGTATACAACCCAATCGGGGATGAATAGAATGGATACGAATCCTGAGTCAGAGAAACTCCAGAACCGCTATCCCTCCAACATTGTCCGCAACCAGAAGTACAACGCCTTCACGTTCCTACCGATCGTATTCTACGAGCAGTTTAAGTTCTTCTTCAACCTCTACTTCCTCCTAGTAGCCCTCTCCCAATTCATTCCAGCACTGAAGATCGGTCAGTGGTCGCGAGACTCACATGTACTTCAAAACGCATTACTGACTTCGTATTCGCAGGTTTCATCGCGACCTATGTCGCACCGTTGGCCTTCGTCCTCTGTGTGACAATGGGCAAGGAGGCGTACGACGACTACCAGCGCTACCTGCGCGACCGCGAAGCCAACTCAGCTCGGTACCTCACTCTAGACGCTACGGAGCCCATAGACAACGGCCCGCATACTCGCTCGGTGCCCTCTTCTACGCTGCGTGTCGGCGACCTGGTCGTTCTGGAGAAGAATCAACGCGTGCCGTCGGACTTGGTGCTGTTACGGACATCAGACAGCTCGGGAACGTGCTTTATCAGGACGGACCAGCTGGACGGCGAGACGGACTGGAAGTTGCGGGTTGCGGTTCCTGCCTGTCAAAAGTTGGGTTCTGACAAGGATTTATTAACTGTAGACGCCGAGATATATGGTGAGTTAGGCATGCACATTCGTACCGCGCTGTGCATATGACAGTCCTTTAGCCGACGCACCCATCAAGGACATCCATACTTTTATTGGCACATTTACTATCAACTCTCCGCCCATTTCTGCGGACAGTGGCGACGTCCCTATGATGCCCGTGCCGACCGTGGAACCACTGACAGCGGAAAATATGCTCTGGGCAAATACGGTCCTGGCTGCAGGCTCCGCTGTAGGTCTGGTAGTGTACACAGGGCCAGAGACCCGTGCTGTAATGAACACCAGTCATCCGCAAACGAAAGTGGGCTTGCTTGATCTTGAGATCAACAGACTTGCGAAAGTAAGTGAGTCTTGTTCCGATCGTCTGTGTGGAACAGGGAGATATATAATGTCATAAAATTGTAGATCCTCTGTGCTGTAACCTTTGCCCTGTCGTTGGCTTTGGTAGCTCTCAACGGCTTCCGGGGATTATGGTATATCTACGTGTTCAGGTTCTTGATTCTGTTCTCGTCAATCATACCTATTAGGTACTTGCTTCTTGTGGAGAATCGCCAGGCTGCCATTGACCACTTGCTGTTGCAGTCTTCGTGTAAACCTTGACATGGGGAAGACCGTTTACGCTCACCAGATCGAACACGACAGTGAGATCCCCAACACCATCGTCCGAACGAGCACGCTTCCAGAGGAGCTCGGGCGCATTGAATACCTCCTCAGCGACAAGACAGGAACTCTGACACAGAACGGTACGTCCGATTGACATTCTATGCCATCCTTAATCTAATCACGTTGTGAAGAGATGGAGATGAAGAAACTGCACATGGGGACCATGTCGTATGGCGCGGACTCGATGGACGAGGTCGCGCATCAGCTGTCGGTGGCTCTTGGTGCGTCACCCGATCAAGGTGAGTAGTCCCCACTTTGATAAGCCTCTGCGACTAATGCAACTATCCTAGCCCATAAGAGACAAGGTTCTATGATGACGGGAGTGCAATTGGCTACCAGAGGTTGCAGGGACATGTCTTCACGCGTGAAAGACGTCGTTCTGAGCCTTGCTCTGTGCCATAACGTGCGTTTACTTCGCAAGTTATGTTCATACCACCTTTGACTGCATCTCGGTTTCGTAGGTTACTCCAGTTACGAACGACGATGGGACCGTCACTTATCAAGCCTCATCTCCTGACGAAGTTGCCATTGTCCAGTGGACCGAATCTGTTGGGCTTACGCTTGTTTTTCGGGACCGAACTCGGATTGAATTGCGGACCCCTACAGGAGCCCGGATCAACTTCGAAGTTCTGGATATCTTCCCATTCACGTCCGAATCCAAGCGTATGGGCATCGTCGTTCGAGACGCCCAGTCTGGCGAAATCACGTTTCTCCAGAAGGGTGCTGATGTTGTGATGGCGAAGATCGTGCAGCGCAACGACTGGCTTGAGGAGGAATGCGGTAACATGGCTCGGGAAGGCCTACGGACCCTCGTAATGGCGCGAAAGCGCTTGAGCGAGCAGTCATACGCTGATTTTAAGGAGCGTCATCACGAGGCTAGCATTAAACTGGAAGGCCGCAACGAAGCGATGGCTACCGTCGTCGCTGAAACTCTCGAGCACGACTTAGAGCTGCTAGGACTGACCGGCGTCGAAGATAAATTACAGGACGAAGTCAAATCCACGCTGGAGCTACTGAGGAATGCCGGTATCAAGATCTGGATGCTCACTGGTGATAAGATCGAGACCGCCACTTGTATCGCAATATCGACGAAGCTTGTCGCGAGGAATCAATATATTCATCAGGTTGCCAAGCGTCCGTGTTTTCCTATCTCAAGTTACACGACGTCTGACCTGAGTAATCGACAGTCAAAACGTCTAACGAAATTCGGGACCAGTTGGAATTCCTGCAATCCAAGTTGGACTGCTGTCTGATCATCGACGGTGAATCTTTGCAGGTAAGCAAGTTCTTGAGATATTACCAAATGTCGTTGACGTTTCTGTTAGTTATGCCTGACATTGTTCAAGAATGAGTTTATCGAAATTGCAACGAAGCTTTCGGCTGTCGTCGCCTGTCGATGCTCCCCGACGCAGAAGGCAGATGTCGCACGCTTGATAAGGCAGTTCACGAAGAAGAGAGTTTGCTGTATAGGGGACGGTGGTAATGATGTTAGTATGATCCAGGCTGCTGACGTCGGTGAGTCGTTTCAACGTTGCCACGTCGACGA
Source organism: Heliocybe sulcata (assembly GCA_004369045.1). Lineage (NCBI taxonomy): Eukaryota > Fungi > Basidiomycota > Agaricomycetes > Gloeophyllales > Gloeophyllaceae > Heliocybe > Heliocybe sulcata. The sequence goes on along the minus strand of ML213520.1, from coordinate 195,458 downwards.
CATGTTAAGTTCTATCTGCAGGCGTTGGGATAGTCGGCAAAGAGGGAAAGCAGGCCTCATTAGCTGCCGACTTCTCTGTTACTCAATTCAGCCATCTCACCAAGCTTCTGATGTGGCATGGACGCAACTCCTATCGCCGCTCAGCCAAACTGGCGCAATTCGTCATTCATCGCGGTCTCATTATCTCTATCATGCAGGCCGTGTTCTCAGCCATCTTCTACTACGCCCCTATCGCCTTGTATCAAGGGTGGCTTATGGTTGGCTATGCGACTGTCTACACAATGGCACCCGTATTCTCTCTCGTCCTCGACCGTGATGTCAACGAAGATTTGGCATTGCTGTACCCCGAGCTCTACAAGGATCTGACGAAGGTAAGACTTGTGCTCCAAGTCCAAATACACAACTCTGATGCTACCCCAAGGGACGGGTACTATCCTATAAAACCTTCTTTATGTGGCTTATGATCAGTCTCTACCAAGGTTCGTATTTTGTGGTACCGCGTGAACGTCCTATCGATTTACTTCTCCCCACGTAGGCGGCGCCATCATGATCATGTCTCTTGTCCTGTTCGAGAACGAATTCTTGAATATAGTCGCAATCTCATTCACCGCTCTTATTTTGAACGAGCTCATAATGGTTGCCCTCAAGATTACAACATGGTTCGTGTTCTCCATTCTCAGATTGACTGTTGTTCCGATTGACTGTTGTACACCTTTATTTAGGCATCTTTACATGATTATATCCGAAATCGTCACACTGCTATTATACGCCGTCAGTATAGTCTTTTTGCCGGAATATTTTGGTCAGTCTGGCATATTATAACACGTCAATTCTCTCATTTGACCTTTCTTCACAGATTTGTCTTTCGTGGTTTCGGTACGATTCGTATGGAAGGTTGCAGTTATAGTGGCGATCAGCGCACTCCCGTTGTACATTATCAAGTTCGTCAAGAGCCGCGTTGCACCAGCAGCGTCCAGTAAATTATTGTAGCTCCGGACTCATCATATCTTACGGAATCTTTATGAGTATCCTTTATTTCATGTCAGTGGCATGCGCAGCAAAGCAGGTATTGCAGGAGGGTCGAACGATAAAAAAAAATGCGAATGCAGAAAATGCAAATGATAGACGCTAGCTGCCATTATGTGGGGCCGATGAAGGTGCGTGATGAAGGAAAGGACTAGCAAAAAAGTTTGTTGCCGACGGATGCCACTCTGGAGGAGCAGGGTTTACCCCTGCCCACAGCATATTAGCTGCTGCTCCGGGAGCACGAGGGGATCCGAAACCGGGAGGAGAACCCCACGGCGGTCTAGCAGCATCCTGAGGACTAGTAGCGCCCCAGACTTGGCCGACAGGCGCATTGACCACTCGCCTAGGCGGAGCAGTCACGACCTCATCGTCATCCGCGGCCAAAGCAGATGAACCTAGAGTGCCCTTAGGACTAGGTGACCGGCATACTGGAGAGCCCGAGCCCGCCGAACCCGAAGCGTCGCCAGATGCAGCAGGTCTAGCAATCGGAGCAACAACAGGCCGCGTTATCGGTCCTGGATCCGCGTTGGAAGGTTGCCGACTAGGGCCGGGCGCCAAGGTAGGCGGAGGAGACGCCAGAGGATTACCAACAGACTTGCTGGGAGGAGCAATGGGTGGCGGCGGCACACCGCGACCGAAGACGGGAGCATCGAAAGCAGGTCCATTGCCGAATGTCCGAGGCAGAGCAGAAGGGCCTAAGTTCGGAGGCGGTCCTGGCGGCATCGGCCCTGGTACAAAGCCACCAAACGACGTCGAGGGCGTAAAAGGCGTTCGGGGAGACATAGCTTGCGGAGGGATAACACCACCACCCGGAGAGTAGATAGGTGTGGAGGGAGGGATATGCGGTGTGTGGGCAGTAATCGGTGTCACAGGCTGAGAAGCGGTAACGACGATTGGCCTCGGCTGGTGAGGCTGAGGCTGCTGCCGAGGAGGCTGGACAAGAGGGGCCGGAGCTTGCGCAGGCTTATTGAGGATCTTCTTCGGAGCGACGTTGTTGGGAGGCGACCGCGGCTGAGACGAGCCCGCAACGGGCCCATTAGTGCGAGGCGAGGGAGGCGGGCGAGAGTTGGCTGCCTTGGCTGCGGCACGCTGCTGCTGCTGTTGCTGCTGCTGTTGCAGTGCGGCACGCTCCTTGGCCTCCTTCTCTGCCTTCTCTTTCTCCTCCTTCTCCTTCGCAAGTCTCTCTTCCCGGTCCTTGCGCTCCTTCTCTTCTCGCTCGCGCTTAGCTGCCTCAGCAGCCGCCTTATCAGCAGCCAGCTTTGCCTCGCGCTCCTGCTTAAGCTTGCGCTCCTTCTCCTCTTTCTCTCGGCGCTCAGCCTTCAGCTTGTCCTCCTTCTCCTTGCGCTTGCGTTCGCGCTCGGCTTCCCGCTCCTTTTCTTCCGCTAGTCGTTTACGTCGTTCCTCCTCCTTCCGCGCTCTCTCCTCCTCTGCGGCCTTGCGGGCAGCCTCACGCCGAGCACGTTCCTCGTCCCGCTTCTTGCGTTGCTCCTCTTCTAGTGCAGCTTGCCGTACTTTCTGAGTGGCCTCCTCCGCAGCCTTCTCAGCGGCCTTCGCGGCCTTCTCCTCCTCCTTTGCCTGCTTCTGAGCCCTTATACAGCATCTGTGTTAGATCATCAATGACGTAGATCGAGATATTACGCACTGTTTCTTAGCCTTCTTCTTCTGGCTCTGGCTCTGCTTCTTGACGTCCTTCTCCTTGAGCGCCTTCTCCTCCTCCTCCAGCTCACGAAGTAACTGCAACTGTCGCTCCTGCGCGACCTTCTCGCGATACGCCTGGAGGACTCGCTGTTCGAACATTCGCGCTGCGAAAATGGAGAACATCCGCTTGCCCTCCTCCATCTTCTGCTCGTCCGTCATAACTTCCTCCTCCTCCTCTTCGTCATCATCGTCCTCTTCGTCCTCCTCGTCATCATCCTCACCATCATCATCATCGTCCTCCTCCTCGCTATCATCCTCCACGTCGCCAGCTGCCTCCTCTTCCCGCTGCATGCGCCGCTCAGCCAGCTGCTCCATCATCTCCAAGAACTTTTGCCCGTCGTTCTTCAAGAGATCATCAGCAACAGTCAGGATGTTACCTGGTCCTGTGGATGAGTTAAGCCCAAGAGATACATAAAGGTCTGCGCCACATGCCTGTGACGGTAAGGTCTCCAAAGGTGAAGAGCCCATCCCGTTCCGTCTTGGTCCCATTCGGCCGTCTTCCGCGCCCAGCAGCATTCGTCCGACCTCGTGTCACCTTCCCATCCTCCTCTTCCTCACCATCTCCCTCCTCTTGCTCCTCGTCCTCCTCATCGTCTTCTTCCTCTTCCTCATATTCCTCTTCCTCTTCATACTCCTCCTCCTCTCCGTCATCCTCGTCGAACTCGCTCTCTGGTGGCTTGACGGCTTTCCGGCCGTTTGGCACAGAGTTCTTGATCCGCTGCGGTAATTTCGGACCGCCGATAACAGCGCCGTTCTTATCGAGTTCGACACTGCCTGGAAAAGGGCCCGGCCCAGGGGGAGGAGGTATTGTGCCGCCGGAGGAGACGTATCGCTGCTGGTAATTCGCGTACTGTTCTAGCTCATCGTAGTATGCATCGTACAGTACCTCGAGCTCTTCCTCTATGGCATTCCTATAGCCGAACAAGGTGATGGTGCATGCAAACGAGGAATAAGATCCAAAGAGTCGATAGAGCATGGAAAACGAGCCATCGGTGTCAGCGAAAAATTTGCAGGCCAAGCAAGAGATGAACAGACCGCTTCCGCCCACACACCGCACAACTACACGAGTGCTTTTGCTGCTCCTTCATCTTCTTGAGCACGGCCTCTTTCTCGACTTTAACGAGATTGCGCCGCTCGTCCTCTCCCAGCCCTAGCCAAAACTCCTTAATGCGCTCCCTCTCCTCCGCCGAGTTCGTGCTCCATATCTTGTTCGCCTCCTTGCTTTTCGCAGACGGCGTGGACTGTCCAGCAGCGGGCGGACGTGGTTTCTGTGGCGCGGAAGCATTGGAGGACGGCGGCGATGGGTGGTGATGGGGATGGTTATGGGGATACGCGTGAGCAGAGACAGGAGCTTTTGACGCGGCACGCGCCGTCCGACTTTGCGGCGGCGGGTTCGGCGTCGTCGGAGCCGACGATGAGTAGGACATTGGCTGTTTTCCAGCCGCTCTCGAGCTCGGCGGCGGGTGGCCAGCAGTCGTGCGCGCGGCGGGCATGGGGTTACTGGCAGAAACAGGCGCCGGAGGATTTGTCACTGCCATTGTCGGGCTCCCTGCCGGTGGCGGTCCCCTCGGCACCAGATTCGGCGCCGGAACTGCCGGAACCGGTTCCATAACGGGAGGTGGCGTCGAGATTCCATTACTTTTCTTCTTTTTCTTTTTGTTTTTCTTGCGTTTTGTCGATTCGTCGTAGCCGTTTGTCTGCACTTCGCGGTGGTAGGCCCCGTTCGGCCTTGAGTGTGCCCCTTCGTAGCTGAGCGTGAATTGAGACCGTTGTGTCGTTACTCGCGGGTCAAAGCCCTCCATGTCGTCCATGTTTTCGTCGACTTCGTCTTCGCTGAAGTACTCTTCCTGATCGTATCCTTGTTCGTCAACGCCAAAGTCATCAAACAGCACGACATTCGCCTGCGCCTGCGCCTGCTGATCCGCGGCAGAATGGACAGCGCTTGCAGCCACCTGCTCCATTACCGAATTCAGCGCCGGATCGGAGAATATCGATGGGTCAAAGGACGCGGGGTAAGCACCAGGAGGGTACCCTGCCGAGCCTTTCGTTGGACCGTTCTTGACGCCTGACTGGACCATCTGCTGTGCGATCGCGTACAATGCTTGAGCCTACACCTTCGCGTTACAAGACGCCACAAAAGAAGAATGTGGACAGCGTACAAAATTCCGTATGTGGGCCGGCAAGGAATCCCAGTACTCATCATCTTCAGGAATACCCCCATGTGGATCCGCATCCATCCTCCGATACAGCTCGTTCGCCGTTGCTACAAGCTCAGCCTGGGCGAAGTCAGCCGGATTAAGTCTTGCAGCAGCAGCAGACGCGGAGAGGGACGCCGTAGTCGACAGATGCACTGACTCGAGTTCCGGCGATAATCCCGTCCGTGGCGAGCCCATCGCAGGCTCCAGCTCGGGCAATGGAGACTCATCGTAGTCATAGTCTTCGTGCGATGCCACAACGTCCGCCTCGCCATTCCTCCCTTTCCCCTTCTTCTTTTTCTTCTTCTTGCCGTTCACTGCCTGCGACGGGCTGTTAGGCGTGGGCGCGGAGGGCGGTGTATTCGAGGAGGGAAACGTCCGACCAGGCATCGCGGGTTGTTTGACTTTCTGCTTCGTCGCAGCCATAATGACGATACCAGCCGGGCGCTAGCGCTCGGATAAGAGTGTCCTAAGATCGACCAAGGGAGTCGTAGAGCTTGCTGAAAGCGCGCGATGGAGGCCAAACGGGATCAGGAGTATCCGGCTGGTGAGTAATCGTGCGACAAGGCCAGAAACAGTGCACAATGCCTAGCATGAGTCTTGCGACGTAAATAATACAAGTAGAACTCACGTTTCCGGATATAATCTGCCTCTGCGACCTTGAACGGAGCCTATGTCGATAATCGAAAGTGGTCAAGGCTGGAGGCGCTAAGGCATTAAGTCTCGCCGGCGCCGGGATATCCCACGCAGCTTAAATATTGTTATTTTGTGTTATCGGCCTTTGATTTAATTACGGCCTTACGGTCCTATGGCGCCGGGACGGGTTGCGATAATCAGGATTGTGTCCGAATGGGTCGATCAGTGCAGCCATTGTACTACATAAAAGTCTAGCTCCTGGATATTCACCACGAAACGTACTTATATGCAATGCACTAGAAGCTGCAAGATGTATCACGAAGTGGGAATGGACATTTATGTCGACATCCCCAGTTATCACGGTAAACCGACTACAATCCTACCACAAACCCGCCGGTCCCTACAGACTCCAGCTGGATCTGCCCGTCCGCATACGACGCTCCGCTATCATACACCTGCGTAACTTGCCCAAGCGCCCCGGGCAACAACGTAGCCAGATCAAGCGTGGTGTTGAAGTAATTGAGATTCGTCACCAGCACGAGCGTCTGCGTGCCGACAGTCCACAACCCAACATCGACGCGGTTTGCTGTGTACTGCTTGGAGATGGCTGAGGGGGAGAGTATGAATGATTTGAGGGTGGGCAAGGCTTTCCCGAGGACTGTTGCGGAGTTGGTGATGTCGTCGGTGGTGGGGGCGTTCCAGGGCACTATGCCCAAGCCTCCGTGGTTAACGCCAAGGATGCTTTGGACGATCCACTCCTTTCCGCTGGGTACCTCATTCCAGAACCTGGATCAAAATCTAAGTGTCTGGGAAGGAACGTCGACAATTGCAATGTAACGCACTGGGAATCCCCGAAAGCCTGAGGAACAGTCCACAAAGCCTTGGTCCTATCCCACCCAAGCACCTCAAACCTCTCCCTAAACTCATCCATCCTGTTCGAAATATCTTCGAAGTCACCCACACAGTTATCGCACCCACAGCACCCATAATCCGGTGTACACTCCGTATTATATTCCACCGACCACGTCGCATTGATGCCGATCGGGTATGTATCCTGCATGAGAATATCCGCGCCGGAGGAGTACTCTGGGAAGTAATAGTCCTGGCAATTCAGCACAAGGGAGACGGGGTGGTAGCCGTCGAGCGAGTAGATCAGGTCGTACGCGATGGACGTTGCGTTCAGAGGGTCGCCGGAACCATCGGGCTCGTCGCCTGTGTACCAGAGAAGAAGGTTGGTGCGGTTCTTGAACATGTTGACTTGCTCGGTTACCGCGCTGAAATTCTGGTAATCCCTGAGAGCCGTTTGCTACATTTAGAAGGGTAAGAGATGAGAAGGATACTCATACATACCATCGCATGTCGTACATGAGATACAAACCCAACTCGGCCATACGGTCAATGACGAGGCTCAGCTGGGTCAAGTTGTCATACGGAGGCACGGGGTGGACCTGATACCTATTAGTAGAGATAACCCAGGAAAACAAATCAGACTCACAATAGTGTAACTGCAGCAAGAAGATCTGGTCTGCGCCGTACTCGGGGATGCTGTACCACTCACCCTCTAGACGCGATATCATCCAAGATCGACAAATTATAGTTGGTCTCCAGGTAGCCTCCCCAGTTCGTGTAGAACCCAAGCGCGAATACAGAGCCATAGGGTCCGGAAGGGTTGTTCGCAGGTCTAGCGAGCAAACTACCCGAACGTAGGTCCATCTTCGTAACAGAGCCTGATTCAGGGCTGGGCAAATACGACAGGGCAGTCGTAGCTTGAAAAGTCTGAGTTTTCCCAAGAGAAGGAGAGTACGTAGCACTGCAAGAGACATTGTACGCCGACGTCTGCGTCTGCAACCCCTCAAGCGAGAAGGGCAACTCCGCCTTGCTCGTGTTCAGCGGTACGACACCCGTAGTGAGGAACTTCCCATTGGCCGTAACGGTCACTACCAGCTCTCCGAGCGGGCCGTCCGACGAGAAGGTGATCGGAGCGGCTCCGCTGATCTGTTGGTAGGTAATGGGAGTGTCCACGATGATGGCGGCAGGCGTGAAAGCATCCTCCTCCAGGTATGGTTTGATCGCTGGTGCGCAACGGAAAGCAAGCAACGGCTCGGCCGAGGTCGCAGGCAGAGTGAATTCACCGCCTGGCGGGACGATAGGCGACCCGACTGTGTAATCCTTTCCACACCTAGGAAAGACGTCTCAAAAGCGCAAGGACACCCGAGAGCTACGAAACACACCATGTCTGCGCCAGCGCGCCGGCCAAGGCGCACGAACCAAGGAGTAGGGCATGCAGACGAGCCATGGGTCCCAGCACCGCGCCCGTTGCGACTTCCTGCGAGATATAAGCTAGTGACCAAGAACATCATGTGAGAAGGCAAAAGAAGTCGGCGAGCATGCTGGGCTGCTGCCAAAATTATCTCGATAAGACCATTTATTTACGGGTCTCGGCTAATGAACCGACATCATCGCTGGGCGCTAAAGTTGATCGTTATGCCCTCGCGGTCGATCCGAGGCCATAGTTCGTGCCTTCTTCCCCAGGAAGTAAGTCTTGTCGGCTATGTAGGCCATTCAATCATCTTACGGTTTGCGACTCGCGACTGACAAGAATCAAGATACCCACCTGCTTTATGGAGCATCTGGTTATGCATGGGACGACAGGGTCAGCTCCTTAAGTGGTGGTGATATAGTGGGCCAACATTGCGACAGGAGAGTGTAATTCCCAGTCTCGAGTTGGGAAGGATGTCGTATCTTGTTCGTAGGTGAGGAATTAGGTAGATAAATTCAGCTCCATATTAGACGAGGTCCTGCAAACTGTTACTTACCTCGACAAGCTGCGCACGTTTGCCCCGTATATGTTTCAGATTTCCAGATCCAGCTGGACGGCACCAAGTTAATTTGCCGTCGGGGTATAAGCAATTAAGTGTATTCTTACGATGGAGGGGTTTCCTTACGATGTCTCAGAACATGGCCGGAGGTGCTCTCAGGTATTCAGGGAGTCCAGGGAGTCACGATCCCAAACCAAAAGCATGCGGGAAGAGTGAGGAAGTTGAAGTCGAATTAATTTGGTGTGGCACAAGACCGGAATGCAGTGGCATAGGATTACCACAAATGGGCAGAACCGGACGTATGTCGTGTTGCACAAGGGGCAAGTAACCTGCCATTTACTACAGTAGTACAACAAACCCTCTAAAATGTTCAGAGATACAGTATACCCATAAATACATACTAGAGAAAAGACAGCAGTTGTCTAACAGTAGCGATAGCGGTTATAAAGCGAAAGAATACCGCGAAGGTGCAAAGCGCCGGGATCCGGAGGCCCGAAGCGCATAATTTACTCTAGATTCTAGAGGAGTGGTTCGCAAGCTCGCAGAGCGTTTACGCGACGATGATCTGCTTGGTCTTGGGGAAAGTGTCGATAACTTCGCTTGATATGTTCAGGAGGTCGATGACGACTTGCTGAGGCATCAACGCAAGCCTGCAAAGCCAGAAATTAGTATCTGATGACCAGTGCATGGGTGCAAGGACTGACCATTGCGTGGCACTGAAGTCAGCAAACTGAGGGGCCTTGAAAAGTTCAAGGAAGATTAGCGGCTCCGTGGGAGACATGTTTTTGATCTACAGGACGACAGATAAGTAGCTGTATATCACAGGTGGCACAGGAGGCAACCCACATAGTGACCGTATGAGACGGGGAAGACACCGGTGTCGCCAGCCTGGAAGTCGAACGTACGAGCGGTAGCAGAGCCCGCAAAAGCTGTTGCACGTCCCGTGCCGGAGACGATGTACAGCCATTCTACATAAAAACGTTTAGGACAGTGTCTCTAATATTATGATGAAAGGCTGAGACGCACCATCTGCGGTGTGCCAGTGCAGCTCGCGCATGGCGTTCGGCTCGACGTAGACCAAGGCGCTTGCGAGCATGGTGGAGACCTAAAGAGAACGCCTTCAGTGCCATGTTCGGATATGGTGCCGAGGATGACTTACCGGGAAGTTAGTCACCGAGTCCTGAATCTTCGCCCACCCTCCAGGAGCCACCGTCTTGTTCTGCTGGGAGATGTGGAACACATAAGGGTTCGGGACCTCGCCCTGCGGGTCCGGAATCGCCTGCTGGCTCGCATCCCCGAGCTGTGGAGGCGGCACGGTAGACTCTAGGATGTACGGATCCGTCTTGGGAATGTTGGCGAATACACTGGTGTTCACGCCAAAATTCTGCGCCACAATGTCTACCGGGGTATGCGCGAGCCAGTCCGACATCATGAAGGTGGTTCCCAGGGCGTCGAAGTTGCCATCGGTGAAGATGAGGAGGATTTCGAGACCAGAGTCGAGGGCTTGGATGGAGTGCGGGACGCCTGGCGGGAAGCTGGAGTAGAGACAAATGTCAGATAGTTGTGATTACAATGTTTCGTAGGACTTACTAGTAGATGTCGGGATCTGAACCGTTGATAGGGCCTTTGAGGTCAGAAATGTAGCTTTTACCGCTCGAGTCGACGGCAGCGATACGGCCGGTACCACCCAGGATGTATCCCCACTCGGCAACGCGATGCCAGTGTCTACGATGGATTACGTGAGAACACGGCATTTACGAAGGCAGAATAAATGACTAACAATTCACGGTACGCATTAGGAGCGAGGCGTAATTCCGCGCCCGCGATATCCTTGGCTAGACAGAGTAGTAAGTTAAAATTGGCTGAGCACCATAATACTCAAGGACACGTACATGGTGGTAAATCGGTAATGACCGTCTCTCGAACCCAGCCACCCTGCAAAATTCGGGTTAGAAAGGGTCCATAGCGCAATGATTGTTACAAACCTTCAACAGCCTCGTATGGGACTGAGCCATGCTCCACTTCAAATTAGGCACGACACCTGGATAATCGGTCAGAGAATAAATAAGCATCTAATGGCAGATAACTCACCGGCATCCGTAGTAGGCGGAGCGACATTATCCGGGTTCTCTTCATCAATCCCAGTGTTGCTCGGGGACAAGAACGATGCGCCGTTAGCACCACGCTCAGGCTCCGGCGTAGACCCGGTGAAGTTAGCGACCTGGCCAACATCCGGTCCCGTGATGGAGTCGCGCTTCGCGGTCTCGACTATAGGCCTCAGGTGGCGTGTCTTGACACCCGCTGCCTCACGGCGCGCGAGATGGAGGAGAGGCTTGACGCCAGTGTTATTCCGTTTCATGAACTGCTTGACCTGCTCATCGTCGAGGGGCGACGCAGTGGCTAACACGGCGCAGAGGATGGGCAAGAGCGCAGTCAAGAGAGAGAGGCGGGCCATCTCGGATGGCGATAGGTTGCCGGGGAGCGGGAGCGGGGGGAGGGAGAGGGACTGAAGGTGTGGTGAGGCAATTGCGCCTGAAGATCATTTATACAGAAGTCGTTCGCCTCTTTTGATGCAAAACGATGCTCGCTTGGCTTGTTCGTGCCATCCCCCGGTCGTGCCGGACGAGAACGTATCTCACTACAGTACCTGTGCTGGGGTAATCTCCGCGCGAACGTGACAGAACGAAAGCTGGGAACCAAAGGATTCACATGCTGCATCTAATCAGGGAGGGTTTCAAGCGCAGCTTTGGATTTACCTGCAGCTGGACGCCACCGTGGCGGCTTCAGAGATCCATCCATTCCCAGTTCTCCTACCTCAAGTCCATATGGACTTTAAGATAAGAAGAGTCTACACTTATCAGAATGCACTCACAATGGAAGGAGGGCCTCGGACGGGATCCTCTGCCCAGCCCGGGGTGGATCTGAACGCGCCGGCGACCAGTTACGCGTAATCCGCTCTTAGATTAGCGCAATAGGCGGTGCAAATCCCGGCAGCTCCATGGTGGTATGGGAAGGGCAGGCAGAATCGCGAGACAGAGACATCGGCTGGTTTGCATACGGCGCTTCGACCATTGGAAGACGCGAGCTGATGGATGGCACCATCAAAGCGTGATGCACACAAGATATGGCTGTAAATTCGGAATTCGCCTGGTACAGCTCGGCTTCTGTGCATGGTATAAGCAAGGAACGAGACTCGAAGTTGGCGGCAACCAAATCTACGGGGCCGAGGTGACAAACAAACTGCTATGGCAGCTGCATCAGAACAAGGAGCTCGCAGAGAAGAATTCGGAATACTTCATGCAATTCGGAATATCTCATGCCTACGCGCAGCCACAGCTCACCAAGGTGAAGTCTCTTGGATCGCAGTACACAGCATAAGACGGCATTCGGTTCCAGGAGTATTCCCGCATCATCGACATAGAGGCTGGGGAGCTCGAGAGGGAAAGTGGTCTGCGTCAAATCCGAATTCCCACAGCGCGCGCCTTCTACTGTACCACCACAAGGCTGTCAGGCTACCGCTCAATTTGCAGTAGCTCTCTACGACAAGGCGATGTTCGTGGCATCGAACAGTATTGTAACGCAGACAGTGCTCGTCACTTTGCTAAGGTATCGCACGAAAGTCGATTCACACTGGAACGGAGAGTCTAATGCTCGGGTATTGATGACTTGTTAGGTGCCTGTTGTTTGCTTCATGCCGAAAGTATCTTCTTCGGAGCTTGTACCATGACCTGCAGTCTCTATCTTCACCAGAAGGCCAGGATGTCCCCATGCATGGCCGAGGAGTATCGGAAGACGTGGAACTGGGTACGCTGCCAGCACCGTCAACGTCCTCCGGCCAGTCAGCCTCTCTGAAGAGGAGGCGACCACTGCATTCTACTCTCTCTCGAGGTCTATTCGCAATATGCTTCTCCGAGAGTTGTGTTCTATTCTTTCTCTTGATGTGTCAGGGCTTGGATATTTTAGATGCACGGTGGGTCTACGTTATGCAATCAGAACTGTCAGATGAAGTGCGCCCGTTGGTCCCCATGCAACGCATTATCAGATTGTTTGGGAGTATACATCATGCCTCGTCGGGTACGAAATATGATGCGTACTTCCATACAAACGGCTACGGAACCGACTATGTCGCCGTCTGGTCCTCTCAAGGCTATTTGCGGCGCACTGCGGCATTTCATGCAACAGTATCTCATCAAAATGCTCTAGGACGCGTTTAGTGAACTGGAGGATCTCCCTTTCCGTTCTGTTATCGGCGATCCTGGTGCTGGTCCCCTTATGTCTGAACCTAATACTTACGTATACGTCCACTGTTGCACCGAATGGTGCGTCCCTTGCATCTACTGCAGTATCTTCTCCAGGTCTCAAGTGCTATAGACGCCACGCCTCACAGCCGCTCCATATTTACCCGCCTCCTGTTGACAATCTCGCCTGTCTTCGCCTATCTACTGTTGCTGTCCTATGTCCCGCTTCCGGCAGCGCTTACATCGGCCGGGATAACAACATCAACTCTGGCACGTCTCATCGTAGTCGGCACCATAATCCTAGGCCTCCTGTCAGGTTTTGGTGCCATCAGTAATGCGTGGGCATTCTTCCCACTCTTCTCGCGGGAAAAGAGGTATGATACTGAGTGCGCTGTAGCACTATACTTTGACATACCATTTATTCTGTTAGAGTTAACCCAAGTTCCGATGACGTTGTGGCTGCCACACATGCCTTAGACAGGGTGAGGTCGGACTTGATGGACAGGAGGGCGGAACTGAAGAGACTCAGAAACGCTCAGGTACGGGCTCAGTTAGTCAATCACTGAGAGCAGGGTCAAGCTGATTGGCTATGTTTCAGCCCGAGTCGCAAACGGGATGGCTCTCACGCATGACATCCAGCTTTCGGGGAGATAGCCGTAAGACCACCTTGCTATACTTGATGCTCCAATCCTAACATCTTGGTGTCCCTTCAGAGCTCTCTTCGCTCTCACAAGAAATCAGCGGTCTGGAGGCATTGGAGTACCAAATGTCTCTGAACCTGGAGGATATGAAGCAGCGCCAGTCAAACGCTCACTTCTCCAGGACTCTCCCCGGAAAGCTGTTCAACCTCGGAGGGCGGCTCTTCGCTCTTTATTGTATATTCCGCGTGCTCAGCGTACGTATTCTGATCCGGCAGTTCAGACAGCCATCCCACGTCATACTGATACATTGATTGTATCCAGTCCATCATCAACGTCACCCTCCCCATGAGGTCCCGCGAGCAGACGTCCTCTCCAGATCTCATAGCTCACTATCTCGTGCGACTCTTATCCTTCTTTCCCTCGGTCGACATCCCGGAGAAAGATGTCGCGCTGGTGTCTAGACAGATAAGTCTGGCGCTGGTCGGCCTCATCATTCTCAGCAGTATCAGATTAGTGCTGCGTGGCGTAGCTAGGGTAAATGCCGTACAGCCTGTTGGAGTCTTGTCGCGGAGGCTGATATATTCGTTGCCCAGATATTGCGAGTGACGAACAGGAATTTGGGCGCATCGCTGATGCTGGTTATCCTGGCGCAACTCATGGCAAGGCCGTCTGCTCTATGATCCTGCGGCGAGAACTAACACGGCGGTGTAGGGTATCTATCTGCTCTCCACATTGATTCAGCTTCGCACGACTTTTCCGCCTCCTCCAGTCAAGCCAGGCACCGATGTCGAGTCCAGCGGAGAGACAAATTTGTTCTCGACATTACCGGAGTATCAGGTTTTCGGATCTTTGTTCGACGGATCATTCCTAATTGCAGCCGGTGTGACTGCGACAGTCCGCTGGTTGAATGAGAGAGTTAATGGACCAGGAACGTAATTGCCACAATCATCCGTTGGCTTAGAGCTTCTTGGGCTTGGCGCTCAATAGACTCCACATTGCTACTAGCTTTACACTAATCATGCATGGACAGAGTCGTGAATAGTAATGCACAGCCTGATATGCTTGTCGGGATCGTCCATACCCTCATAATCGTAATAGTAGTGGTACATACGTGTGCAAGTAATCACAATCATACTTGACTAACAGGTTCGTAACCGGCCCTGCTACTCCCGCTCCTCCCAAGCCCCAATCCCATGAGCAAGCCCTTCCTCGCCCCTTTTCTTCCCGAACCACCGATGGCATGCCCTTCCTCCTCCTCTTCCTGTTCCCGCCTCTGCTTCGCCTCCCTGAAGCCTTCCATCGGGACGTCATACAGCTGCTCATACTCGACTCCGAGCTCTTTACCCTTTGTCCAGAAGTCCTTGCAGTTGCCCACAAGACCCAGGTCAAAGGGATTCGAAGCTTTGCTAGCCCGCGCCAGCCCATCAACCGCCTTGCCCTTGGTGAAGCGGTCAAGGCCAAGAAGGTTCATGAGGAATCCGCTGCCACATCCGGCACATAGCCCATGCTGGTGTTGGTGTCTGTGCGTCGACCCCTGTTCTGCCAAACCCATACTCGCGTCCTCGCCGTCCGCGGGCACACCGCGGTGCTGATGCCGGTGGCCCATCTGTCCACTCAGACTGGCTCCGCCACGGCCACCCATGAATCCGTAGCGACCGAGGTTGGAGACCTCAAGAGTAGTCATCTGTCGTGCGATTTGCCAAAACTGGCTTGCCAATAGTACGATGGTCCATGAGAGCTGGAGCGTAGCCCAGGCAGTCACTGCGAATAGGAAGGTGTCGTGCGCTGTGATGGCGCATAGATCGGTAGGCAGGATGCACGATGGTGAGATGTTTTGTGGATCTGTTGAAAGAGGCGCAGTGGAGAAGACTGACGGCGGGACATGTTACAATACTGCAGAGCACAAGGTGAAGAAAAAGCTCACATGCGAATGATAGATAATCAAAGGAAATGATCCCGAGAACAAGCGTGGAGACAAACAAAACGAATTGGCGGTGGTTATTGACTCCCACTATAGTGCAATTAGTAAAGGTTTGCAAAGCTGAGGTTGCAAGGAACTCACCACAATTCCATACCCATGGACAGTGACTAGAATCGGTTAGACAGAATAATGCTATTATCATAAGAATAGACGCACTGATCGCTACGGGCGACGCAACGGTCGCAAACACGGCAGTGCTTGGATCTCAGCGGTCTCCTAGACTGCCCAGAGCAGTCAGGATCATGCCGAGGCTAGGTAGATATGACACTCACCATGCAATTGATGCAGAACGTTTGACCATTTAACCGACCCTCGCTAGCCAAATTTTCGATAATCTGATAGGCAGGTAAGTCTAGGTATTAGAGCAAAAATTATCGACATACCGATTTCAATTCCTCGTCGCTCTGAGGCTTAGGACATGATCCAGGGTCAAGCGTGATAGACCGGAAGAAGTTGTAGGCGCATAAACCAAAAGAGAGGGCAAAGATGAGATGCGCGATGGCATGGGATGATGTCTCTAAACAGGAGTCAATCGTATATGTGGTAGAGGAAGGGGCGCGTACGCACGATGTACTAGTCGTGTAATCCAACAGTAGCCTACCCAGACCATGGAGCTGGTTATAATACCAGCGAAGTATGGGCTCTGAGCGACATTGTCGGTATAACTGCTATTGTCGAGCAGCACTCGTGTTACAATCTAGGCTGGCAGTCAGCGTAGGCTATAGCGAGAGGTACAATGAACGTACGTGGTGCATGCCGAAGAACTCGGCCATGGCAAGGATCATCCCAGTGTACCACGGCAGAATGCTTAAGGTGACGAAGATCAAGTACAAGAACATTGTAGGCAGAACGAATATGGCAATTTTTGAATTACGCTGCGGCAGGTGAGTATACATGACGAGTATGGGACAGGGAGTACGCACCTCGCTCAAGAACTTCTGTTTCCTTGTCCCATCCTCATTAAAGCCACCTTCCTCCAAAGCCCTCTTCCACGCTCCAAGGCTCTTCAGCTCGACTGCCATATCCCTTGGTGTCCGTCCTTCACCATCCTTTGCATTGATCTCTCCGCCCTTCTCGACTAGCCTTCGGATACAGATTCGGTTACCTCTCACCACCGCCCAGTGAAGAGGTGCAAGTCCAGAATCGTCCTTCGCATTCGGATTGGCACCGTGCTTGAGCAACAAGTCCACCGACAGAGCATCTCCTTGGTAGGCAGCCCACATCAACGACGTATGTCCCTGAGAGTCTCGCACGTCCACATGCACCGGCTGGTGAAGAATATACAGAAGCGGCATAATAGCAGACGAGTGCGTGACGAGATGCAGAGTGTTGTACCCTTGCGAGTCGGAGATGTTCGGGTCGGCGCCATGGGCAATGAGGAGCTGGATCACATAGAGGTAGCCATTTCGAGCAGCCCATTGCATAGGAGTTGCAACTAGGTCACCGCCAAGAGCGTCCACTTCCGCACCTTGTTCTAAGAGATAGCGACATGCAGGCACTTGGGCGTTAATGGCAGCCCAGTGCAACGGCGTAATGTTCTGTTCATCCCGGTCTGTCGCCTTCGCTTTGCCCGACTCAATGAGCTCCCGAAGGAGCTGCAAGTCTCCTCTCTGCGCTGCGACGAATATGTTGGTCTAAATGACATGCTTCAGCCGTCCGTTACGCTCGCAGGCATAGCAGCACTCACATCCGTCTCGTACGTCGTTTGCAGGGCTTGCGAGAGGCTCATTTGTGCGGCTGACGCAGATGAAGTATCCACGGCCGTTCCAGATGGTTCAGACTTGGGAGTGACGATGCCAGCAGGGTCCGGCATCCTTCATGTACAAGAGAGCGCTCAGTGCTCGGGGATGTCGTGGGCAAGGCGATGTTCGGTCGCAGTGCTGTCCTAACTGCGGTCCTCCCGACTGTTCTCAGAGAATATGACGCCTTGCAATGTATTAAAGCTTTAGCCTAGCCAGTCAGCCTAGGCGACGAGGAGAAGGACTTGAATGAGAGAGTGCTGTACTTCGCAAGGAACAACGTACGCCGACGCCGCGTGCCTGTGGCAGTGGCGGAACGCGTTGGTGGCGTCAACTCAGACTGAAGGCGCAAGTGGCGCATAAAGTCTTCACTCGTCTATTAATTCCAAGGTGTACGACAATCGCTACATATACAAGATAGATACGTCCGATACATAATATCCACTCCAAGAAGGAGAAGCTGGTTTTTCCACTTTCTATGTCGTGGCAGAAATCGTCGCAGCGGCATCAGTCACCTCTGGGGCAGCTGCACCGTTGACGGCGGGCACAGGCAAGGCAAGGACGGAGCTTGGCATTGGCCCAGTTCCGTTGAGTAGGCCAGAAGATTGCTCCGAGAGAGATAGGTCTCCATTACTCGGTTTTGGCGGGTTCACGTCCCCATTTTGAAGACGACCAGTAGGGGGAGCCGTCCCTGGATCTTGGTTCAGACTCCCTCCTCCGTTGGCCTGCGTCAAAGACTGCTGGAGGATCTTTCCCATACCACTAGCCATAGCTTCACCAGCCTCCTTGTGCGACTGCAGCTTCGCATTCTTCCTCTTCTCCTCTTTCTTCGCTTCTTTGTCCTTCTTCTCCTCCCGCTCCTTCTCCACTTCCGCGACCCAGGCATCCACGCTTGCAACAGCAGCTGCCGGGTCAGTCTTGTATCCGAGGAGGTATCCTTGTATCTCTGCTGTCGAGAACTCGTGCTCGGGTAGTTTGTTCGCAAATTGGTCTGCGAGGGTGGCCACGTCCTGCGATTTTTCCGAGAGCCAATGTGCAAAGCGAGACAGTGGGAAGAAACGCGAGAAGAGCGCTCGTGCCTGTCCTTTGCTTGCGAGCTTATACTCAATCTTGAGGTCTATCCTTCCGGGACGGAGGAAAGCAGAATCAAGCCGATCGACATAGTTCGTCTAAGAGGTATCGTGTTAAAGAAGTCAGATTGAAATGAAGGAAAGGAGGCAGCCCACTGTAGCAAAAAACATCCTGCCATCTTCGCTCCCAATGCCGTCTATGATATTCAATAAACCGGACAGGGTAACTAGCGACTTTACCCCGGCGGGCCTAGCTCGACGGCCTCCGCGAACGGGCATCGCAGCCATCATGCCTGGGGGAAAGACATCCGCTGGGGAAGATTCATCATCGGAGTCTTCACGCGATGGGAAGGCGCAGTCGATATCCTCAATCAGAAGGATGCTTCGAGCCGGTACTTGGGATACAATATGTTGTAGGCGAGTATCGTCAACGCTGAAGATGGCTCAGTATACGGCCGGAATAAAAAGGAAAGACGATACGCACCTGTTTGATGCAAGAGACACGGCGTAGATATCCAGGTCTAGTTCGCCAGCCTTAGAAACAGTGAGGATACATACGCGTACATGAGGATTGGAGAACAGCACATACAATTGCATGGATTGTCGAGGCTGGTGAGCAAGTGAGACGCAGTAACCGCCATGAAATATACAGGCACGCACTTTTGCCAGTTCCAGGAGGCCCATACAGCAGATAGCCCCTACGATGTGGTATCCCAGCATCAACATACCAATTCTCCATTTTCATGAATTCTTGCATATCCGCAATAACGGACTCTATGACGCCAGGTTCCAGAATCAGCGAATCGAGTGGTCTTCGCATTTTCATTATCGCTCGTGTCCAAGATGCGCCTTGGTATGGGTCGTGCACGCCCTGCCGTATACGCAGATCAGAATGCGCAGCTCATGCAAAGATAGCCCAAACATACCCTGTCGGCAGTACGAATAATGATGCGCTGCTCACGAGACTGGATAAAGGACTGATGCGCGTCTTCGACGAAACGCGACAACACGTTGATATCACGAGAGAACACTTTCAAGTCGATGGAGCCTGCTCCTTGAGGTCCTGTAATGCCCATGTTCATGGCCATTACATCCCTGGCACTCGGATCACCACTCTTTCTGAATTCGAACCAGTATCCCTGCCAGCGAAAGAGGTAGGGAACGTCGTAGATCGGCACAAAGTCGGCATGGCCACCGAGCTGGGGACCGTCAATGATGGTATGAGCGACCATCTTCATGGCAGTCTTAGCCCTGGCTTTGAAGTTGGGTGACCTACGCCACAACTTGCGCGTCGCCTGTCAGGTGCAAATTCTGGCATCTGAGTGATGCAGGGTGAGAGCGTAAGCTCCAGGCACATACGATCGCGTTACTAACCCATTCGTATGATGGGTCCCCTTTGAAGAATCTCGCCGACACATAGTATCCTAGACATATTCTGTGAATCTTTGACGCCAGAGGTAAGCAAGAAGACTTACTAAAAGCGATTCTCTCCCAGAGCCATTTCGCAAGTCTACGACCGCCTTCAACGAGCGCACCCACTACCACTAACTTGAGAGCATCAGATCGTCGAGGAGAGAAGAGCGCAGCAAAAAGAGAAGAAAATCCTATGAACTGTGGTATCAACCCTCCCAGACCAGCTCCAGCGCTCCCAAGCGCGCCTGGGTTATAGGGAGCGTTCATGGGGGATATCCTGACAGGCATTACCCTCGCAGATCATTCATATATAATGCGCTTGCAGCTGTGACGCAGGGTCGCTGTTGTACCGATTGAGGCAGTTGCGGGTGCGATGCTGTGGATCGGTGACTCGGTGGGCGACTAAGAATATAGAACACTATCGCGGTATTAAAGGATGCTGCGATCGGTGGCTGTACAACGGCTGAGTGAGGAAATTTCAAATTCGCCATCAGTACAAGTAACACAGAAATGGAATATCGAGAGTCAAACGAGCCCAGGGATTGGTATCAGGACAAGGGACAGTCTTCGACGTGACTGTCAATGGATTCCACTCGTAGAAAAAGCTGCGGTTCAGGCTTTCGGGATCCCTTCACGCCTGGGGTGACGATGAGACCCATCCTCCAGAAAGCCTCTTTTTCCGACAAGGTGAATCTGAATGCGTTGACAAGGTTTGCCAAGACAACTTCTAATAAAAGCAGGGTAGTTCAGCGACTCTTCCGAAGTGTCGGTGACGCAAAACCTCCGAACACGCACTCATTTCTAGTTCCGCAAACTTGAAGCCGCTGTCAGGATCTCGTCAACATGGCGTAAACAAGTAGCCCGCTTTCCCGACTCACATGCAGGCCCGCGAGCCGCCTAAGAAGGTCATCCTAACTAGGTCTTAGTATCTTGAACGGCTGAGAGACTCCGTGTACTCACATATTCGAGTATACTCCCGGGAGGTGAGCTCCCCTAACACTTTCAGGAAGAGGTTCCAGCCAGCGTTCGGGTTTCCACTGATCAGCATCATCTCCCCAGATCTCTTTGCTACGATTTGCCGCCATGATACCTGTGTAAATCCGAGTACCCTCGGGCACAAAGACCTCCTTCATTTCCCTGCCATTCACGTCTTTAATCGGAGACGAGAGGGGCAAAATCGTATCTTCCATTGCTCTAAGGGAGTGTTACTCAGTATGGAGGGACAGCCAAAATCAACGCTTACGAGCGGCCTGTGAAAGGGACCGTGCAGTAGCTGTACAAATTATCAGATGGCGACAGTCGGGGCCAGTGGGCTGCCTACAATCTTGAAGTCTCGCGACAGATAGCGTCCAGGAATGGAAGCCCATCAAGCTCATCATACGATAAATCGCTATCCCGGACTGCCTCATTCAATTCCTGGCGCAGTCGGTCTTGGACCGTCGGATTCTGGGCCAAGAGATGCAGGATTCGGCCAAGAGCAGAGGACGTAGTGTCCATAGCAGCAAACATCAGGGTCCTTAATACTTGTCAGCTGGAGAAGAAGATCTAGACAGGCTGATAACGTACGTTAGCTGGCCGATCACTTCTGCTTCAGATAGCCGATCTTCCAAGCTGGCTTTCATGTTAGCCTTCACTGCGTCATAATGAGTTAAGGGAGGTCGGAGACGGCATCTTTTCCTTACCAAGGATGCTCAGAATCGACTTATCCTCAAAAGAATCGTCCGCCCCACCGTCCTTTTCAAGAGCAGCCAACCTCGAGTGATAGACATCGACAGATGTCTGTTCCATGATATCCGCTATCTCCTTCATTCGCTGCACTACAGTAAACGGCGCATGCTCTACGACGAACCTACGGAACCCCGGGGTGCCAATCTTGACCATAAGTGGAGCGAGAAGGAGTAGGACAGGGTGTTCAAAGCAAACCGGTCTAGGATATAATTGAGAATTCTATCCAAATTCATGAGGATATGGATAGATCGCTGACCCAAGGCATTTGATAGCGTCCGCGTAGGGACTCGTTGCTCCCTCGTGAAGGAGGTCGAACTGAACGCCAAGACCGGCCTGCCCTACTAATTCCAACGCGGTGTGCGTGAGCCAATGCATCATGTCGATGTCCTGTGGGCCATGCACAACGTTTTCCGCAATAATTTTTCGAAGCTGACATGGATCCAACGTTACCTCCGGTGCAATAGACAAGAACACGTTTTTTTTACCTGCTTAGCGATTCCATGGAATGTGGGAACCATATGGCGTAAGTGAGCCGTGCTGAACACTGGGTTCAACATCTTGCGTTGTTTACGATGGGGATCGCCTGCGGTCTATTAGTATCGGACCTCGAAGTGTCAAGAGTACGTGAAGCACCAGCAACTGAGAGTAGCCCCTGTCCGAACATTAGATTGAATATCCTGATGCGGCCGACATCAACGACGAATTCGAGGAGGTGTGGCAGCCCGGTAACTCACGCATAATCGGCGGGGTGCTTATCAAATATGTGCTGTTGTTTCACAACAACATGATGGAGAGCTAGAGGATCCGAGATATAAAGCGCCTTGCCCTGATTTGACATGTCAGAGAGATGCGGGGAGCAGTGAAAGGAAAGACGGCAGACCCCGAAGAATGAATTGAGTTTCACGATCCCACCGTATTCTTCGACGATCGTCTGGTGGAAGTCCCAAGCGTCGAAGGAGAAAAGCTGGCCGAGGTGTCCTAATGGAGACAGTGGTTCATAACTGACTGTATCAAACACCGGCACTTACCTGCCCACCAAGACTCGGCTTTGGGACCTGGTATAGAATCTAGCGTCGATCCGCGAAGTAATTTCCTTAGTACGACCCAAGTCAGAAGGCAGAAGCCAGACACGAAGGTGAGCTCTTTAATGGCGACAGCCATCCTCGAATTGCTACGAGCCAGGGTTTTTCTTTGAGGTCAAGATGGACTATATAGCAAGAAAACCTGGCCAATCACATCCTTGCGTGCATTGATGCGGGAGAATGCGGAACTGAGGATGTGGTAACCGAGCTCATTGATCACAGCGCCTAAGGCCTAAGTAACAGTAGACCAGGTGTTTCACCCAATTACGCACATTCGATGTAAGCAGTCATCCGACATCTCCCTGTCTGTATGGGAGTCAGGCGGAGCAGCGGGTCAGGCCGGGAGTGGTGGGAGGTCCGCAGGACGTCTTTCAATGAAGACGGAGATGTACGGCTTCATCATCAATTCAGTCAGCAGGAAGTTATCATGACCATTCCGTTATAGCGCTTCGGACAACTACGGAGTGACGTACACGGAAACAGATACTCCCTATCAAACAACACTATCAGCTAACATTCATCTACCGTGACCCCATAACCAAGCGAGAAAAATACCGAAATATCACATCCAGCAAGAAGAATTAAGTCAGTTATTCAGAATACATAGCGTAAGCTCGCTGTAGAGTATCGGCATCGAGAGCTCGAAGCTTTAGACATCGCTGAAAGATCTTCTTGTCAAGCGGGAACTGAACTCTGCTTGCCAGGTGTTGTCCCGCTACCAATGACTTGATGACACCAGCTATGAGCCTCTGCTTCTGGACATTGATCAGGGGCTCGAGCTGCATAGAGGGCGGAAGGGGCGCTAGCGAAGAGAAGACCTCGGGATGTGCAGGAGCCTCCAGATTCCCCGTTATAGCATCGACTCCTATGGCCTCGTTAGGAGCAGTAGGATCTATAAGGTCGGGAAGCTTGTGGTAGCGCTGCATTTGAGCTAAATACACGCCTGGTTTAGAAGAACATGTGAGCGCACGTCAGGGACATATCTCAGAGCACCAACCAACGAAGGGTATACAGGCCGGAGGCGTCTGCGGCTTGGTGTCAGAGGTTGCTCTGCTCCGAGAAGAAGAAGGCTGCGCATCAGGTATGCCATTCGAAGACACATCGAGCGAACTGGTAGCAATGGGTTTCCTTTCAATCATAGCGGATACAGCGTGGCGGATATGTGTAAAATCATCTTCTCGGGACGTAAACGCCTTCAGGTCTTGGAACATGCGCTGCTCCCATACCCCAAGGCGGCTCCATGAGCGCCCCATGGCTTTGTTGACGAAATCACTCTGTAGCCCAGCTATGACAGCTGTCAGCGTACTGAAGTTATTCATATTGTACGCTTTCTATGACAATGCATTAGACCAAAGGACTCATGTATAGGGATCTCTTACTCACCCAAGCGACCCGGATGAGCTTCCCAACCACGAGCGGTCGATGTTGCGGATGCGTGAGTATAACTTCTGAGATGACAAAATTGGAGACGAGATTAAATCGACCACGCGCAGCGATGACCGCGCTTGTCTTGGGACCTCCTCGAGATTCCGCCTTCCACCTGGCACGATCTCTCAGAAACTGGCCCCAGTCAAGGACATCGGCTTCCTTCGGACATCCCATCCAATCATCCGACACTATCTCTTCGAACTTAATAGCAAGAAAGAGTTCGCGATCAATCATGGAGAAGTGCTGCGCCAACGTCTCCGCGCGATATCCCAAGACAAAGGACCTGTAAACCTGGGAGGCTCCGGTGAGCTTATTCGACGGGGAAGTCATGGAGAATCCGTTGTTGCTGTGCTCTCGAGTACCACCCGACGTCGATGGTCGTGATGGCACTCTGCTCTTTAATATTTCCATGGGTACGGCATCTTCTAGAGCCGGTCTACCGTCGGACGAGGATATGGGCGAGGACGGATTAGGGGAACTACCGACATTATGTGACGTCTGACTGGCCAAAGGTGTTACTGCTTCCGCATCATTAGACTGTGACGCGGCGTTGAGTAGATCTCGGGATTGCCCAGTACTCAGGGGAGATATCGAAGCATTAGATGCGCCGAAACCAAGGGTATCCGGGCTCCAAACCGCCGAAGCAGCCCCGCTTGAGCTGTTCGCGTCATCAATATCAGATTGATTGTCTGAATCGCTGTCTGAAGTGGGGAAGCGTGGGGCTTCGTCTTTGTAGTCACCGTTAGCCAGCCTTGCACGTATGGTCTGGACCCAGCCGTCAACTTTCTCTAACTTCACACGTTGCGCATCTCGACTAATCTGGCCCTCCAGCCTACGCAAAGCAGCTTCGACATCTCCTTGTTCATCTTCATCGCTGAGAGAATCAACTATGGCATTGACCTGCCACTGTTGAAGACCGGGTCCCAAAATAGGTCCAACAGAAGCGGACGAAGCCACGGAAGACCGGTTGGAAGCCATTGACGAATGTGAGCGGATACCCATCGAGGAGACGCTACCAGATCGTCGGACGAACTCAAAATCACGTCTGAGAGGCAGGCGGCGGGGAACGCGTCGGAGGCCAGGTGGGACTGCAGGGCCCTCTTCACCTTCCGATGACGACATGTCCGAGAATTCAAGGTCGTCGATGGAGACAACATCCGCTGCAGGCTGCCATTGTCGTTGCCGTGGACGGTACATTGAATCGGAAGTGCGGCGGGAATCGTATGAGGCGCGAGAGTCTCGAGGTCCCGACAAGAAAGGGGGATTTGCAGACACAGATAGACGTCCCCCGTGGTAGGCCTGCAGAGATTGTGCGTTCTCGATCCCTGTATCCCCGCCTTCATCAGACGCCTCTGTCACAGCTCGCAGGTGCGAGATGGGCACTCCATAATCTGTTTCTTCCGATATATAACTGGGCGCATATGAGCCGGACGAGCTGATTGAGCTGTCCATGGACGAGCGTGGAGGCGTCCCAAGTTCAGGAGGCTCCAAGATGCTCGCGGTTGCTACAGTGGACGGCGGCCTATACTCGGTCGTGGTGATTCCATTGGACGCGTTTGCAGTATCAGCAGGCTCGGGTTCAGGCCGCTCAATCATTTTGAGGTACTGCTCTACACCGCCCGGTACATTCAACAGATCCCCGGCCATGCTGAGTTCCACATCGAACGCAGACACGTCTGCAGATGTTGATGGCATCATCGGAGAGGCCCTTTGATTGAGAACGCGTTTCCACCTGCCCAAACGCCCGATCGTCTTCACCAAGACACGCGACAACGTACTATGGTGCACCGGCAGAGTTGCCGATGTCTGCACAAATGGAGAATCAGTCGCGGCGGCATTTGCGTGTTTCAAAATAGTCATCTGAAGCGGTTGCTGTAAGACTGCAAGCGCTGCTGAAGGTACCGAGGCGGGGTGCTGTAGTGATCCACCGGGGCCAGATGACTGCACCTTTACCGCCGAACCTGAAACCTCTTTCTGGCTGGGAAAACCTTGAGGTAGGGAGGACAAAGTATCCTCATCCAACCCAAAATCGAGATCAACATCGGAGTCCTCTTCCCCTTCTGCTGCAGCTTTCCTGAGTGACTCGGCAAACTTCTGACTGTCCGAGAGGTCGCCCAGTGTCTGACCTACAGCAGGGAACTGCCTCGCCTTCGAAGTCGTCGAGTGCCTCCTGGAAGTTACGTCCTTGTCTTTCTTAGTGTGTGCCTCCTTGCAGTCCTTGACTACCTGCATGAGTTTGCGGATAATACTCTATCACAGGATTGTAAGACAAGGCATTGACATTGACGACATGTGTGCAGTACTCACGAGCGCGTCTTTCTGCCGTGCCAATATAGGATCCCGCCGGAGCGTATTTAGCCAATGAGCAAACAGAAGTCGCAGATCACGGTTGGGCAGGAAATCCACGGGGAAGAAGGTTAACAACCAGTACCGTAGAGCCACAAAAGTCCTGACTCTGACAATCCGGCGCACCATATCATCGTCAGCCGAACTAGCAGGCCCGAGTGCCCAGTGGAACCGACAGATGAGCAGCTGTGCCAGATCCAGAGCACTGATATACGTCCGATACGTGAGGAAGAAGTTAAGGAGCTCGTCATAGTTCAGCTCGCTTGTCAACTGCGCAATCCACCTTTCAATAGTGGCAGCAACCAAAACCTTTTGCCCACCGTCCGTGGAGACTCGTAAAGAGGGCGACTCATGACCACTTTGTATCGAATTCCGCCCTTTCATGCTCGACTTGCGGAACATGACAGACTGCCGCGATGACGGCAAGTCCGTTCTACTCCCCTGTGACAATGACTGCAGCTCCGAGTCTGGGGCCATCGCAGGAGGAATTTCACCCCATATAACGAAGCGAGGGTCGTCACGGGGCGCCGCGGTCTCGTCCGACTTAAGTTTGATCGTGGTTTCACCGCCGTCAAACGGGTCTATCCTGTCAAGCAAAGGCAGGCCACGGTATTTCTGCAGAACGTCAAAGACATCGGTCGAGTAGCGAGAGTACTGCGACGTCTCCCAGGATGGTAACAGACTGGGATCCACGGTTATGCGCTTCTCGTGTTCGGCCCGCGGAGAGCCGGTAACTGGTGTAGGCTGGCGAGGAGGTGGCGACGGCGATGGTGATGGGGTATGGGATGGGGAAGGAATGGCTAGAAGCGTTGAGCCTTCAGCGTCCTCCTCGAAGTTCAGGGTCAACTTCGGAGGACCGCCTTGCAGCAAATG
Source organism: Heliocybe sulcata (assembly GCA_004369045.1). NCBI lineage: Eukaryota > Fungi > Basidiomycota > Agaricomycetes > Gloeophyllales > Gloeophyllaceae > Heliocybe > Heliocybe sulcata. The sequence continues at coordinate 168,545 of ML213520.1, read as the reverse complement.
AGCATTCGTGTCGGCTCTCGCAGTGAGTCCTGATTCGAATGACTGCATCACTCGTAGTCCGTGGGGTGACGACATGCGAGTTGAGGGCGCGCTCGTCTTCCGGGAGGGCGAGTCGAACGATATGCCAGGGCCAAAAGGATGGATCAATAGAGGACGGGGCTCCTTCTCTGCTCCTGCCGTCTCGGCAGCGTTCTCCGATGGTAGACGCAAACTATGGACGGATACGGAAAACGTGCTGGACGCGAACGGCGATGAGGGCGCGGAATATTCCCACCCCATAACATTGTTGAACACATCTCCGGGTGGCTGCTGAGGAGCGGGGGTCGCGCCAGGCCGAGTCAGGCGGGGAATATCAGCAGCAGTAACACTGTGCGAGTGTGTCCGACCCGCCGGATGGCCGTTTGCCGCCCCTGAAGAGGTCTCATTTTTGTCCAGTCCTGCACTTAGTCCGCTGTACATATCCGGTATCGACCGCGTCTTCCTAAGCTTGTTCGCCGGAGGAGATCGTGATGGTGCGCCGGCCTTGGACGGCATCGCTATACTTCCTTTGCCCAAGGTGGGAAGGATCTTGGAGATGCGCTTGTTGTGTTTCGGGTATGGAGGAGATTCGACGCCCGAGACCGTCTGCTGCGACATCCTCTGCTCGGCTTCAGCTGCGGAGGCCATCGGTGCAGATAACTCCTTCCGGCTGGCACCAAGTGAGACGCAGGATCAAAACAGCACAAAGATCACTCACCCGACACGGAACTTCTGTTTTCCGTGCTGGTTGACGAAGGACGTGATCGCATATGGGGAGCGCACGTCCTTGTTCACGCCGAACAAATGATCGTACCTTCTCTTTAATTCCATGGCGGCAGCCGCGGACGAGGTTTCAACAAAGCTCCCATCGGCTGGCGCACCTTCAGGAATGAGGTGGTTGTATGAAAAGCGACAGCACTCACCGGCGATGGATACGTCCGCGGAGGCAATTTCCGGCAGAAGCTCTCCAAATCCCTCGCCTCCCTCATTAGTTCCATAGACATCTGAGACCGTAAATGAAGGCCTCGCAGGCGGATTGGTGATAGGAAGCATGAAGCGGGGTCCAGCCTGTTCCTGGGCAGGAGACAATAGCGCGGTTGTGTCTGAAGAGGAAGGAATCTCAGACGCGATAGGTGTTGTCGCCGTAACATCGTCGTCGTCAACTTGTTGTGAATGAACTGCCTGAGACATGATCGTGAATTCAAGTGAGACACAGCTAGCCAGTGGTCATCAGAAGCATGCAGACAAAGATATCAGCTAGCCGTCGCCGTGGTCGTAATTCACTGTCGATGCAGACCGTCGTAAAGGTTCGTGTGCAGACTCGTAGAGAAACCTAGCAGTTGCGGGTTTCAGGAGCGTATGCTACGCCGACTGCCCTGACGCGCTGGACGACGCGTCTCGGTAGTCCCCTCGTACAGAATAGCAAGCTCGCACTGCTTGCAAGCACCAGCTTCCACCGAGAAGCACTTCAAGCGAGACAGAATCCAAAAGCAAGGAAAGTGGGTATCACGACCAGACCGCGGTTGTGGGCGCTTATTTACATTTCGAGGCATCTAACGCGATAGGATTCGGAGATTGTTGAGTTTAAGCTCCGTCAGACGGGAGCTGGGTGAAAGCCTAGTCTAAGTCATTCCAACAGGAATGCTGCAGTGTCTATTCTGTCCAACTTCTAAGCTTCAGGTTTCCAGGACCAGTTTAGAGGCAGAATGCCTCCGCTACTAGGTTATACTGCTCGCGGTCGAGGCTTACTGCTAACACCATATATTGACATATAGTCTCGGCCGACTGAACTCGACATATTCGCAATGACGTGACCCTGGCAGCAGCGGCTCTCTTATAAAGCAAGTACTGCAGCTCCCAAAGGTGTCTAGCATCTGTCCCTCTACATCATCAAGCTGGTGTCCCAAATATTTAGTATACTTCGCAGATTTGCGCATTCTACTGCAATGACCAAGCGAGTAGTAATCGTCGGAGGCCATGGCAATGTATGTGTCCTTTGCTTGGGTTCTGCTCAGCTAGCTGTTACGTTGAACTCGTAAATCGTTGAATTCTAGGTTGCACTCCGTCTGGCACGCCTCATTGGGCCCTCCAACGACGTGACCTCGATTATTCGGAGCCAGGAGCATGAAGCGGACATTACCTCCGCCTCTGCAAAGCCACTCCTTCTCTCGCTCGAGGATGCCAAGGTATCCGACTTCACCAAGGTTTTCCAGGACAAAGATGTCGTCTATTTCTCTGCCGGTGCTGGAGGGAAAGGCGGCCCTGAGCGGACAAAGAAGGTCGACTACGAGGGCGCGCTGAAGGTCTTCGACGCAATCGAAGGCGTACAAGGCGATAAGCCCAGACTGATCTTGGTCTCCGCGATGGACGTGAGAGACCCAGAGAAAGTTCCGGAGTGGTATGGTGTGTCACGATTGTCAAAGTGATTCAAGTTCCTCGAATCTGATCGGACACCACAGACGAGGCCGACCTGAAGATGTCGGCAAGAGTACGAGGAGTCATTGCTACGTACATGAAATGGAAGTACGAGGCGGATAAGAACCTAGTCGAACGTACCGCTTTCGCCTGGACGATCCTGCGTCCTGGTGGTCTAAGCAACGAGCCTGGAACTGGCAAGGCTGATATCGGTCGGACTCATCTCACTCGCACCATTTCCGTGAGCTCGGACTCCCTTTTCCCATTCACAAGTGTGATGTTCATGGTTAATCACTTTAACAATAGCGCGATGATGTCGCCAAGACACTGGCTTTACTACTAGACCGACCAGACGCAGCAGGTTTGGCGCTGGATCTGGTTGGCGGAGAAACGCCGCTTGCGGATGGACTGGACGCCGTTGTTAGGAATAAGGTGACAGCTTGGATAGGGTGAGCTGATGGGGAGATAGCAACGGACGTGCATTGCACGGTGCCGTTGTTCGCCACCTTCCCGTAAGGCAAGGAGCTTCTGCAGGAATCTTTTGTATAAGTATTTGGTAACAGACTCGAAAAGGACATCTACGTCTGGTGGAGATTTGTGATTGATCATGATGGATAATCTCGTCTGTAAGTGACTCGAGCATCTTACGAGACCCCGCGAGCATAGTCTATATGCATGATGTCTACTTGGCCCACAGAATAGTAGGAGATATACGCTGCAGGGCTCTAACTCAATCTCAAGTCTAAGAGCGTCTTGGTACTAGTGGGGTGTAGCGGCCATGTTACAGTTGTATTGCCAGTACTTGAGGCTCACCACAGGTATTAAGTCTAAGCTTAATTAAGCTGGCAACGGCAAGACTCATGATACTTTATTCAAGGTAGTATACAGCTACCTTCTCGAATGGACAGTGAGGCTTCTACCAGTGAGTAAACGCGTCGAACAACACTTCAACAACACTTCTGGTATAAGCCGAGTGTCCCGGGGTAAACAATGCAGTACCGTATATGGGTAGCGTTCAAAAGTCCGCTCATAACCTCAAAATTTGACTCTAAGCGCGTTCCAAAACTCTTCTCCTACTCCTGCTCCTGCTCCTCCGCCTCTGTTCAAAATGTCGTCTATTGGTACTCTGTGGACAACGCCTGGTTTTGACAAGGGCAAGCGCGTGCGTGAAATAAGGATACTCGAAATCCCTGGGATCAAATGCTGAAATCCGACCTTTTCCTGCAGATCCGGGCTGTTGCTGCCTTTGGCGACCTGTCCCTCGACTTGCCTGCGGACTACGTGCACTTTGAGTCGAACAAGCAGCCCGAGTTTCTTGCCAGGTTTCCCCATGGAAAGATCCCGGCATTAGAGACGAAGGACGGCTTCAAGCTGTTCGAGACGGTGGCTATCGCGCGTTACGGTGAGTCATTGATCAAGGTTTCCATCGAGGTGGAACGCTGGTGGAACGCGAGCGCTTCTCCGTTGTGATGAGATATCATTAAATTCAGTTATCCCTGTCTTAATCGTCATGTCGATGCTTAGAATATCTGATTGTTCCGGTTTTCATCTGCGTTGCTTCGGATCGAATACTGATCTGATTTATCTGCCCTCTAGTCGCGACGCTAGCACCTAACGTCCCTCTCCTGGGGTCTAATCCCGAGGAGGCTGCTCTTATCGACCAGTGGGCTTCGTTCGCAGAGAGCGAGGTCAGCGCCTTCACTGTCCTCATCTTTCAGCTTGTCAAAGGCATTGTCCCCTACACGAAGCCCGTACGTGGTCGTCTCCTAAGACCATTTTTTCTCAGCTAAACCCTGTCTTAGCTCCACACTATCTTCACCGAGCGCCAGGTCCGTTCCCTCGAGACCCTCGAGAAGCACCTCGCTACTCGTACCTACCTCGTTGGCGAGCGCATCACCCTTGCCGACATTACGCTCGCCTCCGCTATGCTCCGCGCCGTGACCGTCGCTGTCGACGCATCCGTGCGTGCGAAGATCCCCAACGTCATTCGCCACTTTGAGACTGTCGCCAACCACCCGAAAATTAAACCCGTGTTCGGGGAGATCGAGTATGTTGAGAAGGCGCTCCAGTTCACCCCGCCCCCGAAGGAGAAAAAGGAGGCCAAGCCCGCCGCTGCCCCTAAGGCGGAGAAGAAGCCCAAGAAGGAGGAGCCCGAGGACGACGACGACGACGACATTCCCAAGGAGGAGCCCAAGGCCAAAAACCCCTTGGACTCACTGCCCAAGTCGTCGTTGAATCTTGAGGACTGGAAGCGGGCATACTCTAACCTCGACACTCGTGGACCCGGGGGCGCGATCGAGTGGTTCTACAAGAAGTAAGCTGGGTCTCATCGTCCCTTCATCGTGACTGCTCACACGGTTTCCACAGCTTCGACAAGGAGGGCTTCTCTGTGTGGCGTGTGGACTACAAGTACAACAGCGAGCTCACGCAGACGTTCATGTCATCGAACCTCATCGGAGGGTTCTTCAACCGACTCGAGGCGTCGCGCAAGTACCTGTTCGGCTCGATGGGCGTGCTGGGCGCGAACAACGACTCTGTGATCAGCGGCACACTCATCCTCCGCGGGCAGGATGCGCAGCCTGTTGTAGATGTTGCTCCAGATTGGGAGAGCTATGAGTTCAAGAAGCTTGACCTGGACAACGAGGAGGACAAGCAGTTCTTTGAGGCGGCGCTTGCTTGGGACCTTGAGCTCGATGGCAAGAAATGGGCGGATGGGAAGAACGTGAGTATCCGCCATTGTTTGCTGTTCGCTCTTGACGCTGACTTGTATTGTCTCGCAGTTCAAGTAAAGAGAATTGTGTATTGCTGTCGTAGTTCTGGATTTCTTTGTAGCCGCTTTTCCGATTCCTGGGTGTATCTGTTTAGATCTCTCGCTGCTGCTGTCTTCTACTGTTTGTACGAAAATGAGATAAATCCATTCAAAGATCATACATCCAGGCCATTGCCCCGGCTATGGGATGCTGACACGCAAGCCACAGACGCGCTTTGCCGCCACGTGACCGTCATTTTTGTGGCCTGCATCTCACCACTAGGATCAAGACTATCCGCGGAAAAGCGGTCATAGGGTATTTGATGCCGTGTGTGGTTTGGAAGGAGAGATAGTGAGTCTTGGTTAACTGACAATGAGCAGTGTTAACGCGGGCTGGAGAACATGGACAGGACGCCGTGTTGGCGAACTTGGCGTATTCTTCGCTAGCCTCCAGGGAAAACTGCTGCTGCTCCGGCAACTCATGATGCATGATCAGACGTCCTGTATTCTCTCCAGATGTAGCAGAATTGTATGAACAAATAATCGGGTCTGCTCCTTCCATAAGGTAAACTAGACTTCTCTCATGAAGGCACTGCTCACGTTGAGATGTTATATAGCTCGCAAAATGCTGGACCAGGACGGCTAACTCTATCTATATAAAGCCATCGAGGACCATCACGACGCTGCAGCACTCGCCGTTAGCGACCAGACGCTCTCAGCTATTGGCAGGTACCCGTGTGTCCACAAGGTTCTCATGAGATGGGTCACTGAACGGGAGGAGGATCGCATTCCCTGCTTTGGCAACATGCTTGAGGATCTATCATACGATCTTAAGTATGACGCCCGATAGCAAGGCAAGGACACCAATGAAATGGAGCTGGCCCCGGGACCACTGGAGCTTCTGCGAATTCATCCAACTCAAGTATACTGGAAGATGTAACCCGAGAGCAGCGGACTACGGCATCGAGACATACCGCACAGTTCATGCCCCCGCTGGCGTCTCACGAGCGCAAGGCCTTTGACTTGTTGACGGACGTCTTCGATGCCCATGGAAACCCGTCGAAAATCTTGTGCAGTCTCTCCATACGTCAGTACGTACGGGCCAGCGCAACCGACCAGATGGTTGATGCCGCAGGGAAGGAGATAGGGCAAGCAGTTCCGCGCAGGCGCCCACTGGCACACCCCGTCCATCACCCTAAGCGACGCGCTCCTCTCGTGGATATGCGGGATCGGCCTATCAACATGGACTTCACGAATCTTGCGTCGTGCATATGGACGTGAGCGACAAGGTTACAACAGACACGACAGACCGAATAGTATAGTCCCAGGTGATCATATTGGACTTGCCAGCCGCAGTTTTCAAGCTTCAAGCTTCAAGGGTTGATCATTGGCACCGTAGATTGCTTTGCGAGAGAAGAGGGACAAGCTGAGATGTTTTTGCTTCTTTCTTGGCAGGTCGCATACAGCAGGGCAGGCTCGTCTAACCTGCTCTTGCCACGAACAAAAGTCATGCGCCGCTAAAGAATTCTACAATCTGCGGATGTTTAGCGGATACAGGATAGAGTACGCTTACCGATGACCTGGTTCAACGTAGTACCTCGTTCGGTACACTATCCACAGGTAGGAACTAATCTTAAAACCGCGTCATAAGCAACCTACAGTTTGATTGCGATACAAAGCATGGAGTACAGACAGATAGTGCATAAAGTGAGATGGTTCGAGAGCAATCTAGGACAGATGATGATACAACGTTCGGACGTTCAAGAGGCCAACGGGCATACACGGAACACAAATATTTATGCTGTTAACTTGGGGATAACTTTTACCATCTGATCGACGTTGATAAATTGTACCCAACTCTCGAGATCTTTCTGGTTATCATGCCAGATAAACTTGCTTTCCTTCGTGCCACGGAAGAACGCCGAGACGCATTGATAGTTCTCTTCGATGAGTACACCCCGCCGGACGACCCCGAGCACGGCCTTGAACAGTCGAAACTCCCAGCCCTGGAGAGGCGCGCCGTCGCCCTTCGCGGACTCCTCGGGTATGTTGAACTCGAGCCGAGACCAGTCAAATCCGATTGGCTGCCCGATCGCTTTGATGTACGCCTGTTTAAGGGCAAGGAGGATGGAGAGCCGGCGGATGATGACGTCGTCGGCGAGGTCGGGAGAGACGAAGGACAGTTCCAGGGGGGTGAGCTACAGGGCGAATCTTGTTCAGTAGAGGCTTGACACAAGGCAGTACTGCACACACCTTGTGAGATAACGATTCTGCGTATGCCTTGACGGTCACATCCCGTGGCTCTACAGCAAGCTGCTTGAGACCGATTCCGACGTTCACGACCTCGCGCTGGCGACCCTGAACCATGGCCATCCCGACTAGTGATGACTCATACGCCAGACTATAGCCGATCATCGAACGTAGCCATCGGTCCGGATGCATGCCCTCAGGGTCCTGTACGCCATCTGAGTGTCTGACTCAGTCTCTCATCAGCACCAGACACACCTGTTCAATCCAATGTTTTCCCAGTGGTGTCGCGCTGTCCTTCCACTTTGCCCGTGGTACGCGGCGGTGTCGCATCATGAGTAGAGGCATCATCTGGGCCACGATTTGACCTGCGCCGGCGTGAGCTGCGTATGGATGCCAAACCAGGTGTACGTACGGAAAGACTCCCCACTTGCGGGCTCAGCCTTGATTTTGAAGTGGGGGACACATGTCTTGACGAGCTCGTAGCATTCCTTGTATTCCTGTGTGCGCCGAGCGAGGTGAGTTGCGTGTGGCGGATGTGGCGGTCGCACTCACGTCAGTGCTGACTTCGCGGTTGATCGATAGCATCCAGACAAGCAGAGGGCAATCCATTGGTATCCGTAAGGCAGGCCAGTGCTAGGTCGGATATATGTACAGATTTTCTGGGTAGGGCAAATAAATTTCGAACAAGGTTCAATATGGCGATGAAGTACCGACCTCGATGATATCGGAGGAATGCTAAATCGAGAGAAATTCATAGAAACAACCCTCCGAAGCCGCCCTTCTTAAGTCCTCCCAGGCAAGAGCAAGCGTGACCAGCTAGAGACAAGAGTTGTATAGCAGATGGAACCCGACATGACAAGAAGAGTGAACTGCAGTGCCTGCAACTGATCGCGAACACACGTGTCGGTCGTGCTTTACCTCGTTTGAGTAAAGGCATAGCCACTCCGACGCAGCGCTTCTCTCCTATCTGCGACGCCAGGTAACACGCAGACTGAGATGACTCAAATGCAGTGGTGAACGGAGTTCGAGAGAAGGAGGGAGGCAAGCGACGCGAACACCGTTAACAATACCAAAATTCAAGTGTTGTTCAAGCAAAAATGGACGCCACGTATATGACAATAGCGCTGATCAAGTGGGAGAAAAATTGAACATTATGAGGGAGACAATTGTAAGAGATACAAGGCCACTACAATATTGTCTGAATAGCTCAGATAATTAGGGTGGTCATTGGGACGCCAACAATACACTGTCATACTGGACTAGATGAGTAGGTGAGCCTCGCGTGCCACGGAAACGCAACACTGAGACAATCCAAACCATCCTTGTCCGACTCGGACAACGTTGAGACTTGAACATTGGCGCAAAGCTGTTTGACGAACTTGAACTCAGCTACTGTATATTCTGTGTAAGTACCTTAGCAGCAATTTAACTGGTCTTCTACTAAGAAGCGTCGAACGACTGCAGGTCATATGATTACGAACATGTCCAATTTTGAGCTTTCGGAGTCCGGGAACGCAAAAGCGCTTCTCTGAACCTCGCCAGAACGTTGCGTGATGGCTCAGGCTCACAGTGCACTTGAGAGGACAAAGCAAGATATGGCGGCGGCAAGACAGCAAGGGTACGTGGATGAAGTTCAGTTGCGGACCGTCTTGTATGGTGAGCATGAATGACAGTCCATCTCCGCATCTTGTCTGAGATATTCTCAAGGAGGTTCTAATGAATGGAACACACACACAAGGATTGCGGGTACCATGCAACGCGACCCCGTCTTTGACAAATCTCACAGGTGAAGACTCTAAATCCCTTACGCGCGTGCTTCGATAACTGAGTAAACTGGATTCCTAGACTCTACATGACTCGCACTGAGCGGTATGAGAGGGCGCTCGCCATGACTAGGCGTATATACGAGCTCAAGGACCAGCATCATTGGTCCGATACTGAGACCAGAGTTGCGTTAGGCTTGATTGACGAGCCAATTCCGATAAGCTTGCACCTTCTCGGTCAGTAGGCCCTCAGTTCTTGGCATTCGCGTGCTAATTATCGCTCCTCCCTCAGCCTTCGAACCTGTATTCTTTTCGCAGGCCTCGCAGGAACTCATAGCCCAGTATGGCCTTCTCATACAACAACGCGGCATCGTTGGGTGCTACCTTCAGACTGAGCTCGGCCACGGGTCGAACGTCGCAGGGCTGGAGACTACTGCAACGTACATACCTGCAACTCAGGAGTTCGAGGTCCACTCGCCGACGCTCACAAGCAGCAAGTGGTGGATTGGGAGCCTCGGAAAGACAGCCACTCATGGCGTGCTGCAGGCCAGACTTGTGTTACCGAATGGGTCGGATCTTGGCCCGCATCTCTTCTTTGTGCAGCTGAGGTCTTTAGGTCCGATCTAAAGCAATCATCTATACTTTACCTGATGACCATTTCAGATAACCATAGACCCATGCCGGGTATCACAATCGGTGATATCGGTAAGTAGCCCATCCATTTCTTATCAACAAGACGTTGACATCCTCGTCTGCCCAGGTCCCAAAGCTGGTGCTGGCTACGCTGGAGTGGACAATGGATATGCAAGATTCTTTCACGTTAGGATTCCTCGGGAGCACATGTTGTCCAAGTTCTCCAGCATTACTCCGGGCGGTGATTACATCAAACCACCGCATGCCAAGATGAGCTACGGAGGGGTGAGCACATGCGATGACAAAGTCCCCGGGCGGTCTCTGATGGACGTCGTGTCGGACTAGATGATGTACATTCGAGCCCAGTGGGTGCGACCATGTTCTAGATGCAAGACCCCTTCTTATACTGCATCCAAGATTTATCAGTAGTTGCGGTTGGCTAATGGCAAAAGGTACGCCGTGCACTTCTGGTCTCGACTCTCGACCCATCCACAGAGATGCTAATGCGCGATTGATTTCCAGCTGCTACGGTGTCAATCCGCTACACGACTGTCAGGCGCCAAGGCAATCCTGACGCCGATAGGCTAGAACAGCAAGTTATATCGTATCCTTCGGTTCACTACCGCCTCCTACCAATCCTCGCTCGCGCCTACGTGTTTATCCTCCTCGGCAGGGACCTTGTAAGCACTTCTTGTGAGTTCTCCGTTTACTCTGACTCAAGCTTCGCTAGGTAAAGGCATTCGACGAGACTTCTACGCGTCTGGCATCGGGCGATACATCCAGTCTGGCAGACACTCACGTACTCACTAGTGCACTCAAAGCTCATTCTACCAGACATGCCGTACGAGACCTTGAAGTGGCAAGAAGGGCGATGGGCGGGCACGGCTACAGCGCATACGCAGGGCTCGGGCGATTATACGTCGATCAACTCCCGCTCGTTACGTAGGTTGAATTATTCGGACTTGTCAACTCAGTCTTCGTTCTGACGGAGTTTATAGGGTGGAAGGCGATAATTACGTGTTGGATAAACAGGTCGTAAGGTCCGCGATAAAGGCGGTCAAGCAGCTCGGATCGGATGGGCGTGATTTACCAATATCACTGCGATATCTCAGTGTCCTGAGCTCAGGCGTGCCGCCATCAATTGACGCGACGTCATGGCAGGATATTCATGTTGTCGTACTCCTGCTGAAATGGCGCGCTGCAAGATTGGTTCAGAATCTAGTCTCTCACTCGGATAAAGATGCCAAGTACGATGCAAGCGCCGAGCAGAGGGTCGCTGCAGCTATTGCGGAGGCGATAGTCGCTGATCGAGTCGCTGAAATGGACATGGGCATTCGACTGCGCGAGAAGGAGAAGTGCGCTTTGCGAAACTTGTTATTATTGGTTAGTCCCATCATTGAAATATTGAGTGCACTGTTAACGGCCGCGCTGATAGTATCTGCTTGTAACCGCTGAGGCGGCTCTGGCGGATTTGCTGTCGCTTAACCTGTTGCCTCCTTCTCTGTCTCATAGCCTAAGAACAGCTACCGGGCTGTTGTGCTTTGCTGTGCTTCCCGAGGCTATTCGCTTAACAGATGCATTTGGATTCACGGACTGGGAGCTCGACAGGTAAGCTCATGGCCCCAGTATGCTCCTGGAGACTGAATGTCATTACGCAGTGCCCTGGGGGTGTACGATGGGAACGTATACGAGGCTTTATGGGAGGAGGTACAGACCGAACCTTTAAACCAGACTGAGGTGACAAGGGCGTACGAGGTGCGTACCAGCCGCATGCTGTCTGTCTTGAGATCCTAAGGACAATCGTATGGAACTAGGATCACATCAAACCTATGGTCGAAAGGGGCCACACTTTAGCTGGTCAGGCTCAAAATCGTGCAAAGCTATAGAATCGAATTTAAGGACTTTAATACGCTGGTAGTCCTTGTAATGACCGGAGCTGCGTAGTATAATAGTACAACTGTATTAGTGCCTACTCGTCTTCTTCACTCTCACTTGCTTCATCTTCCTCCTTCTCGTCCTCACCGGCCTCCTCCTCTTCATCCTCCTGCTCCTCTATCACTTTTCTTTTGTTGGCGGCCTTCGGAGGTGGCTTTGCCTCTTGAGGTTTCTTCGAGGCAGAGCTGGAGCTGGCCGGCTTTCCTTTCGACGCCGGTTTGCTCTTTAATTTACGCGGCTTCACTTCTTCCTCGTCTTCTTCCTCGTCGTCTTTGATGGCGTCCGGGACTTTCGTGTAGTCGATGCGAATGCCACGGGTCCTCCTGCCGCCAGTTATGATATTGCTTGTGTCGAGGGCTTCGAGCTCGTCTGTGCTTGGTCAGAACTGTGGAACACTCATCCATTCTAGTGTTCTCGTGTACCTTGTTCAACACCGCTGTCTTCGTCCTCGCTGCCGGCGCTGGCCTCCTCTTCCTCACGCTTGGCCCTATGGACGACAAACGTCAGTGGAACACTCGTGTCCTTCCCACTACGACGGCCTTCTCACTTTTTCTTCTGACTCTTGAGCTGATCTTCCTCGACCTTACGTTTCCCTCTACTTGACATCGCAGTTAATCGGCCTCAGCAAGCGTACAAAGACTGATGAGTCCACCGCGCTCAATGCAAGCTAATGCTGAAGGTTGATCGGCAGCTAGACATCGCAGCAGCTCGAGTTTATATGCAGCAATCGGCTACACCCGCGGATACAATCTTAGAAGGGTCCACGTTCTCTGTGCCTGAGGATCTTAATAGTGGACGAGGGATTAGGTCCGTGCAGGTCGCAGTAGACAGCGAGAGAGTATGTTCGTCTGACACCATAAGATACGACTATCACTGCTCTACTTAGTAGGGAGGTATGATGGCGAAGAAGGTTTGCTGTTGATCGTCATCCAACAGCGTAGGATTTAGACTTTCGACAGGATACGAATTGCGGAAAGTGCTCTAGGAACTACAAACGTGAACAGGTCAACGTAGTGGTATAACCACATCATTGCAATACCTATCATTCTTCGGAAGGTGAGGCTTCCTCAATTAGGGACTGACTCTCAGGGTTATTCGCCTGGGAGGATCTCGGTGCTGACGGAACCTGTACAGCAATTAGCTTTCCCGTGCATTCACAAATCGAAGGTGGGTCCTTGGCCAAGGGACCTGCGGAGGCGGGCACGAAGGTTCAGTCTGAGAGAAGGGCTCAATATGACGTTGATCAATGGCAGATCTCATGCAAAAAATCATTCTCTGACTTATCTGCAAGCAGTAGTATGGCGAGACCGCAGTACTTTGTCGATTACCGAAATTCAACAGACAGAGATCAGGAAAGAGGTGGAAGGACGTGAGGCCTGGGAGAATAGCACGTGATATGCTTAGTCAGTCCAGCGCGCCTCGTAATACGCCTCGCTTCCTACCATTCCCGTACACACGTCCCGTCCCCGCCAATTGGAGTTTCCAGCTCGTCCATCGTGGAGTCTCAGTAGCCTTTGTGGCTGGAGTGGCCTCCGAGTTCCGGTATGAGATGGAAATACCTTCTCGCATCTGTCTATCCTCACTCTTGTACTGTGCACTGTTACGGAGCACAAGCGAGATCCCTGTTTTCGCGCCGCTCGTGGAGATGGACACCAAGTTTGCCCGTCGTATGTGCCGTGCTCGTCTAGAGGGTACATCTGACACTCTAGGCTAGTCTAGGTAAGTGAACTCCAGCCTTGTCGCATAGCAGCACTTCCGGCTCGCCCGGAAAGTCTGACTATGCCCCTCAAAAGAGATTGTTTCTCAGGCTCTGCACCTTACTGATGACCGCAACAGCATTTCCGGATACACGGAGTCTAGATAAGACACTGGGGACTGTACAACAATAGCCTGTATACTGTGGCCCACGCACACAAGACGTCGTGCGCGTCGAAGTCCAAGCTCTTGTATTGCCCAGCTCCTCGTCTATCATAACCTGCTTGTCTTCAGCCGAAGAACCGGTGCTCAGAACGCTTTAGTATGAAATTGTTATCGCGACCCTCACATATCTGCCTTGGTATAGCATATGTTCCTATGCCGTCGACACGCTCTGTATCTGCCGCGGCCCTTTGCAAGTGCTGTCTCCTTGTATCCGGAGCCCATCGCTACTTTCATTCCTCCCTGCGGAAGTGTCCGCCCTCGCGTTGGACCAGCAAGGTTACACAAGTTCGCCGAGTCTTTTCCTGGGACTTCGATCAATCACGGTTACTCGGTTATCGGTGGCAGTGCCTTACTACCCGCTCCCGTTCCTGTGCCGATTCAACAAGTGACAGCGGACGCAAAGTAGAGTACAATGTCGTGGTGAGCGCGTCGGGGCTGCTTGACACTTTGTAGGAGAATGTCGTTCTAGCGCACGTATAAGGTAAACAACGACTTCCGGAAGAAGCTGAAGGTGCAGGAGGTTTAGCGAGGTACGTCGGGTGGTAAGATTGCCGTTTTGCCGCGTTTACTGACTCAGTCAGTCCGATCAGATTGGGATGCTATCTTGAGCATCACGACCATCCCGCCCTGCGTCCGTTATTGTCCTTGCTGTGCGATGGGCAGCGAGACGCCAGAGTTGACTTCTTCTTCAGGAACAATAGGTGGACAGCCATTCCGTAATGCAATGCAATACTATCGGTACGTCAATGCACTATTGTGTCGTGGTATATACCGCTGAGTACTGGAGCCTATCCAGTCCATATCTATCACCTTGCGTACTCAGTCAGAAGCTGCCATGAGCGTTAATGACTATGTGTCCAAGTTCACCGCCAGGTTGACTTCATTCAGGACTCTGATGAAGGAGGAGGCCAGTGGACCTTTGCATTACTAGTACGTATATATGGTTTCTACCCCCAGTGTGCATTTAGTGACGCCTCAAACCCAAGCATTATACCAGGCAAGGATGCCCAAGGTGTAGTACTCCACGATCCCAGTGCGGGGCCGCTGCGATCGATCTGCGGGTAAGTCATCTTCATACGTATTCAGGTCATCTCGTCAATATCGATATCTGTCGCAGTTCGAGCACCGTTGATACGCACCTCATTGTGCCGATGAGCGCCTCCTTGCTCCCGGTGGTGGATCCGGATGTCGTGAAAGGAGTAAAGCCTCCTCCGGAGGCTAGCATACTCGTAGAAGATTGCTACAAGGAACAGGTGGAAGAGGAAGTCAAGAGATATGGGGCCCTGCTTGCCTTCCAGGCCTTAGGCCACGATCAGAGGTACTCCGACTGGTTCCCTGCGAATGTGAGTCCCTCCTTCGTCAACTCAATGGTGGTGTATGTTGGACTGGGCATACACAGGACCTGCAGCAAGAACTTCGCGTTGGCATCGATCAGCACATGATATCCTACGAGGAATCGCTTATACTAGAGTCGCGTCTGCGAAAGAAGAACTTGAAACTCGTCTACACGAACTACCTAGACCGGATCCTCAAGAAGCCAAATATTCCTGAGAGACGCATTAGAGAATATCACTATGGACTGCTAGGTAAGTGTAATCTTCGTGGTCTCTTGTGCGCGGCTAAGCCAAAGTAGACCCAGAATCGGATTCACAAATCAGGCTGGAAGTACTGAGGTTCAAGTCCTCGATCGAGTGGAAATGTCACCCCAAGACCAAGGGACGATCACTTTGCGCGGTGGTGATTCATAAACTGCCGTCCATCGGTATGCGCTTGCGACATCCTCGCTTTTTGGAGTCCTGACATTGGTTTCGCAGCTTATTTACTGAATCTCGGCGTAGGCGGTGTCATGTTCCCTGTCTTTAAATCATGTCTTGTTGTCAAGGTCCAGCCTCAAGAGCTTCATCTCTACGTTGACCGATCAATCCGACCGGAGACTGAGACCTATCTGCGTCAATGTTTGCGCGTCGAGATCCGAGCTTATGATAACCTGTTGGACGATTTAGTGCAACGCTTTGGTGCCCATGGTGATGTGATTATGTCCTTACTTGGACCTCGGATACGTCCTGACCTGTACTCTCAAGCTTGCTTTCGAGCCGAATCCTCCACGAGCATTCACCAACGATGTCAATCCTATTATTTTCCGCAAGGACATGGTATCTTACATGATGAGGGAAGAAATCGATTCGTATCTTCGTCGGCATGTTCGTCTCTGCACGGTATGGCCGGAGTCTTTTCAGTCTGCGCTTCTTGTTTCCCCCGGACTCTACAACGCTGTACGGGTCGTGGAATATGAAGCCAGGAGCAAGGGCAAAGCTTTCTCTGTGGAACCAATCGGCTGTAAGATCCAGTGGACTACGGTGTTGGGGAACAACTGCGCATGTTGTTCCCATCCCTTCGGTGCCCTCGTGGCCCTGGCGTACTCAGGAGAGTTCAAGATTACCGCCTGGATTCACAAGGTACTGGAAGCCGACACGGACCGCTTGAGCACTTACGTGGACAGTCTTAAGGGCGATGCCGCCCGGTGCTTCATGGATATGATCCAGCATGTGAGTCATGCAGTTTCCCAGTGGCAGGCATCAGCTAGACATGTTTCACGCTGTAGGTTCTGGACGAGATCCGCGGGCGCATTCTATACGAGAGGAATGGCTTGAAGGGCAAGAAGGACATCGACTACATCCGCCGGCGCGGTAGGCGTATCGTGGCAAATATTTCAGAGTCCTCTGGTTTGCTTCCGAGCGGTTTCTTCGTCGACGAGCAAGCCCTCGGAACGGCTGAGGGCAAAATCGGGTCCCTCGGAGGCTATGCAGAAATTGAGAAAATGCGAAGCAGTAACAACTTACTGTTGGCTGTTAAGAAGGCGAAGCAAGGAGGAGCGTCCGAGGAGGAGAAAAAGGTTCGTAGATGGAG
This sequence comes from Heliocybe sulcata, assembly GCA_004369045.1. NCBI lineage: Eukaryota > Fungi > Basidiomycota > Agaricomycetes > Gloeophyllales > Gloeophyllaceae > Heliocybe > Heliocybe sulcata. The sequence continues at coordinate 151,955 of ML213520.1, read as the reverse complement.
CGGTTCTCCAGGTTGGTTTTATTGAGAGGGAAACTAGATATTCCGGCGCGAGGCCTTGGTCTGGAGACAGTTATACCACGATAACGTCGTCCGATTGTACGGCGTCCACTGGCCAGATCAGAATCAAGCTCCCAGCCTTGTATTGCCGTACATGGCCGACGGCGACATCAGATCATACCTTGGTAGCCGCATCTTGTCGGTGCAGGAAGTAAAGAAATGGGTTCGTCCATGCAAGAGCGAAGATGAGTTAGAACTGACTTGCTCTAAAGTTATTCAATATAGCAGTAGGTCTAAACTACCTGCATGACAATGACATCGTTCATGCGGATCTACGCGCGGTATGTCATAACTCGTCTAGGACTTCGCTAGCTGCTACTCACAGCTGGTGACTTGCCATGATATACAGGTGAATGTCCTGGTTTCCCGCAATTCCGAAGGCAATGAGGTACCACAGATCACCGACTTCGGCCTTTCGCGCTTTATTGCGACTACCTCTGCCGCGGCGCAGATTCCAAGCAAGCAATCCAAAACTGAGATCACTGGGAACACTCGGTGGTTAGCGCCCGAGGTGATAATATTAAAGGGGCATAAGCATACAAGGGAATCAGACGTCTGGTCCTTCGGATGGCTCTGCTGGGAAGTAAGCTTTCTCTGTGCTGCCGGTTTGTTGCACTCCCTGACACGCCACCCCGATCTCTCAGATCGCTACTGGAACGCATCCTCTACCGGACCTAATCGAGCCGGCAGTCTATACAGAGGTGGCCATCACTTACACGAGACCCCGAAGAGATATCGAATGCAAGAACACGAACGGCAGGGAAATAGCGGATGAGTTGTGGATATTGATGGAAGCGTGCTGGAGCCGGATGCCAGAAAAGAGACTATCCATGAAACGTATCGGGAGTCAGTTGAACCCCAAGAAGAAAAAGAATTCATTGGGACAGACGGAGTAGGGCCACTGATGCAGTCGTTGCTTTCTTGAAGGCCTCTGGTTAGGCCTATGACGAGTTTATGGTCGTTTCTATGAATATAGCGATCCGTCCCAGATTCACATATGTATATGATAGCGGTGCTCAATCGATCATCGATCAATGTTCAACGACCAGATGTGCCTGCTGTTTCTCAACAGACCTACAATCAAGCTTCAAGTCCGCCTGAACTTCGGCGCATACGCGCACTACCTTTACTTGGTGCCAGTACATTCGCATGACTACTATGAACAGTCTTGAGCTTCCCAGAAGGCTTGCACTTGATTCTCAGCGATAAACTGTACAAGCTGAGATTTATCTTCAAGAAAGAAAACGTATGGTATCTGTCACATTATCAAGAAGCTCCAAAGTACTAAACTTCCTCACTAAGTTAGCCTAGCGTCCGTAATCATTACGTCTAATGCAACAAGCAGCATGCCGCCATCTACCGCACCAGGGCGCGGCCAACAACCAGGCTCCCGAGGACCATCGCAAGCAGGGCGACAGCGCCGGGCACCCGAACACCCACGACAGCTCCACTGCTTCCCTTACTTGTGCTACCCAAGGCGCGGTTCGCCCCACTGTGGCCGTTACTCGTAGCCAAGACACTAGCAGCGATGGTCGCAGTATTCATGGTTTTCGTGACAGCGGTCGTGGAGAAGGTTTGCGTCGCAGAGGGCGCCGAGTCCGAGTACGCCGAGTCGGATAGGAAGACCAAAGCAAAGCCAGGAGCAGGGACACGGATACTACACTGGTTATTTGTCTGGTCACAGTTGACGGTTTGCACGTCCTCAGTGCCCTGCAGACGGCCGTCTGACGAGAGCACATCTCCGAACGTCTGAATCATCCTCAACGTCAGCGACGGCGAAATGGTGCATGCCTATTGCGCACGTACTTGGCCAGCCCATGTGATGTTGGCCTTGTCGGAGACAGAGGCCGCAAGAAGATACCTGTGACAGCGAACTGAGCATCGTGAACCAACACAAATATGGTCAAAAACTTACTTCACTTTGACGGAAGAAGGGACCTGGCCACCTGCGATCTGGATGTTCGCGGTGTATGCAGTAGCGCCCGACGGGTCGGTAATGTAGTTGAACAGGGCGACTTTCGATGGCGCGTCATTCTCATAGATCGCGTACGAAGGGGTATAGATGTTGTTATCGTTGGCGCCCATGTCCACGATCCGGGAGTTATTAGATGAGCCGAAAACTTCCGCAATGACCAAAGCAGAATAAAAAGTGGATCCGACAGTCCACTGGTGGAAGGTAGACTCGTTGGTCGGCGGAGCTAGGAATTAAATCTAAGACATCTTCATTGAATAAGCGGGTAATCAACGTACGCGTGAAAGGCTATTGATTATGATCAGTATTGTCGAGATACTTGGATGCACGGTACCGACTCACATTATAGTACACATTCTGGCCACCAACGTGCAACAACGCACCGGAGAAATTGTAATATGCCATTGTAAGGCCGTAATCAAGCGCCCAGAGACTGGCGCCGAAACTATCGCTGATACCAGGGAACCCACCACAACTGGCCGTATTCGTCTCCATCATCAGGAAGGGTTTTCCCGCCGCGAGGGCAACCTGGGACGAGTTGATGTATGGCTGGACGATAGAATACCCAGAGGTATGGTTCAGGTAGTTGGGGAACTCCGTCTGCGGATCCCTGGGAGTTCCTGAGCCATAGACCGCGAAACAGTTATCGGTCGGATAGCTGGGTTCTCATGTCAGTGGCATCTAAAGGTGGGAGAGCGAGACTCTTACTGTTCAACTGCAAGGGCTCCCAAATTGCTGGTGTATGTATTAATGAATCCGGTGTCCCAGACCATCTCCGGCGTCCAATCACCCGACGCCAGATTAGGAGCGATCAGATTATTCTTGTTGCTGACCGAATTGTCGTTCGCTAGCGCCTGCACGAGATTGCCAAACTCGCCGTAGTAGTCGTATGGGCTATACGTCGCCGGACGATGGCCGTGGCTATTGCAGTGTGTCAAACCATCGATACATCCGAAAGAATTCAAGATCTCACTCAGCATAGAGATCGGGTTCGTTGGCAGCTTGGAGGCCAAGAAGGTTGTCGCCCAGGACAGAATCGCCGATCTCGGCGATTTGCAGGCGCCAGTTCGAACTGTCGTTGAAGGGAATACCTGGGCAGAGTCAGTCTTGTTAAACCACTAGGCCATTGTTCGTACCAAGGTACCACTTGGTGTTCGTGAGCGCGGTTACGTTGGCCAGCATGTAGATCAGCTCAGGTGTCCACATCAGCGTGGGGGTATCCGTCTATCGTTGAGAGCCATTAGCCGACATGAAAAATAATACAAGAGGCATGTCTTACAGGATTCGTCGACAAAGCCTTGTCCTTCTGGATGACGAGGCCATTGGGGATGCTGTCGACAATATAGGCGTAATCTTGCGTGTTCCCTCCGACACGGACGTGTGTGCGGCCAGCGCGATCCTTGAGGGCGGCCATGAGGTTGAGGAAGGGGACTTGGAGGAAGGAGCTGGGGAGGCGAGTCAGTCATGCCCGCGAGTTTGTGGCGCCAGGGAAGCGCACCCATTGAGACCAACTGGAAAGTAGAAAGATAGTAGTTAGTGCCTGTCTCTCAGACTTCATAACAGGACGACGAGGAGCTGGCCCTCAAATGGGAAGTCGTTGTGAACCTCTTGCGTGAATTCACTTAGGTCTTGGAACACGAAGACGCATTGCTGCTTTCAGCCTAAAACGGGCGTGCGACTCTCACTGGGATTAATCCCGGTTGGCAATCTCTCCCAAAGCCTTCCAGAGAGACGATCCCGTACGCTCCCGGGTGGCAAGACGACTGTAGCAGTGATCTGCGCCACGCTGCGCGCTAATTCACCGACTAACCATCGCGCCCTGCGCGACTTGTCCGACGCGTATCCCACTAATGCAGGGATCCCATAGCAAGCGTACAAGGTTGGAATGATACTCACTAACTTGCGTTGCTACGGACATCTCAATGGAAAAGCCCATAAAGGACCCGCTCTGGGGAATCGACAATCCCTGCACATTTGATGAGCTACTTTGGACCTGGAGGGCAAAGTTGGTGTTGGGTGCTGGATTGGGCACGGCTGGGGCCTGCAGCAAGAGCGGATCGTACGCGGCAGCGCCAGTATAGTTCGCTGCGGATGCGGATGCCGACGCGGTTGCTCCTAACGGTTGCTGGCTGTAGACCGTTATAGAAGCAAGAGCGAATGAAATATAGGATAGCGGGAAAAGAATGGAAAGGAAATGCATCCTAGATATCGACCAAGCCACTGTCATCGTCGTCGCAAAGGAGCAGCGCACATGCAGATGTGGCAACAAACGCCACTCGACAATTAACTACAAATATGGACTTGGGTTGTAGTTTAGTGAAGTCCCGCTGAGTGCCGCAGCTCCGTGTCTTATTCATGACTGCTTTCCGAAGAGGATACTTGGAGTATACCGAGCCTATGGCGTCAGGCACTGCGCGAAATCCCAACGCTGCGTATATCAATACCACGGTCATTAGTATCTGAAGCTGCATTACAGGTTCTTGGAAGTTGGAGCACTTGAACCGGGTTGAATGCTTCGTGCGTTTCAAGAAGATATCGAGGCCTCTCGAACAATCACAGAACAACGCGCACACGGTGCGCATGCATTATGATTCAGATACATTTCCCATATTGAGCGTCTCTTGTCCTACGCTACTCCGAGACGTTACTACTTCTATGCCGTCACGGTGTACCAGGTATGGCTGGTGAAGCTTGCGCCCATCAAGAGAGTATAATATCTGACCTTTCTTTGCCCCAGCGTGCACTCAGTTTATTTCCGAGGTTATCAAATCAAATGTTTTGCAGGACATATGTCCGCCAAGCTCTAGGATGTATGTGCCACATCTTGCTGCAGGAGCGTCTTGAGCTTATAAGCTTACCTTGACCCAAGCTCCATGAGTTTTGAATCCCCTTAAGACGAAAATAGGTCCCCGATCATAATTGCATGTCCCTCACCTTGTACTCAGTTGTGAACGCATCATACGGTCCGATGGCGCGATGCGGGTCCATATGTAAGTCGTGCCACTGAGACACGATTCGAAGCGTCTCATGTGTATCCTCTAGCATGGGCATTTGGTCGTCGCACTGGCATTGGTTCCGATGCACCGCTCAGCTACTCACATGCCCCCAAAGCAGGCACCGAGAACAGAGCGAAGTTCGATCGTGGGTCTGCGTGCTACTGTAGCACTCGAAATACCCAAGGAGAAGCCTTTTCACCCTACTGACCTCCTGGGATACCAAATCAGGCATCCGGCCTGTACAAGAAGATGCGTCTCGTCCTAGGGCCTAGCTTTTCAACACAGACGCCCGCTATTCAACGGACCTGATGGAGGAGCGGTGCTTCTCGTTCCCGGACATGATCTTGTCAAATGTCATCAGGCTTCGTATTGTTCGACGCTACCCATGGGCTGCCTGCTTCTAGGTCTACCAAGAGATCTGTCTAACCTCATATTATGTGCGAGAGCTATACGTGCGGATAAGGCGGTCGGTAACGGTCTCATCCCAGGCTCCCGGATTCATGAGACGAAAAAAGCAGATGCGATCCTCGCCTGACGACCTCTCGTGGCGCTCCTCAGTGCCGTTTCTTTGGCTGGCCAGATCTTGCTTCCCATGACGAACGTTTCGCCTTGAGGAGCCAGAGCTCGATGTTTTCACCCCGGAGTCCCATACCCGCGGCGGCCAGGCTCTTCTTCTGTCTGGTACGTAAGCCGTACCCAGTATCTGGTTCTCACTGGTCGCACTTCACAGAGAATCATAAGACGCAACTATAGGTCGTTATTGCCAGGTACCTCACACTAATGCGTCCGCTGGCTTCGGTGGCATCTCAGCCCCTACTCGGAGAATTGGATCGGGGAGTCTCCGATGGCGCATTGCGTACCACTCGTCGACGCCAATAGGCATAGTGCCATAGACCATATGGGCCAAGACCGTCCCCTCAAACGCTTGCTTCCTTGCTTATCGCAACATATGTCGTTAATGCTGATGGCTTAGCTCGAACCTCGAACCCTATGATGTACGAAGTGCGTCTTAGCATGCTGTATGAACTCTGTCATCTTCTTTCCGGTTTATAGTTCCACGCCATTGCACAGTAACCTCGGAGATTAAATTGGTCCCAGTGGATCCCTCTCAAGTTAACAGCGTCACATGCGCAATGGAGCACTATACAGAAAACCGAAGTCATTGTCATAGTTTAGCTATGAACAAAATATGGAACATCAAACCCGAATACATAGAAATAATGCATCACAGGAAGGAACTGTATATCGCTACAATTATAAACAGACTCGGGAGAAAGAGGAAGAGTAAGAGAATGCACGAGACACGATTTGAGAAACGCAGGAGACAGAAATATACGAAAAGCAAAGGAAATGTGTAGAAATATATATTCTGGGGCTTAGAACGCGAAGCCCTTCGCGAAGCATCGTCGTACAACCTAGAAAACTTGATAGCAAGGTATGGCCGGAGCGAGAGAGATCATAATAGTTATCCTAGAACCTGTCGGATAGAAAGAGAGAAAGAAGAAACGAGAAAATGCTGATGCTGTCTGCGATCTGTATGCGATATGCCTCGAAAACAAGTGCGACAAGGATAGATGGGATGACGAGAGACCAAGTGGAAAATCTAAAGCATCAAAACCCCAAAAATATGGAATGATGAGAGAGAGTCCATGCAGAGTCCGTGCAGACACCGGGACCACGCCCGCCCCACCGCGAAGACAATATAGCCGAACAGATTAGTATGCGTGCATTGGGTTGTCATTGCCGCCGTTGGACTGGTAGTAGTCCTGGTTGATCCACTCCTGGGGCAACATCGGCGGGTGCGATTGGAAAGAGTTCATGGAAGAGTTGCTGCCGTCGTCCGGCAACGACATCGGAGGATGGAGGTAGTCCCTGAACAAAGAATCATCGTCGGCGGAGTGGTGCATCGGCGGGTGCAGGTAGTCCATGGGCGAATCGTCCGGCGGCAGCATCGGCGGGTGGAGCATCTGAGGAGAGCTATCGGGAGGGAGCATCGGCGGATGCCAGAACAAGCTGTTCCCCGAACTGCGCATCATCCCATAGGAAGAGAACCCGCCGTACCCAAAGTCCAGCTGGCGTCCAAACGGCAGGGGCGAGTGCGTCTGCTGCGAGCCGTTGTAGCTATCCGCGAAGGACGTGTACGAGGTCGCGGAGGACGGAGGCTCGGTCGCTGATCCGTCGCTCATACGGCGGCGCTTGCTCGACCTCGATTCCGTCCCAGTGCTCTCACCATCCGAAGAGTCCCCGGTCGCAAACGAGTAGGGATCAGACGCGAAGTGCTGGTTCTTCTTCGAGATATATTCGGGGTGATAGGGTCCCGGGTACACGGCGTATGTATACGCGGAGGTGTACGTGCCCTGCAAGTTGAAGTGGCTGCCCTGGTTCGAGTCACCCAAGGCTCCCATGAGTTCCGACGGCGTGGACTGATAATAGTCGTCGTCGTACGACATATGCGTGGTGGAATCGGGGGCAAGCGTGGGCTCTGCGGAAGGGGACGCCCGCCGACTAGCTCCCGGGCTCGCGGAGAGAGGAGTGTCGGATACACTCGTTCCAACACGCCTTGCGTCATGACGGGAGCGCTTACGGATGACATCGGACTTCATGGAGATCGGACGAGCAGAGCCGTGCAATTTATAGCTGTGAAGAGAAATTTGTTTATTTAGCATCATATGTTCCGGTCGCAATGATATATTACTTACTAAAGCCCGCAGGCATTGCAAACGGTCTTGCCTTCGTCGTCTTTTCGCCAGAGGGGCGTGGCAGTGGTGTGGCAGTTATAGCATTGCGCTAGGGATGACAGAAAGCTCAGAACGCTGAAAAAATACCGAAACGCAGATCACTCACCAATGATCTCCTGCGCATCCTGCCGTGGGGCAGCCTGCGAACGGCCCTCGCCGTGGTTGTTGCGCATGCCCTTGGGACGGGGGCGCTTGTGCTGCAAACCAAGGATGTTGGTATACGCCTCTACTGCAGAGCAACTATAGACTTACCAGCTTGCAGTAGAGGCCGCAAGCGTTACAGTTGAGCTCGTCGTTCAGGCCCCGCCGCCACAAGGGGGTGTGAGTGGCGCCACAGTTTGAACATTCCGCCTTGACGCCACCGGGCGCCGAGTTGTTGTTGTTCTTCAGGACCGCGGGGCTAGTAGCGGTGGCACTTGGTCCCGATGAGCGGTTGTTGTTGTTGTTGCTCACGGACTGCGTCTTGATGGTCAGGGAGGGCCTGGGACTAGGCGCCGCGTCTCGTCCGGAGTTCGGGTTGATCTTCGACGGGACGACAGTCTGCGGCAAGTTCTCAATGCCGTTGGAATGAGAGTGAAGAGGGATAGAGAGGTTCATCGCGGTCATTATGATGTCGTTATCGTCAGTTTTCATCTGCTGGTCGCCCAATTCGCTCATCATGACGTCCTGCCCACCCGCCTGGGCAGCGTCGCCTTGGGAAGCGCAGGACCAAGACGCCGGGCTGTCGGAATGGTCGACACCGTTCAAAAAGTCGTCGAGGGCAAGCTCGATGGTCGGACGGGCGATGCTAAAGCTGTCGGAGGAGTTCTGGTTCTGGTTCACGCCCTCGCCATAGTTGAGAGAGGTGGAGAGGGTCGGAGTCGGGTACAAGAGCGCAGCAGGGCCGAAGTCGTTGGAGAATAGAGAAGGGAATCGAAGCGACGGTGGCGAAGAGATGTCCTGGTCTGGGGTATCAGTCCTCTTGGATTCCAAGGCTCGGGCGTCTACGTGGGCGTTGCTGTCATGGTGCTGGACCGCTCGCCCTCGGGCTCGTCTGCCAGTGGCATCCTTGAACTCAGCCGAGGGTTTGAAGTCCGGTTTCTTGACAGGAGCAGACGAAGCGCCGCCGCAGGGCTGGTCGACGCTGAATGTGAATTGCATCCGTTTGATAGTACCGGGCTTGGCGTTCTGGGTGGCTTCGCGCTGACGCTCCTTCTCCACGGCGCGTTGCTGAATCAAATCAGTAGACTGGTTGCGCCTAAAGCCCGGAGCCTGAAGTTCCTCGATACTCCTACACAAAGACAAAGGTCAAAACATGTAACTGCGGCGCCTGCAAGAATAAGGGGTTCACACACCTTCCTTTCTCCTTGTCCAACTTGTCGCCCATGTGCTTGGAGAGCTTCTTGAACTCCCGCTTGCTCTTGGCGTTGTCGGTGTCGACGATGAGGTTTTGGAGATGCCAGAGCCTCCAACTTAAGTTCTCCAAGCGCTGACCCTGCTCCAGGTAGCTCGCCACCTTGGTGCAGACCTGCGGACGCGTTGGTGGCTGTGCCGTCGTGTAGATGCGTATACGCACCTTCCATGTTTTGGTCAGAGCATCGCCGTCGTTCAGATTGCTAAAAGCGACGAAGGATTTGTGTCCCTAGAGACCGAGTCAGTCTACTGCTCCCGTGGCCGCCGCCGAGCACACCGACTTTGAACTTGAGATTGAGAGTCGATGGCATTGACTTTCGTCGTTAAAGGCGTTGCAGACGAGTCAAAGCGAGTAGAGACGCAGGGGCCGCTGTGAAAGCGGTTATAAGAGAGGATACGCGCTAGGGCAGATGGAGAGAACAGAATTCGGCGGAAAGGTCGCTCCAATAAAGCAAGGCTGGGTTAGCGCTTCTCTTTACGCACGTTGCGCTGCTTGAAATGAAAATTTCCGGATATGAAAGTCAGACACAAGTCAGACTAGAAATGATTCCAACTCCGATTACCAGGGTGTAGTGGCCACTACAAACGACTACAACTGCCGCGCCTACTGCCATATCATATCTCCCGTTAGGTCCGAGCCGACCTTCCGCAAGCGAGGACAGTCGTCCAGATTAGAACATACCCTCTGCCCCAGATGCCCTTGTGCCTCAGCAGCGCCCCCGGTACACGAGTGACGAAACGCTGTGTCCCACAACCTACTATAGAATACTTGTGTTGATACCGCCGATGTCGCGCCGTACTGCGAACAACCGCTAAGCCCGAACCAGTGGGAACATGCTCAATCGTCTTCCATGTCTTCTGTTCCTCCGCTTCCTTGACAGCTGCCGTACACGTCGTCCCCGAGGTCGTCTTCGCTCCATGCCACTGGGAAGCACTGTACTTACCCGGGATGCTATCCAACAACGGGTATCCTTTGATACGTCCTCAAGGCAGGTCGAAGGATTCTGGAAACTGATGGTCATAGCATACCCTTGGTTCGATCATGATTTTTACCTGTCTACCCACCGGCCTCTTCGCCTAATGAACTTCTCTCTGGCGCCGCCCTGAATTCCTGTGGGTGGCCATTGTGGTGCCCAAATTCCTTCTCCATTTCCGTCCCCCGCCTGCGGAGTGCTCAGCGGTGCACCCCGTCAAGGCCTCCCGAGAGAATGATCCCGGTCCGAGAATCAGGGCTGGAGTATCTAATCTGAGGATGACTCCAAGTCAGCACTCTTCCCTGCAGGAGCGAGCAAGCGGTACGCACTTATCTTGCAGTGGTTAGCGCGAGTCGCTCCACGCCCGGCAGCACGATATCTGTGTAGGGAACGAAAATCGGAATCCGGTTTGATGAACTTCGAAGTGGGTCACGAGTGGCTGCACATGTGGGCCTCGAGGCAGGCTGAGCTTCCACTGTCAAGGATGGCGCAATTATCGCGGCTCTCCCAGTCGAGTTAGCTCTGAATGTGTTGCAGTGTATTCTGTTCGCCAGGCTTCGGCGAAGACGGAAAACAGGCGCTTGCTGTCGGGCTGCATGCCAACGGCGCGTGTCGCGTCTGTTGGGATCCCCTAAGCTGCGCGCTGCGGCCGGACCACATCACTGTGAGCTCGAGATACGGAGTACTTGAGCCGCAACACTAATTGATCCCCTTCCTCGCTTACATGCATATACGATATCCTGGGCGTTCAGTATGGATTTATCACTGTATGAGGCTCCCTAGCGATCAGACATACCATCGGTGGAAAGCCAATCTCACAGATAAGCTTCCTAAAATATTGACCAAGGATCGGTAGATCCAGCTGGTAGATACCCCGACTCGTCTTGAAGAAGCACAGCGGCCGACCGCTTGGCCCATAGATCCGTACTTTCAGTCTCCTATCAGTCGTCCCCGGAAGCAAACCATCAAGGTACACTTGGGCAACACGAACTAAGCCGGTGATGTCCATAGCGAACTCATGGCCATCGATAACATAGTCATCCATCGATAGACAAGAAAGACAATATTTGATCACGTGCGGGAGGAGGGGTTTATCTTTGACGCGCGGATGTGTCTTTCGAATTTAGGGTGAATGAGCAAGGAGGCGGACAGAGGTCGAAACCCGGACTACGGCACGAGCCCTTGTAAACGTTACGAGGATCTCTTCAGCTGCGCACTATAGAGTAAAGACGGGCCTTCATACCTGTTCACAAAGGGCTAATGGTTGGTCTTCACACGAGCGACGTGAACAAAGGACCGACGCTCAGACATATGACTAAATGGAGGAGCCTATGTTGGGATCATCAAGGCGCGTCTGCTTGCCGTGGAATGAAATGAAGGCTTACCTATTTTCGATGGTTGAATCATTAGAACCTAATAGGTAAGTACGCACCAGGAAGCTGAGTATGGAGTTGAATATCGTGCGGCTAGATATGGTGCCGTACGCCGTTGTAGCGTCTTCTTCAACCACTCTGGAAGTTCATTTTGGCAAGTGAAGACAAATGGCACCGACTTACGTTCATCGCAATTGGTTCTGCAGATTTTTGGGCAGGCATCCCGACGGCGTCCGACGCACATCCCACCAAGCGCAGAACCCAGCGTAACAGGCCGTACAGTAGGATCCAGCCAAGGAATGCTAACGCCGGCGACAGCGGACACGCTCATCCAGTGCATTCAAAGAAGTGGTTCTGGCGTCGACATACAGACTATCAAGAGTAGCCGTACACGCTTCGATCTTGAAAGGAGGGTCATCCAAGCTCCACCTCAACTATGCTAACCGCCTACAACGTCCGTGCCCAACCACGATTCAGAAAAACGAGAACGAGGGCGTCCCCATGCTGTAGATGGTTAGAGCGGTCATGAGGGCGGTTGTTATGCGAGAGATAAGTGGGCACGCATCTGCTATCGTAAGTACCGAGTCCAGCAGGCTTGAACGCGACCCGTCACAATTGTGACGTGTCACATACCGAAATGAAATCCGAGGGTTCTTCGAACTTGCTGGCCATTTGCATGTTCACCACCGCCGGCCGTGTCCCCTTCCTTAAGTGAGATGTTTTCTCAACTCGTATCATCTCTCTCAGTGTTGGGAAATCTTTTTCGAAGAATTGACTGGCAATCTACGCTTTCGAAGAGTAGCAGCACTCAGAGATGCGTTGCATCGACCAAGTTCCCTTTCTCCGAGCGGAGGAAAAAATGCGGAAGGGGGCCGGAAGGTCTGCTCCGCGTGCTTCTGGACTGCACGGAAAGGCTTGCGCGTACATGGAAAATATGTCCCTTCGTACTGAACGCCCAGTAGTGTTTGCCGCTGGACGAGCCAGGACGGCGTTACTCCATTTGCAATGCGCATTCCCGCGCCATACGAGTGCGAACCGCGGTCGCCTTCTGCAAGGTATGGCTGGCGATAGAGATGAGAGGACGCCGCTCTCTGCCTTATACCCCAACTGGAATGCACATGTGGTGTGTTCCGCCGGACAATATCGCATTGATCCGCGAGGTAGAAAGCGACAAGAGATCCTTTCAGACGCTTTTCATGTGATATATGCGTTGTGTCTAGTACGCTGATGTTGTCCGGTTGCCCATCCATGAAGGCGGACATCGCCCTGAGCGGCTATATGCGCGTCTCATCGCTCGTGGACATCCCTCCTATTCTGTCGTCGAGGATCGATGATCGCCGAGGATGCTCTCGGCAACTCCACCTGGTTTCTGGTAACGTACGACATTGGACAGTGCGCACCTGAACGTGCCAACCTGACAATATCGCTATGACGCTATGCGCAAGACAGGTACTCCTCCAACAGGGTATGAATTGCAACATACAACAATATTGCATATGGGAATGAAGACAGACTATAGCAAAGGCGCTTCAGGATCATAATCATGACTTCTCCTCCCCATCCTCTTTGTGCTCCTGAGCACCTCTATGCTCTATGGCGTGGGCGTGTTCCACCTGTGGGTTCTGCGCCTTCAATTTCTGGAAGTGGGCTTCCTCGTCCCAGACCCATATACTCTTGCTAGCGAACAGCAAGTCCATTTCTTCCAAAGTGCGGTTAGCCGTCTCCGGGTACAATGCCCACACCATCGGTATCGACAGGAAGTTGACTGCGCCGAAGATATGAAGGGTATTCTGGCAAAGCGCCTTAGTAAGATAGCCTACGCGACGACGACTCATTGCACTCACTTCTTGGATAGCATTGAACATGACAGGGTTAAGCAGAGTCAACCAACCGTTGCCAATACTCCAGCCGACAACACCCCAAGCATTCCCCTTCGCGCGCACCTCAAGCGGGAACGTCTCGGTCGGGTACACCCATCTGTAGAAAAGGACTATCAGCGCTAAGTCCCGACATCTCCTTTTTAGGCGACTTACGGGATCGTCAGCCAGGTAGCACCGAAAATAGCGGTGTACAAGAACACGAAGAACGCTGCGGCTCCGCCATACTGGGTAGCATGGTCCGGATGGTCCTTGAGGAGACGAGAGAAGGCGCCAGCGAGGATCAACGAGATACCCTGGCCTACGGCACCCCACCAGAGACCGACGCGGCGTCCCCACCTATCAATCGTGACTACGGCCATGAGGGTAGCAAGCATATACGTCACCTGCATGGCAGCGAGTCGTAAGTTGCACGTTTGATAAGTAGCAGTCAAATGCACTCACGTCATTCAGGCCAGATAACCACTGCGCTTTACGGGAGCTGTAACCGGCTTCCGCGAAGATGGTAGGCGCATACACCGTGATTGCAGCAATACCGACCCATCTGTACACGATCGAGACGCAGGAAGGATCAGCGAACGTCCGGAATCAGCATCAATACCAGGCACGCACTCTTGTAAGATCTGGAGCCACACAGACAACTGAACCCGACGCGCGACATGCAGGTCACCGGAGTCTGATGACGGCGAAGAAGATCCAATCAGAGATCTGCGCATAGACGAGTATGACATTAATTTACCGGTACCCCACAACATGGCCCAGTACGAGTTCCTCTTGGAATGGGCCTTCTCCATCGAGACGATCTCCATGATATCCTCGAATTCCGCATTTGCCCGCTCGTCCTCGGGGTTTCTGTCGTCTGCCCTTAAACGTCCGAGGATAGCCCTAGCTTCCTCCGTGCGGCCAACCTTGATCAGCCAACCTAACGGAAACAGAGTTGGAGGATGACGTGTTGATAGAGTGCAAAGAACTCACGAGGAGACTCGGGCATGAACGAAAGGCATAGCTGCGAAGGGAGGGTGAGCATGCGTCATCGGCTTCCATCGGAGTCTGTGGCCCACCATGAACGCGATGACGGGGATAATTTGGAAGGCGATAGGGAACTGTGAGCGTAGATATTCGGGTCAGAGACGAGGTGATGCCCGGGGTTCAGTGCCCATTCTTACCCTCCAGCGGAATTGCGTTCGACCGTCACCAATGTATCCAAGGCCAAATTCGAGCCAGTACGCCACCACCACGCCGAAGATATTCAGGGTGAATTCCAGAGCAATAAAAGCACCTATGCGTCACCTGCTTCAGAAACTCGATCTGTCAAGCTAACACGCTCGATTTACCTCGCGATGTGTGGGTTGAGACCTGCAGCATCGTTGAGTTATTTCGGTACACCCAAAATCACTGATTGAACAAACCTCAGCACTCCATACAGGTACGACTGCGTTCAGGTAGCCCGTTCCAATACCGTTAATCACACGAGCGCAGAGCATCCTACAAAAGCCGTATTGGTGCAAGCTGCTATGACATAGAGTTATCCTCGCACCAAGCAATATTCTGTGCCGAGCACTGGAGAGCAGCACCGAACATGACCCAGAGGCCGCCCTGTTTCCGTGTAAGTATAGATATTTTCGTTCACTTGGGACACGATCCTCACCATCAACATGGTCTTCAGTCGTCCAATTCTAGCTCAAGCGTTACCACTGAGACCCGTATTCCATATTGACGGCGACGTACCTGTCACCAAAGATTCCGCCCATGAGGCATCCGATCAGAGCTCCGAGATAGTAGACTGAACCAGGGTTAAGTCTTCCCCTTCCGCCCATGTAGACCGGAACTTACTGCTGACAATGCCGCCTTGACGAGTAGGTTCCGTAATCGTTACAACATAGCCTTCTCCAGGACCTTCGTAACTGTAACACTGGTGAGTCAATGGCATCAAACGATTAGACTTATAGGCGTACGTGGAGTACCCAAGCTTCATCGTCTCGACATAATCTGGCGCGGTGTTGACACCGCCCATCATTCCTTGGTCATATCCGAAGCTATGGACATCGTTACGAAGTCATTCCAAACTTTGGCAGGGATGGCCGCTCACAAGAAGATCGCTATGCCAGCGACGAAGTTGACAGTATAATACAGTCGCCTCCCGGAGAGGCTCCTAAGTTTCGTAAGCATGTCTTGACAGTCGTGCCGAGGAGATCGTTGAGGAGCGTAGCCAGGTCGAGGAGCTCAGCTGGCTACGAAACGTGAAGGTGAGGGCGAGTCTTTATATCAGCAGCGGCAAGTGTTGAACCTTTGTCCGATGATCATGACGGCACAACCCTCTCGTCTGGTGTTTGGTATCGTCTCCATTTGATATCGCGTGCCTGCGCCAGCTTCGCGAACCCCATATTCATATCAATGCTCCGTTCCACGCTCTTTAACTTCGGAGTAACTGCCCAACTGGCCTTCCATCGCAATTGTTTACTGCTGCATAGCTGAACGTTGAACGCTGGAACTATTACAGGCAAGCTCAGAGGATCTTCATAGGTAGCTCCTCTTCTTACCTTTCTCCAGGCCCCTTTCTACCCCGCAACTCATTTGGGGTGCGTTTGGGTTGGATTCGCTCTCCCCGCAAGTCCGTCGTGTACTTCGATCTAACGTCATCCGGGCCGTATAGCCGAGTTGCCAGCCGGGCTTAGGGGGGCCGTCACGGCACTCCTTTCGTTCGTGCGCGTGAATTTTGGCACGTTGGACTTAACTGCAGTGCAAAGTCAAAGGATGGTGGTTTGAAACGTTGATTCTAATTGATTGTAAGCTATTTCGGATATTGACATCTTTATGTATTAATCTAAGACTTCGTTTGTTGCTAAGCGCTAAGAACTTGGGAGACCGCAGACATCAACCCAATTTGATTACGTGCGTCATACTCGGCATCCGGATACGCCCACATCAACCCGGCAAACATACTTTCGGTGAATAGGGACCCTTGAATTCAAGTTTCGTGCCTAGGAGTTGCTTGTGCTCGTGCAAACCCGTGGATCCAAATCAACTTCCGGGGTCCGGGACGCAGTGAAAAGTCGTAATCGCCCCTACAGCTGGTGTGCAAGGTATGCAGGCTCATTCCGTATTCCTTCTCCGGGGCTATTGAGGGGAAATCAGTTGTATGGCCCCAGTGCCGTGCAGAACGCATCCAGAAGGATGTATCGCTGAAATAGAAATGACAGATTAGACGATTTATCGGCGTACTCCTGGTTTCAAATTTGGACTACTGGAGCACTTCATCCGACTGTTAACGTAGCCTCAAGCTTGGAGATGCATGAGGCGTGGCTAACGTTGGCTTTGTAGAGACCGATGTAGCTGGGGACGCTCAGTTTTCTTGAACGACGCGGCGCTCAGCTTCCAACGGAATGTTGCGCTCGCCGTCAAGTATCGTCAAATCGGCTATAAGTAACCTGTCATTATAAGCAGGAAAGCTTGAGCTACTTTTCCCAGAGCCATGCTACAGGAATCAAACCAGAAGATTGCGTTCGGCTCAATCGAGTTACAAATGCCCTGTGTCGACAGCCAGTCCGGATCCTTGCGAGATGTGATAGCCATCTTCAAGCGCTCCTACCTGCCCTGGCGTTTTTCAGGATTGGATGGGCGCTTCTCGGATGTCATTGGTGCGATTGTCATGGACTCATCGCCACATTCTAAACTTACCAGGCCAGCAGCTTCGATCGCGGCACGTGTATCTGCACGGCGTTCTGTTCGGGTCGTTGTGCGACACTATTATCTTTCTCCCGCGAGCACAGGCAATAAAAGCTCAGCCAGGGACAGCTCGAATCAAGAAGGCAGTACAGCGAGGGCAGTATAACATCATAGAAAAGCTCCGGAATCGAGTGGTATGGGAATATATCTGCTCCTGCGCATGCCTTGACGCCGGCACCGGACTCTAATCCGCTGAGAAACCGAGGTTCCACACTACGGATAAAGGCATACAGATCCTTGCTGGAGGCGTCCGGTGCTACTTGCTCTGTGGCGAGCCGCACTAAAAGACAGAAACGATACCGCGTTTACTCTTTGTGCAACCCTTTCCCGCCCCCTCACAAGGCTGAAAAGATGACTGGGTCAGCGACGGACATTGCGCACCAATTCGGAGCGGCGTTCTTAGGGGCCATACTCGGGGCAATGTGAGTTTCAGTCCGTGTTGCATCCGGCCGTGCGTATCATGACTAAACGACTGACTGCAACCTTAGCCTCTTTGGTATCACTGTGATTCAGACGTTCATCTACTTCGTCAAGTATGGCAAGGATAAAGCCTACTACAAGATCAGCGTGAGTTTGACAATTCTATGAACATCCGACCGTTATTTATGGCACGGTCTATCACTAGGTCGGCGTTCTCTGGTGCGCTCGCAATGTTTTGCAAACTTTGTGATTCACCACTAACATGCGTTGAAGCTGCTTGGATGCTTTGCATCTCGCTTTCTCTGTCCATATGATCTACCACTATCTAGTCAAGACAGCCGACAGTCCCGATCCACAGGATACCGTTGTTTGGTCAGTATCATCTTTCAATATGGATGCGAACTTGGAATAATAATGCTCTTTGGTTCAGGAGTTTGAAGGTCAGCTCCCCGACACATTATTAGAGCACCTTGTCTAATCACTTGCAGGCAATGGGAGTCGTCAATGTAGGTCGGCATGGATCACTATGTGTTCTACGGCTATCTCATCTTCGAACACCAGGTACTAGTCATTTGGATGGTTCAGTGGTACGTACTTAACTACCTTCTAGTCGTGAGAAGTGTAGTCCTTAACTAAAGTTTGTAGCCTCTACTCTATCAGGATCTGGCAAGGTATGTAATACGAGTTTCGCGCCTCTTACCGGAGGATTGAAACCTATCCGAGTCTCGAATATGACAGCCAAGATTCAGTCTTCCCAATGCATAACACGGCTAGTAGTGGGTTTTTCGATCTTTTGACTTCATCGAGCTACCGATGCACGTTGAATCAGGCTGGAGCGGTCGCGATCGTCGCAATCGCTGCACTTGGTAGGCGCGTGATCCCATTCGGTGACTCTACATCTCATTGTTGTTCCCACATAGGTGTAGGATGTGGTCAGTAACGTCTTCCAGATCCTTAGCTGCCAAGCCTGAGGCTCACATCTAATTCACGTGATCTCGAAGCATTTATCGTAGAAGTGTGGGTGTCTATCAAGTCGCCATGTACCTCTTCCACCTGATGCATCGACTCAGTACCGGACTGTCAGACCTCACGGTTCACCATGTAAGCTCCACTGCATATGAATCAGCCATTCTTTCCAGAACCTCACATACGACAGTGGTGGCTATTTGCAGGCAATGCTACCTCCGCTGTAGTGGATACAGTCCTATCCGTGATGATGCTCATGATTTGCTATCGCTCTCAATGCTCGAATGGCCGAGGTAGAATCATGAAAAGGTTGGTTAACCCCTTGACCTTGTCACAACCGTCTAGTGACGTGTTTCTCCCAAGATCCAGCACTCTGTTGTGGGCGATCGCCCAGTACTGTGTTGGATCGGGATTGTTGACAAGGTAATACAGTCCGACAATATTGATCAGATCAATTATTGAAGCCACTACATAGCGTTGTTGCTATTGTCATGTTGGTTCTTGTATGTGTCACCGATATTGTGCCGTCAGTCCCTAATGTGTGTGCTTCGCAGTACACTATGAAGTCTGACAACCTCGTCTACCTCGCATTCGTGTTTGCTATAACCAAAAGTACAGTACAATAACTCCTGTTCCCGGGATTAGCTAAATCCCTTCCTCGCAGTATACGTGAACTCATTCATAGCCACGTAAGCACTCTCGCTAACTGTCGCGCACTAGAGGTCATAACCATCCCAACAGCCTGAATCTTCGCAAATACTTCCTCCGGTCATTGGAGCACTCCTCTGCGACTATCACGGTAGATTTCCCCGATACGGACGGGGGCGGAAGCCCGAAGCTGTATCGCAAAGGAAGTTTCGAGTTGGTTTAAGTCAATACCTCCAATGCCGATGGTCAGCACCTTGCCCCTTAGAATTCAGCAATACCAGCATCGTTCGCGCGTCTGCTGGCTGCCTTTGTTCAAATGTGGACCCCTGCAAGCTTTAGGACTGAGGAGACATGGAAGGTTCAAGTTCATCACGAGTTGACAGGTTAAGATCGGGGGGGCGTTGGAGAAGGATGAGAAGGACTTGCTATTGCGAGCACTTAAGACCTCGGATCGTGCATACTGCACCATATAGTGGTCAAGTCTCTTCGTTAATATCCACGTACCACTTGAGGGCGTTCTGTCTATGGGATAAATATTCAGAGGGCGTACTGTACGGCATATATTATCTGGTTTCATCTCCGGTACAGCACGCAGGCATTAATATTCACTGTCCGACAACCATGCCGGTCCAAGGCATAGCATGCAGCTGGACATGGAAAATGCACATCTTAGTATGGGATTACGATAATAGCGCGGAGGGCGAAGTGGATGGTGAAGATAGAGATGATAAGTGAGCGCTGATGGTGCTCCATGAGGGCGATGCTCTGATTCGCCGGATGACGCGGACGAACAGTATGTGAGCTTGTGCAGCCCCGAGGAATATGGCATCCATATCAAGAGTATGAAGAAGATACGAATAATATTACGTGCTTTCCATGAGTTAGAACATCTAATGACAGGCACTCTAACGTTCGCCGCTCAAAGACCCAGTTCATCAGCATAGGGCAGAGTGTCCACGTCACCAACAGCAACATATGTTGGCTTGGCCTTGACAAGAGCAGACGTCGCCTGCAATGTAATGTGAGCATACTGAAGAGTGAACGCCCGGTCTGCTTCGCACCTTGGAGAAAGCCGCCGAGTTTATCTTGTCCAACGACGACACCAAGCTGTCAACGGAGGCGTCGGAGCCAGCAAGAACCTATAGTCCTGAAATCAGATTTTGTGCGACACATGACTTGCAACAAGAGCGCACCTTGGATCCAAGAACGGAGAAAATGCCCTCCCGGCTTTCAGACACACTCGCAGCCTGGAACTTCGCCTTGGCCACCGCCTTCTTCAGGTCCTCAGCCTTGAGCCCAGACGACCCGGTAGCATCCTTCAGCGCCTTCACCGCAGCCTGGCCGGCCTGCTTGACGGCCTGGGATGTGGGACCCTGGACGAGGATACCGAAGAGCGCGGCATCGGAATATGGCAGGTAGACGGACTGGACGGTAGTTCCAGCGGTTAAACCAGTGGCGCTAGGAACTGTGCTCTGTGACCACTTGAGAGAGGGCTGAGCGGAGATGTGCGCGGACAGTGCGGCCAGCTCAGCAGAGGGGGTAGTCGTGCCGTAACCGATGAATACAGTCTGAAGACCAGACCCGTGTTCGACACGGGTCTCTCCGCCGTAATAGGAGGACGCCGATGTTTTGAGGCCGGATCCCGAGAGCTGCGAGGCGTTCAGATGCTTCTGGACAAGTTCCTGAAGGGCGGACTGTTCAATGCCAGTTCCGAGGACTGCAATACCGTCCTTGCTGAAGGCAGAGGAAGCAAATGTCTTCACGTCTTCAGTGGTAACGTGGCTGTGGGGAGCGGCGAATAGAGAGTACCCCAGGCCGGCGCGGAATGCTAGTGTGTGCGCAATTTCCAGGGCACGGGTTGCAGGGTCCTCCTGAGCAGAGGCAGCCTCTGCTTCTATGACGGGGTGTACAATCTCAGCCATTTCATGGCGGGTGAGCTTGGCGGAGGTAACGAAGGAAGAGAGGAGGTCGACAAAATATTCCCTATGTCCTCACTTCTCAACCGAAATTCCAGCAATAGACCGGTGGCCACTCACTCATCTCCCCGCAAGAATTCCGCCGTCAACGCAAGGTATTCCCGAGAAAGACTTGAAGATAAGACACCTCCATACAGCTCGGTTTCACGGATTGTGCCCAGGGCCGAGCGTTTTGACGTGCCCTTATCCAAAAGCATTCCAGTCAAGCTCAGGCAGCATTCATATAAGAAACGCACCCTGAAAGCGAAGTTTTTGAGGGCGTGCGCGACACCCGGCTTGGTCTGGTACCTACTTCCGGCCTTGACCAGGAGGGTGACGGCAGAGGTAGGCTGGCCGTAGTCGACGGAGGCGACCTTCACGCCTGCGCTGTCCACGACGGTCGCAAACGACCGCGCTAGCCGCGTTGCTCCCCGCGACGCCGACGTCCTCGCTGCCAGCATCGAGTAGACAGTTTATTGAGAGGCAAGTGAGGGAGATATTTTGGCGTCGAGACTCAACGTTCAACGTCGGAAGACGTTCAAGTGGAATTGCCGTATGCGGACCCGGACTTCTCCGAACTGGGCCAATTGGCAGGTACGCATTTGCTGGATCCTAATTACGAGCTTGCCGCTAGTAGTACTCAGAACTTCACTGCATGCTTGTCTGTAATAGCACAGAGATCAACACACGATGCTGAATACAGTGTATGCATATAATCACGCCGACTCGAAGCCTAAAGTTACCATCTCATCCTCAAGTCACATTCAACCCTGCAAGACAACCAGTACGGCTATATATCCATTCACCTCTTGTGAGCGCAGACCACATCGTAGTACATCACTAACCCGCTGACATGCTGCAATTCGTAAATGGCCCCTCCCATGAGCCGGGCGAGTTCTTCTTTCGGGATCAACCCAGAATACCCGAGGAAAGATTCCATGGCTTCCACAAATCCTACAAAGATCTCCGCAGCCTTGATGCCCGAATGCCTCTGCTCAGGGTGCCAGTCGCCGATCGGAAGCTCAAAGGTCCGCCTGGTGATGTTGTAGAAAGAGCCAGATGCCTCGAGCCACTGAGGGATCTTGCACGAGAGGTCCCAACGAACTCCCAACAGACCCAGCGCTTGCGCTGTCAGGCCGAGGAAGCGGAAGAAATGAGGGCAAAGAATGTCTGGATCATTTCTTCCGGGGCGTCTCTCGGGGAAGACAGGATAATTTCTGAACTCCCCGGATATGAATAGACCGCCCGGACGGAGAACGCGCGCCACGTCGCGCAGCATGATCGGATATCTTTGCTCCGTAACCTTGTAATAAGCCTGTGAGGACGAGCGTCGGGAATGAATGGCTAGACTGTACTCACGCTGAATGCTGTGCATCTCGCGTGTACGAGGTCGAAACTATTACTTTCGTGCCGAAGACCCTCAGTGATGTCAGCGATCTCGAACTGAGCCCTCCCAGGCGGATACCTCGTCTGAATCGGAACTGCGTGATGGCTAGTATCAGACCAGAGACGTAGGGCATATACGAGGGGCGCTCGTGTATATCCGTACCGATATCAATCCCGATAACTTTGACTTGGGGAAACATGACTGCCATGTCCTTAACCCTATGACAGGAGATGGGAGAATCGGCAAGTTTGCGGATGATTTGAAGTTGATAACAACGTACCATTGCCCCGTCCCTGTGCAGAGATCGAGGGCACGACCCGTCCCAGATGCAAGGACTTCCCGAACGAGTCGCATGTCAGGGCAAATCGACCCCATTACGTCTTTCAGGACGAGGTTTTGAGCTTCAAGCCGCTGCAATGACGGCACATGAATGAATATCCGATCGAGAATGCATATCCCTCGCCCCAAACAAGCCGAGCAGCTTCTTCCTTCTACTTCGACGAGATGTGAGGCAAAAACTCACCTTTTGTTCGCGACCATCTGCTGGTAAAGGATACGGCAGTCTACCATGAGAATGGAAGAGTCGACCGTCGCGAGTGACGAATGAAGCAGGAAAATCTTCATCGGCTAACTCGCAGAGGTCGGCGGACGCGTCAGAATGCGTATCTTCGTCGTTGTCAGACGTGTTGTCATCCGACGGGTCCGCTACAGAGGGCTGGCTAGGCCGTCCAGATGGCGGGTGACGCGCCGGTGGACGACCGGATCCGTTGTTCATGATGGTGTATTGCTTCTGTATCTTGTTTCGAATATCCTGCTGACTTTGTAGTAAGACAGTTGCCTCAGTGCGCCAGGAGCGGGCGGGCGACGTACTGTTAACGGCTGCACTGATGATCGTTGATATGATAGACGACAGCGTTCGCGACTAGAACGCCGCGAAGCCCCAGCTGACGGAGTTTCCAGCGCTACTCCGCGGCTGCTGAGATTCACAGCGGCGCACACGATCTGACTTAGCACCAGAAGGGCTTGGGCCAAGGAGCCGAGTGGCATGGACGTCCGCCTCCTCCACCGATGCATGCGGGAGTGATCACTTTCATGAGTGTGCCGGAGGCTCACGCCTCTGCGCTAGGGACGACGTGTCGGCCATTGGGAAGTCTAGTGGGCATAGAAGATATATCACCAAAATGGGGACAAAGCCAACCGACTAGAGGCTGCGAAACGTGTAGCTTGGAGAATACTGATCCATATGTGCAAGCTCCAAAGAATTGGCAGGGTCTAGACGCTCGACCGATGGCCCAACAGAATTCTGGCGCCCCGAGCGATCTGGCTGTGGGAAACAACGACTGTTATATTCTGCGTTTGTGCGTAATAGAATTGTTCCGTAAGCGCCTCACGGAGAAGGCAGCAGCTTAATTTACGCCACCGCCTAACAGTTCGCCAAACAGGCCGCGCGGTCGAAAATATCTCTGGACGAAACGGTCATAACATCATGACA
The DNA here is from genome assembly GCA_004369045.1 of Heliocybe sulcata. NCBI lineage: Eukaryota > Fungi > Basidiomycota > Agaricomycetes > Gloeophyllales > Gloeophyllaceae > Heliocybe > Heliocybe sulcata. The sequence continues at coordinate 127,982 of ML213520.1, read as the reverse complement.
ACCTGCCTGCAGCTAGATAAGAGCAGAACTCACGCCCGGACTCATTGGTCTCTCTCTGGAAAAATCTGGCAGTAATTCATGCTTGGTGGTCATCTGCCACGACCTCCCATTCGGGAGTGATTCAAGGGCTGCGCATCGATAGGCTTGCCTTGAGGGTAAGGTGCTCGGGTTGTATCACTTGTTACATGGAGGGCCATACCTATGAGCCCTACCTAACGACGTTTTGTGTGGTTAGACACTTGACTTGACTGCTACCATTTTTGTAGTGAAATGTCGCAGGTCTTGTTTGGCGATGTTGATACCCATGGGTCCGGAGTTGTGGTTAGTCACGTGAAACCGTCTCAGGCCGATAACGCGCCGGAGCAGCCACATTCTGACTTGCATCTGCCCTTTGCCACCCATTCATCATCCTCGTCCTCACTCATCTACCCTCGAGCTGCGATATTCTGGAGATAGCAATGGAAGAGGACTGGGACGAATTCTTTCGTCAGCAAGATCTGGTATTTTACCAGCCAGACGAAACTATGGATTAGTATATTGAAAGAATGAAAAAATAGTGAGGACTCTTCATTGAACGTTCTTTGATTAGTTCGTACATGTCTTTTAATTATAACCACGAATAGCGAAGAAAGGCTGGCGTCCAGCTCCAATCAGCCCACGACGTCAGATTCAGGGGCGCAAACGCCCACCGACGTGCCACAGTCGTCCTCCTCTCCTGATCAGGCGAAACAGAAAGACTCTGAGTACGCCACATGATGCATTTACTAGGACTGGGAAGCCATACTGATCTGACGCCTGGACAGGCTCAAGCGCAAAGCAGCCCCCGTGGACGAAACTGACGATATGCAGGCCGACAGCGAACCGGCTAAGCGAGTCAGAATAGATACCGCTCCGAACGATAAGTCTGGCGACGTACCGTCTAGTACGCCCGAGCTCGGAAATAGAACGGGTTCCGCCTATGCGAAAGCTTCCGGTGTGGTCGAGACCGCGTTGGCAAAAGACGACTCTTCAAGACGGCAGCTCCATCCTCAGAGCGTTTCTCTCGTTGGTCGTGGTCAAGATCCGATTGTCTCGTGGAGCGCAGGGTCCGAAGTGAGAAACCCGCCCTTCAAAGCGGCACACGCATCTCCCTCTGCCCAGGAGACTGCCACACAAAATGATGCGCATACAAATGCCAAGGAGACTTACAGCAGCAAGCAGAGCAACGAGACGAAGAAAGAATCTATTGCAACGGGAACGAGAGTCCAGAGAAAGTCAACAACGCATGCCATGAAATCTGACATCGGCGATGTAATGAACCCTTCCAGCTCGTCGTCCAAATCAGTCTTGAATTCAGGTCCTCCAACGACTTCTGATGCGAAGTCTACGGATGTGACGCAGAAAATTTCCGACACTAATTTGCCCAAGCACAAGGGCGCCTCAGCTCCTGCAGTCGGATCATCCAGACAGCCGGCGGCAACAGCTTCGCGGGTAATGAAAGGGAGTAGGAGTCGGCACTAGTATGTTTTCTATTCCTGTCTTTATTAATGTCCCTGCTGACCTCCATGGAGCAAATATGTGATAGATGAGGATAGTACAGACGGATCCGACTGTGAAAGGAAGCGGGCGGCGCCGCCTTCGCCTCCTGATTCCTCCAACAAGCAGAAGGAAAACGAGAAGCTGCAGGCGTGGTCATCAAGAGCAGACACTAGTTTCTCTTCACCCTATGCACCCAAGTCCGCGAAGCCCGATCATTATGAAAAGGATCCTTTAGCAGAGTTTTACGAGCATGCTAGAGCAGAGCAGAAAGCCGCGGTGCGCTAAGTGTAGTCGTATATCTTTAAACGGGAGGTCATTGACATTTCCCCGTAGTCGCTAGCGGAAGACGGGGAGGAGAACGGCGTCCCATCTTTCGGTGGTCTGAAGAGTAGCGAGGGGGTCAGTTCCAACACGGTTTGTTGCCATAATTTTGGGATTAGTCGCGCACTGAACAATGCTTATTTCAAGGGATTTATTGTCGACCAAAAGGGCGGATCATCAGTATGCGTAAACCAAGACATAGTTGATAAAGTACGTGATTTGAGATACTGTTGGAAGCCCAAATTGAACTTAGGACTTTGTCGTAGCTTTCTGAGGTGATGGCAATACATCAGGCGAGACCGACGAAGGACGACATGGTACGTGTGCAAGTCTACCACAGAGGTACAACGACATTAGCTCTCGCTTTGCTCCTGCGAAACTAACAATTGTATAATACAAGCCATCGCGGCACTCAAACGTCACCCGAAACGAATCACCAACCGTGACGAAGCGGTCAATATCATGGGAATTGGATCGAAAACTGCAGACAAGGTATCTTGCAATGGCATGTCTCCTTGCGTAGCCGGGCTAGCATTTTGTTATATCATGTAGATTGAGGAGATCATGGTCACTGGCACTCTCGAGCGACTGAAACGCGAGAATCTGATAGATGTGAAGATCACATCCATCTTCCTAGGAATTTATGGTGTCGGTAAGTAGTTGCCTTTCCCTCAATTGGTACTGACTGAACTCATGAAACTCGAAGGGCAAGCAACCGCCTGGCGGTGGTTTGCCATGGGATGTCGAACTCTGAAAGATGTGCTAACAAGAGCAGAGACTAAGAAAATCAAGCTGTCCGAGGTGCAAAAGATCGGCATCAAGTACTACGACGGTGTGTCTTGCATAGCTAGCGATTTCACTCAATCCTGTCGAAGCTAATAACTGTGTAGACATTAATGACCGCATGCCTCGCGCGGAGGCAAAGGAGATATTCGACCGAATCAAGGCGATAGGTAAGTTCATTCAGAGTACTTGTATTCATTCTATCACTCACGATTACCCAGCCTTGAAGTTAGATCCGAAGCTGTTCATAGAGATAATGGGCAGCTACCGAAGGTAAGCTTAGCTACGCTGGCTAAGAACGTCCAACTCACAGCGCCTCCAGAGGAAAGGCCGACTGCGGCGACATCGACATCTTGATCACGCGTCCAACTGATGATGGTCGTACGCACCGCGGTAAATTTTCAACCTATCACCACATTCGCTGTCGTCGCCAATAATACCCTCCTCTTATCCAGGAATACTGAGGAAGCTACTGCGCAACTTACACGAAGAGCGTATCATAACTGAGGATCTCTCAATCCCAGAAGACCTTGACGACCTCGAGAATGTGTACAGAGGTCTTTGTCGTAGAGACGAACACAGCAGGCATCGAAGGATAGGTGTGTGATGCCACAGCGTGGCGCCCATCATGAAGTTTGACTCGAATTTTCAGATTTCCTGGCGGTACCATGGAGGTCCAGAGGCGCTGCTCTTCTATACTATACGGTGAGTCGAGCTTATTCCAGCGATGCAACGCTGTCCGCTTACCACGTACTGTAGGGAGACGATATTGTAAGTGGTACATCCACGTCAGTTTCGATGCCATTTCTCACGCTCCGGGTAGTTCAATCGATCTATGCGATTGAAGGCCAACAAAATGGGATACTCCCTGAACCAACGCGGGCTTTATGCGGGAGTCGTGCGGGATCCGCATGATCGGACGAAGAAGATAAGCGAAGGTGAAATACCGGAGCTTGTTACACTTGGCTTCAATAACTAAAGTGACGACTACAGGTAACATTGTTGCGTCCGAGGCGGAGGAAGAGATATTTCGGATACTCGGTGAGCTGTTTTGCTGTCCGAATTGCCGTATGGATCTTGCTGAAAGGTGACCAACAGAAGTACCATGGCAGGAACCTCATGAGCGCGTTCGAGGCTAGGTGGCATTCCGATGCGCGCTAAAGAAGTCTTAATTATTCCTATATTATTGCGAACGAAGGCGGTATAGGGCGATGTGGGACATCCTGGATCCGCCAGTCAGAGAGTTGTAGATGCATTGTACATCTCGCTGAGGTCTCGGGTATCATTATCAAGTTATTACTATATTATGGTCGTGTATATCAATTAGACCAGGTTTGTATGCCAGCGTCTTTATGACGCATTCGACGCCCTCAATGCTCTCGAATTGATTAAGGCAGAATTACTTCTGGCATGGAGTCGTCCCGTAATCGTGGCAGTCTGGCACATGCAGAAGAAAATAACGGATGTGAGTAAGCTGCGAGACCATTGCAACCAGCACTACGGCAGTGTATCGTGCGAGCCACACCAGTGCCACACCCCGTGACACAAAAACGCGCTGAGAACACGTGAATCGAACATGTGACGCCGGCCACCTTTCACGGAGGTGGGACACCCTCATGTATAGTATAGTAGTACAAGGTACGAAAACCTAGCCGATACAAAATGGCGTCCATCATACCGCCAGAGGACGTCTAGTAAAGATGCCAATGACCGTTTTCACTTCATCACTCCGAGACTGAGCGGCCTAGGACTCGTCCGTCTTCGCCTTCTTCGCACTCGCAATAGATGGCACCACGGCACCCCTCACACCCACATCCGGCCCCCCATCCGGCTCCACAGCCCGCTTCCTCTTCTCTCCTGTCTCCTCCTCCCCGTCCTTCGGCTCCCTACGGCCAGTCTCTCCACCTCGGCCCCCACCCCGACCGCCGCGACCACCGCGCCCACGCCCGCGACTTCCTCGGCCACCACGACCACCTCGGCCACCTCGCCCGCCCCGAGAAGAGTCGCGGTTCTGCGAGAACTGGAGGGCACGCTTGGCAGCGTTCTTTGCGCGTTCGATTTGGAACGCCTTTTCATCTTCCTCTGGAGTGTCCGTGTCCTCAATAACTGATATTCGCATACCTGGAGAAAGAGCGTACCTCCCGCCAATGACCAGCTGACCTCTTTATCCCCAATCGTCTTCAGGTTCTCCTTAACATAACTGATCTCATCCTCCGAGAGGGCCTTGTCGAAGCTCAACAGCCCCCAATCCTGACCCTTCTCGTGTTTCACGAAGGGCACCTTCGCGAAGCGCTCCCGGAGTGGTTTCTACAACCGAGCATTGAGCATTGAGCGCTCTATCCTATCTCCCACGCACACGTACAACAATGACTAACGCACCTTAATATCCTCGAACGACACCTCCCCCGCTCCCTCAAATTTCAACGTCGCACCCTTCACATGCGGAATATCCTCCTCCTTGACAGTACCGCCATCTTCATCGTATACCCTAATATTGCTGCCCATAAACTCAAGCCATACTTCCTTCGGCTTTTTATCCTGCTTTTCTTTCCCGCCCTCCTTGCCCATATCGCGGAATGCGTTGAATCCTTTGCGGTGCTCGTCTGTCCGCTCTTGTGTCTTTTTGCCTTTGATGCCTTTCTCTTCCATTTTCATGTCACAGTAGGCTTTTCTGGTTGGATTAGAAGGTATGATATATCAGGAGAAGATGAGCGGAGGCGATGAGGCTTAACGCACTTGGTCATAATCAGGAGGGGCTCGCCGTTCCATGCCGGTTTGGGGTCGGCGTTGAGGAATGTTTCGACGGTCGAGGCGTCTGAGAACTCGACGAACACGGACCCCTGCAGGGTCTTAGCATGACAACAGTCACGGGCAGCTCATAACGCGCACCTTGAACTTCTTGTCGTCCGCTCTCCGCATCCGCACGGCATTCGTCCGCCCGTACTGGTCAAAGTACTCTTCCAGCTTTTGCTGCAAATCAGGAGTCTCTTCGCCGAACCCTTTCTGCAGTCACATTAACCTGACGTGAATCACACGCGACATAGGACTTGAATCACTTACTGCGTAGATGGTGCGTTCCATCTGGCCCTTCGGCTCCTTGACCTCCGTTTTGCGCCTGACCTTCGTCAGAGTCTCGTCGACCTCGAGCGCTGTGCTCTTCTCCTTGATTGCGTGCGCGACCCACTCCACCCCATTGGTGGTGAACTGGCGCATGCGCTTGAAGGACGCTACGGTTGCAACCGGAACCCAGTGCTCCGGGTCAGCAGTGTGAAGCTGCCACATGAACCTGCAATGACTGATGTTGGAATAATGCGCAGGATAGCACTTCAAGATGAACGTACTTGTCATATGGAAGGTTTGAGTCGGCAAAGTAAAACTCGACTACAATCCTAGCGTCAGCTAAACACCCATAATAAGATACTGGCACACACTTTGCCTAACAGCCCTTAACTTCGATTTCTCCATATCGTCTCCCACTGGCTTGCTCGTGCTCGCCTCTCCGTTCGTACTCGCCTCTATGACCTCCGTCGACAACGCCTTAGCAGCATCGCTATGCACGACAGGCGTATCAACAACCATAGATTCTGACGAGGGTATGGTGTCTGCGGCAGACATGGTAAGACACTTAGACAGGGAGATACAGTCGGATATCAGAGGGAGAGGGAGCCCGAGTCAAGGCGCGCAACTCAGTCGAATCTGAGGAAATACTCATCTCGATCGCGGGAAAAGCCGTCTCGATCTCTCTGCGGGCTGATGTGGCGGTCGGCCTTTCTTTCCTTACCATCTTCTACGATGAAGATGTGAAGGTAGGTATAAGGCGGCAAGAGCAAATCTGCACGCGTTTTCACTATACTAAAAGCTACTTGATTATCATACAGGATACCCCTGCAAGCTGTCTCATCGCACACTGAATGCCACAAAACGATCCAGCTACTGGTCCTCGAGGATGGCGTCGATGACCTTGGTCGGATTGAACTTGGGGAACCGCTTATTGCTCAGTTCCTCGACATTTCCAACGACGCCGTGCCCCTCGTCCCACTCTAGGGACAGGACCGAGACCAGATCATCCGGATTCTTCTGCACCGCAGCTTGCAGCTCGGATCGAGGCTGGCGAGTGATTTGGAGACTCTTCCCAGTCTTCGTCCGGTACGCCTCCACGATCTCATTCCAGGACTACATAGATCAGAATGGCAAGTCAGTCATCGCGCTGCCTATGGATTCGTTGCAGCTTCGCCACCCCTTACCTTGCGATCGCCTTCAATACGGAACGTCTTCCACTCTACCTGCTCCCGTGGAAGCTGGGTCACGACATACGCGACGAATCTTCCAATGTCCCTGCGGTGCGTGAACGAGACTGGCGCGTCCCCTCTGCCTCGGATGAACACCTTACCATTGGCAAAGTCCCACCCGAAGAACCTATAGCTCATTGTCAGATCTCACTATTTACCCTTCCCTCGTCAGGTGGACATACGGCTGAAAAAACCAGTCCGCAAACGTCCCGGTGTAGAACAGCGCATATGGCAGCCCAAACTCCTCGAGTTTCCGGTGCAGTCGATTCTTCACGCCCCAGATACCCTCAGTGTTTCCCTCCGTGGGATTACCGAACTCGGAGGGTATGAAGAGCTTGACCCCGACTTGCTTTGCCGCCTCTGCCAGTGCGTTCTGCGGGCCATCGACACCCTCGTCTGTCACGGTAGAGACCACGACGTCCGTGCCTTCCAGCGCCGATGCAAGAGAAGAAGGCGAAGAGTAGTCCACCGTGACGATTTGTGCACCTTTCTCGGCGAGGCTGGCATATCCGCCGTTCTGGAGGATTGGCGTCAGCCGATGCCACCCGAGCAACCTGTAACCTATCGACTCACTCTGGTCAGGACTGTCACTGACGAGACAGCAGCATCCGACTTGTATTTGAGGAGTTCCTCAATGATGAACTGGCCGATGTTGCCGGCGCCAGCAACAGTGAAGTTCTTGTATCCCCACATGATTTGGCCAATTCAGCAGCAGATCAAATGCTGAACATGTGTCTCTTGCTCCGCATAACCATCTCCATCTTATCTGGTGGATACTATCTGACAAAGCAGTGTGTCAGCCAGCCTTCCAGAGATTAATAATCGCATTGGCGACGAGCCGAGGGTTACAAGCATGAGTAAGTATCCCTGCTTGTTCACGACCTGAATGTTAACCATCGGGTGAATAGACCCTGTGGACTCGCGTCGACGTCGTTCACGTGGTAGTAGCTGCGAAACAGGCAGATTGTAGTGAGTCTATTCTGAACTACATTGCAATAGACAACAGTCCCGTAAAACAACGAAGGCTTTCTGATGTCAATGGGCGTGGCAGGGTTTGTCCAGAAAAAAGAAACAGCGGGAACTACAAATATTTATTCAGTTTCCCAGGAGATACTGGTTTTGGATGACTTTGTTCCAGCATATCTATGCAAACAACCCTTCCCTTGCGACAACTACCAAATGTGGTGATGGAGTAGCCCAGTCGGGATATCGCACTGTCACGTGTCGGCAATCACGTGGGTGGAAGAGACGCGAACGAGATGGCCACATTCATTCTCTGCTCTCTCGCGACTGTTATATATATCCAGACTATAAAAAAATCTCTGCTTTTACCGCCGTGCGTGGGTTTGAGCTTATATGGTTCACTGTCCTTTGCATCAGCGGCATGGCGATACAGGGTGTTGGTAAGGTCTTCTTCGCCGTTGTCACCAGCAAACCCGACCATCCTCGGAGCAAAGTACGCATATACTCGTCTATCACAGCTCTATTCTACGCGTACTCCAGCAGGGGACTTCTATTTGAGCAGCAGATTGTGCTCCTGCTGAACGGAGAGCTCTGACGCCCTGCCGGGACTTTTGTCAATTTTCCAGAAATCCCCGGGTAACGCCTCGTAGGAGCGGATATGGCGACTCCTGCTCAGCGCTCATTAATTGGAGGTAATTGGATGGAACATCTAAGTCAGGCCCAACAAGACCGGCTGCAAGAGTAGCATTTTAGTGCTCGTCCTTGCCTTTTTATACAAAGACACGCTGAACCTGGTACACAGCATACTAATGCGCTCATTGATACGCATATACCCACCAGTCTGCTTTTCAATTCCAGCAGGAGCTGCCTGCAACTGCTGAATGTCGCACTGTCATATGGCTGCTGACGTCAACCTATCCCTATATACTATGCGAAGACATCCAAACTATGCGAAGACATCAAACTAGGGACAGTGGGGTTCCAATGAACCTAAGGCAACGAAGAGGTGAGGCCTACTAGGGCCCGACCGTCACATGTGCCGGTGGTCGAGTATCAATTACTCGACGTCTATTCACCGGGAATTGCGATCACCTTCACGGCCTCCAGTAAGTCTCCAAAAGAATCATCGAGCAATCCCTTGCGAAGCGTTAACGTTTTGACTGTGATCGCAGCTGAGAGGCTTATCAGGCATGTAGGGTCCAGTTCAGATCAAATATTGTGGCACTGGGAAAGTCTACGAGGACACATGACACGCATATTCTCAAAAGCTGGATTCCTGGCTTCCCCTTCATCTCCTGAGTATGACACGCTCAGCACCATGAACTGAGGTCCGCAACCATCCAAAGCACCCAGGTAAGGTACCCTTGCGCGGTCACCCGGCCTCGCGCCTAGCCACTCACGTCATTTCCACGCGTGGGAACCATGGCTGTCGAGTATATGCGGGGTCGTTTCGTCGTTGGCGCGGTACACCATCACATCCACCATGTCTTACAAACCTCGCAACTTCGGAAAGGGCTCTGTCGAGGTCGAGTCCAACCCGCCTCAAGGTCAAGCCGCGACGCGGAGGCTCGCCATCACCGCTGACAAGCTCGTCACGCAACCCTTTGAGGGCATCGACACTGTTGTCGACATCCTCGGCTATGCCGCGCGCACCCACGGGACAAAGAATGCGATGGGATGGAGAGACGTCGTCGACATTCATGAGGAGGAGAAGGACGTGAAGAAGACGGTGGGCGGGAAGGAGGTGACGGAGAAGAAGAAGTGGAAATACTTCCAGCTTAGCGACTACAAGTACCTCAATTTCCTGCAAGTCAAGGACGCCGTTACGGAGGTCTCGAAGGGCTTGCTCGAGCTTGATATTGGAAAGGATGATATCTTCAACGTTTATGCTCAGACGAGGTACGTGCTCAATTATATGACATATCCATCCGAGCTCACCGAACCGCACAGCTTCAACTGGCAGCTAATGGCGTTCGGCTGCAGCTGTATCTCAACAGCCATCGCGACTGCATACGACACCCTCGGCGAGTCGGGTCTCACCCACTCGCTCAATGAACCCAGCTGTGTCGGCATGTTCACCAACGCCGAGCTCCTCCCCGTCGTTTCCCGTGTGCTCCCCAACGTCCCCTCCCTTCGCGTCATTATCTACGATGAGAAGGCAGACCCTGCAGTTTTGGAATCCATCAAGTCTGCTCGAGAAGGCGTGAAGGTCCTGCACATCGACGAGCTGCGCGAGCTCGGGAAAGTCAAGGCAGGCGAGATCCCCGCCGACCGCGTGCCGACACCCGACCGCATCGCGTGCATCATGTACACGAGCGGCACGACGGGCGCGCCAAAAGGCGTCGTGATCACGCAGGGCAACCTCGTCGCGTCTGTCGGCGCTGTCTACACTCTCCTGGGCCACCTGTTCATCCCCGGCGACTCCTTCCTTGCCTACCTGCCCCTCGCGCACATTCTTGAGTACATCGTGGAGCTGTGTCTGTTCTTTGTCGGGATGACGATCGGTTATGGGCGCGTGCGCACGCTTACCGACCAGAGCGTGCGCAAGTGCAAAGGCGACTTGAGCGAGTTCAAGCCGAGTATTATGGTTGGTGTGCCGGCGGTGTGGGAGACCATTCGGAAAGGGATCGTGGGCAAGATCAACTCGACGGGCACTGTGAAGAAGAGCGTGTTCAATGGCGCGATGACGGTTAAGAGGGCGGGTGTGCCGGGGCTGAGCCAGATTGTGGATAACGTTGTTCTGGCCCAGGTCAAGGCGGCGACCGGAGGGCGGTTGCGGTTCGCGTTAAGCGGTGGCGCAGCGCTTAGCAAGGAGACGCAGGAGTTCTTGAATCTGGCGTTGGTCACCATGCTTCAGGGTGAGTGAGCGTGCCTGTCTGTCATCCGATGCATACTTGACGTATTTTGGATAGGTTATGGTATGACCGAGTCTTGCGGCATGTGTGCGATTCTGCCGCCAGAGTTGATGCAATACAGTTCCGTGGGCTTGCCGGTGCCTTCTATAGAAATCAAGCTGCTCGACGTTCCCGAGGCGGGCTACCTCGCTACGAACAACCCACCACAGGGAGAGGTGTGCATCCGGGGACCGTCGGTTACGAAGGGGTACTACAAGAGGGACGACTTGAATAATGACGAGACCATATTTACGAAGGATGGGTGGCTAAGGACGGGTGACGTTGGGCAGTGGAACAAGGACGGGACGCTGAGCTTGATTGATCGGTGAGTACCGTCGTGAATGGAGCGAACGGGACTTGATGTTGGTATAGGATCAAGAACTTGGTGAAATTGCAGGGTGGAGAGGTGAGTGGTCTGGCGTGAAATGAGGGACACGTACTGATGGATCGTTTGTCGCAGTACATCGCCCTGGAGCGTCTCGAGTCGACGTACAAGTCTGTGAACCTGATATCGAACATTTGCGTGCACGCGACGACGGACGCGAAACAGCCGATTGCGATTATCATCCCGAACGAGCAGCACCTGCGGGCTGCGCTTGGGTCGGACGATCGGCCGCTGCCGGAGCTGTGCGATGACGAGGGTGTGAAGGGGCTGGTGCTGAAGGAGTGCAATGCGGCGGGGAAGAAGAGCGGGTTTAAGAGCTTGGAGATGCTGCAGGGGGTGATATTGACGCCGGAGGAGTGGACGCCGGAGAGCGGGCTGGTGACGGCGGCGCAGAAGGTGCAGAGGAAGAAGGTGGCGGAGAAGTTTGATAAGGAGATCAAGGTGCGTGTTTTGATGTTATGAACGAGGGAGAGAATGCTGATGGATGGTGCTTGTAGGAGGCGTATAAGAACCAGTGATGGGTTTGGGAGTGTGGTGTTGTGAGTGGTGGAGTTTTTGAATGTCTTTCATGATCTGTACTGCACGTATATCTTAGCGCATTGTAAGTCTGGGCACCTAGATGCATGTACTTTGGCATGTGATAACAGCGATAACCCGTTTATCAGAGCCGCCGGGGAACTTGGCCTGGACAAGGTCTAGTGGAGACAAAGATGATAACAGGAGCCCAGAAGAGTCGTCGATTACGGTGACCCAGCCCACAATATATGCTTGAAAGACTGCTTAGTTAGAATCTGGATTGTGGTACAAATCAGTCTTCCATTGGTGTATTATACCAAGACCTAATCTGTAGACGGCGGCGAATGTAACAACATCAAACTACACTAGACTGCCTTTCAAGACTGGAAACCGGCGGCAATACCGTCAAAGGCCTGCTTCTGCGCAAAGTTCTATTGGAGAGGTCAGAGTTGTGCACTGACGAACGGATGCCAGGACGCACCTCATCCCAGGGGCACGCAGCGCCTTTCCCAGCTTCGGTGCCCGGAATCCACGAGTACTGCATGTCACCGATCCATCAGTCCGGGCGCCTGTTTGCTGGCTCTGTAGCACGTACCTTGTCAGTAAAGTCCCAGAGTGTGACCCCCACACATCCGGAGACCTCCATGCACGTCTGGATGACGGACTGGTAGTCCTTTTTCTGCTGGGCGAGCTGGGCCTGCGTCGCGGGGAGGGCCATGGCGATGTCGAGCTCCGTGATGGCGACCTCGACGCCGAGCGCGGTGAACTGCTGCATGACGGATTTGAGCGAGGCGGGGACCTTGCCGACTTGGAAGTGCGATTGCAGGCCGATGCCGTCGATGGGGACGTTTTGGGATTGGAGGGATTTGACGAGGTTGAGCATCGCGGTTGATTTTGCGCCTGGGAGGGGTAAGTGTGGGGAGATTAGAGGGGGGGGGATACGGACCGGAGAATTCGATGTTGAAGTCGTTGATGTAGAGCTTGGCGGTGGGGTCTGCGGCGCGGGCTGCTTTTAGGACGGTGGAGATGTAGCTCGTGCCGAGTGTGTTGGTGAATACGAACGAGCGCTGCGAGCCGTCTTCGTTGAAAGGTTCTGGGATGTATACGTTAGCCTTTGATACGGCCTGTGCGCTGCATGGTCCTACCATTCACGACATCCCAAGAGTCTTGAGATTGTTAAAACTCGTTAATATAGGTATACTAGAATAAAGCGCGGAACGGACAACTGGGAGGAACACGTCGGTGTTTGCTGTATTTGAGAGAAAAACATGCTTACACTTGTCCCTTGTAACGGCTCACGAGCGTGCTGCAGTGGGTGGTGAGGATGGACGACAGCTGCGCCGCGCTAAAGCCACCGTTGGATACCCAGCTGGGAAGCTGATTGTGCCAAACGCAATTATGACCTGAGGGGGTGCACAATATTAATATAGCAGTTATAAAATTTACAGATGTCAAGCGCCACTCACCCCGGAGAACCTGCCCGTTCTTCTTGGCGGCCGTCGCAATCTTGTCAGCAGCCGTGAATGTGAACTGGCCCTGGGCACTCGGCTCTGTCGCATCCTGTACTTGGGTCAGGTATTGTCAGGACGGGATGTGGACTAGCACGCGCCCATTTCATGGCGTTGGCGGCGGTGACCTGCCCGAACATGCCCTTGTCGTTTAGAATTTTGAGGTACGCGGCGTCGTTGAGGTCGGGGCCGTCGACGGCGGTCCCGAAGTATTTCTTGCCGGCGGCTGTGGCGAGGGTGTGCAGCTTGGCGGTGGAGGTACTAGCAGCCGCCCGGGCTGTGAGAGTGATATTGTACTGTGATGCGAGTGTTAACCCGTGAGTGCGTGATGAGAGAGGGGGTACGGACCGGTAAGGCCAGGCTGGCTGGGAGGAGGAGGAGAAGGAGAAGGAGCGGCTTGAAGGCCATTGCGCTGTCAAAGCGGGAGAAGGTGGCACTGAGGGCTGCGGTGTCTGGTGTGAAGGCGGGCGATCTTATACAGTTGACAAGCGAGGTTCGTGATGGGTGAGAGGGTGATCACTACGGTCGATGTCTTCTTGATCCCGGCATTCCAGTTCACGATCGGGTTGCTGCTAGCGCGAAGGGCGAGAGTCCGACAGCCCGGACCTCGTACATATACCAGAGCGATGCGGTAAACCTCCACCCCAAGTATCCTTGCTTGCTCACATGGAAGTTGCACATGATGTTGCTGGAGTGCGGACAAGAACTGTTGATATCACTTCTCCGCGGGCCACAGTGCATGCCTGCTGCCGTTTCCTCGCAGCGAGGTGTGCCTGGTGGCAATTAACGGATCAGAATCCGAGGGCCAAGACCATCGGTCGCCCTGCAACGAGTTAGGTTGCCGACCTTGAGCTTGAACGACTACAGTCGGTCAGTTACATGTGCATGTTGTTTGCTCGCTGCGTGAACAGTACTTCTTCAAATAATATGTCTTTTGAGAAATCACCAGGTACAAGAGGCTTCGTCTCCGCGCACTGCTGGCTGCGGACGAAGGTAGAAGCCGCGGAAGAGGCTGGACTCGCATCGTTTCCGCGCGTCGTCAGCGAAATATGCAGGGACCGCATCAGTAGTGCGTGAGTGTAGCGCTATCAGACTGGTAACCGGCCCATGCATATACAGTCGACTCTGTCGTAACCCGTAGTCGTCCGTGGATGCCGAAAGCTATGGGTAAGAGATGTGACACCCTGTGACACCACCAAGAAGCGTGACATTTGGGCCTACCCGGCATTACCCGGGCCCTTTTCCGTGCTACATGGGTTATCAGAGGTATGGGTAGGAGCAGGTAAGAAACCCTTGATCAATAGAGCGTATCTGCTAGAGGAATTCCTACAGATCTGTAAGCTAAACGACTCGAGCCTTACGCCAAAATGAATGGCACAAGTGGGGCCTTGGTGCTGCATGCCGACTACGCCGCGGGATGGGATCGGTCACGTGACATCATGCACACCGCCAGAGGGCGTATCTGAGCTTCGTTTAATTCCTTGACTGATGTACCAAGACCGTCGCGGACAGACTGTGCACAGTCATTGCTGTGAACGTTGAACATTGAATGTTGAACATCGAGGATGGAGAGGGCAAAGCGCGTTTGTCTGGCGCGCGCTAGAAATAGATTTTGCATAATAATCATTCGGAGTGGCGCGAGGTGGTGCGTCCCACTATTCCAAAGTGCGCTCCGTGCTAGACCAAAAAAACGCTAGGAATTCCTCCAGCAGATACGCTCTAATCCGTGGCATCCACGCGAACAGGACGTTTCTATTTATAGGAGTGGCCAAGAAACAAACTTGGATTCCGCATTCTGTGCAGGTCCAAGGTCAAGCTCAAGAGCTCACTGAATCAAAGCCAGTTTCAAGGCTAGCATAGGATCCACAGACGGGCTAGCCTTTCTTTCATTCGCGAATTCAACAGACATCCACTCGCAGATATCATAATACAGTAGCTCGTACCCCACATGAACGTACACCCGTAAGCCCTCCGAGAACCGAGTATTATAAGCGTCCCGGCTGACCAACGCCCTCCAGCTTGAGCTTCAAGATCCGCACGTCTCGTGAGCTTGACGGCGGCTCGGTGCTTATAGTCATAGTCCCGCCCAAATGACCATCCAAAATCACAGGCACGCTGGTCCTCGGCTCCCTGTCGCAGTGCGAGTGCGAGGATATACACCAGCGAAGATCTAGTAATCTTGTGTCGGCCAACTGGGGAGTCAAACGGAATCTATCCCGGGACGTATGATCACGGGAGACGATTCATATCGGCTGTGATACCTGTTACCTGTTACCTCGAGTTCCGTGCGCTGCAATATCGGGGAACGAGGCTCGGTAGCAAGAGGTCTGTGATAGTTCCGCAGCAGGCTACGTGATTTGGAGGTGGCAGGACGGGGGAGAGCTTGGGTATCCGGGAGGATGTGGAATGGGAACGTTGCTTGTTCAGTCTTCTGGATAGGACGCGGGTACGGGGAGGATGGCGTGCTGCCCCTTGGAGGAGGAGGCCACGGCGTACATAAGGCACACGGGGCTGCTCGTTCGTGGAAAATGCGGACTGCCGTCTTTGTTGGCCGCGAGAAGGGAACCATCCGCAGGCACTTGTGCGACACCTCCCGCGGACTCGAACTTGGATTGGGACTTGGAATGCCGGGTCGCGAAGATGGGGTATGGGGCTCGTTCAGAGGAGGCGGCGCTTCTTACTTCCTACTTGGAGCAAAACAAGACATGGGCGTGGTAGTGAGACCGGCGCGCCGTCTGATATAGAGAGCCGGGGGTGACGGTTCGGAATGTGCTCGAGACTCCCCCCTCGTTCGCTGCCACGCGCGTCTGAGAGGTGAGATTGATAGACCTGTGTCCATCTCCTGGCGAGTGGAAGTGGCGGAGCGCGATCTAGTGCGTGCGAGAGTTGCGGTCTCGTTGATAGTGTCCGCTCGAGATGGTGGAGGCACGACACGAGTATGGTCGGTAACGAATGCGAGCGGTGTGGTGCCTGCAGGGAGACAGCCGCTGGTCTTGTTTCGAGAAGAGTGATGTCATGACGGCGAGCTGGTGACCCTGGGTTGTCTTGCGAACATCCAGTATTCGGGCCCCCTCGCGCAGGCATGGAAGGCTCTGAGTGGCGGATCCCGCGGGGAATACTCGGCGGACGATTCCTTGCCTGAGTTCCAGTGACGAGAGCAGGCGGAGCTGATGTATAGGCAGAGCGGAGAGTGTGCCATACTCACGAGCGCAGTGCATTTAATCCAACGTACGTGCAAGTAGGCTTGGAATTCTAGAACGCGACCAGTCTATGATTAGTAACGACCGATGAGATGCGGGAATGAGAGTGATATTGAATAGACTTGAGGGAGAGCGCGGCCATATCCTGTCAACGTCAATGTGAAGTCAAAGAAGCGGGCTCGAGTGGTCCCGGGTGTGTTGCTATTCAACGGTGTCCTCGCGGTGAGATACAGGCAGATCTCAGGGCGCCAGAGCAAAGGACCGTGATTGGCGAATTGGCGAACAGACACACAAGGTTCCAGGATGCCAAATACCGCGCCTGGCGGGAATAAGGTTCGGTGTAGATCCGAGGACACGGGTCGAGGGTCCAAGGCCCTGGGTCCAAGCCGAGATTGCAAGCTGTAGCCGAGATGAGTGCGGTAAACACAACGACTCGAAAGGCGACGGGACTGCAGATCCGCGTCGAAGACGGGACGACGTTGGCCCCGGGCCGAATGCGTGGAGAGTTCCCCGCTGACATGGCCTGCTGGATATAACACCCCGTGACGCGTGACTCGCCAGGTCAACCCCTTGGACACCGCCGCCGCCAGCGAGGATGGCGCAGGACACGTTCCCGCCGGGCTTCCCCGCGCTCTACCCCGCCCGCTACGACCGCGACCGCCTGTGAGTAGTCTTCCCTTTACCCTTCCCCCGGGCTCACGCCTACCTCCCGGCCCCCCACCCACGCCGCGCTTATACCCCCTGCCCTTGCCTTCCCACACCCCTCCTCCTCCTCATCGACCATGACCCTCGCCGCCCTCGCCCGCCCCAGGCAGTATGAGCTCACTATGCGTCAGGAGCCAAAGCAGGCTAGGATGTGTGGTGTTGGAGGTGCGTTGACTCGCCGATGCTTCATGCGAGCCCGCGTTGAGCCAGCCGCCCGCAGCCGACCGCCGCCCGATCGACCCCCCGCCCATCGTCCAGCTCTGCGTGCACGACCCCGCAGCACCCCGCGAGCCCCGCTCCCCTGCCTCTAGCGACAGCTCCGCAAGCGATAGCGGCTATGTCAGCCATGCTGGCCCAGGTAAGCGTCTCTATTTCATTTCACTGCACTTTCTCTTCTATTGGATTTTTACTTCGTACCCCCACCTTTCGACGTGACATACCCTCTAACCCCTCCCCAGCCGAAAAACCCCCACCCCCCTCCCACGCCGCCTCCTTCCTCCAAAATCCCTACTACTTCATGTTCGCCAGCCTCGCAAAGCCAGACGAAGGTCCGTCCCGTCTCTTATTCCCACCCCCTTTGCTGATTTTCTCCTGAATGGAATAGACACGGAGCTGCACTGGCTCAAGGACGGCAAGACGCGGTGCACGACGGGGAGCGTCGTTAGTAGTTTGTATTGTTTGAAAGGTGAGCGTCGGTTTGGGGTTTGGGGTTTCGGTTTCGGGTTTGGGTGCTGGTTCGTGCGCCCGCGGGATGGGCTGTTCTGGCTGGGGTGGGGCGGGTGCGAGGGTCTTGTCAGCGCAGACGGCAATCGAGGGACGGATGGCGCGCTCTGTCCTCCCTCTCTCATATGATCCCTGGCGCTCTGCTCTGGTCGTTCTGTTTTCATCCGTGCACGCGCTCCCTCCCTCCCCACCACACACTAACCCCCCTCCTAGATGTAGAGCACAACAACGAAGACGCGGGGTTCTTTGTGTTCCCGGATTTGAGCGTGAGGACCGAGGGGAGTTATAGACTGAAGTTGAGCTTGTTTGAGGTTGTCGGGTGAGTTGGGTTGTTCTTTTGGTTGGGGTGAGAGGGGGGGGGGGATGTGTGGTTTGGGGTTTGAGGGATGTGTGGGTGAGAGTGGGCCTGGAGATAGGTGGGGAGTGGAGAGGTCTGTTGCTCCGACGGAGCGTGGGGAGGGCGGGAATGCTCACCTATGGACGGGAGGAAGAGGATGCGTCTGGCGCGGGGAGTGAGTGGTGATGGCGAGAAGGCGTGGCTCTTGTTATCATTTATCTTGCGTTTTCTTTTCCCACTCTCCTACTCAGTGGACGCGCGCTGATCTTTCATCACGCAGGTCGAGCGTGCACCACTGCAAGTCGATCTACTCGGCGCCGTTCTACGTGTACACGGCCAAAAAGTTCCCGGGCATGGAGGGTGAGTACTGAGCGTTGGGGATGTGCTTGTCAGGCGGTTGTGCGTCCGTGCTGACCACCTCTCGTTTTGTGTAGAGTCGACGCCGCTGTCGTGCTCGCTCGCGGACCAGGGCATCAAAATCCGCATCCGGAAGGATATACGGGTGAGGAAGCGGGGCGGGGCGGGCGCGGCGCCCGCGTCGGCGCTGTTGGAGCCCCTGCCTGGGCCGGCGCCCCCGCCGATGGCGCTGCCGTGGGGGTTTGGACCGAAGGAGGGGGAGGGGGAGGATAAGGTGGGTTTTTTATATTCTTCTAGAGCGGGTTGGGGTATTGATGGGGTGTGTAGGAAGAGGAGGGGGAGGGGGAGGGGGAGAAGGGGAAGGAGAGGGAGAGGGAGAGGGAAGGGGGGGAGAGGACGAAGAGGCGGAGGAGGGGGAGGGAGGAGGGGGGGGATGTGGGGAGTGGGGGGAGTGGGAGTGTCAGCGTCGGGGATCCGGAGAGTCCAAGGTGGGAGCAGCAGAGGGGGTGGTATTCGTATGAGAGTGCGGCTGCCCCGCCGCCGCCGCCGGTGCAGCATCAACAGCAACACGCGCCTGCGCAGCATCAACAGCAGCACGCGCCCGCCCCTCCGCCTGCGCAGCATCAACACCAACATCAGCACGCGCCCGCTGCCCCGCCCGCGCAGCATCAGCATCAACACGCCCCCGCCCCCGCCCCCCCGCCCGCGCAGCATCATTATCAGTACTCGGCTCCGCCTCCGCCGCCGCACCAGACGCCGCCTCAGCAGCACTACGCGCCCGCGCCGCCGCCGCCGCCGCCTGCACAGGCGTACTACGCGGGCTCGACGCCGCCTGCGCCTGCGCCTGCGCCGAGCACGTGGAGCCATGCCCCGCCGTCTGGGTACGAGCATTATGCGCCGTCGCAGCCGCAGCAGCAGCATCATTACTCGCCGCCGCCGCAGAGGATGTATGGGCAGGAGTGGCAGGGGCAGGGGCAGGGTCAGAGTCAGGGAGGGTATTATGAGCATGCGCCGGGTGCTGCTGCGCATCAGCACCATGCGAGCCATTATGAGCAGCCACCGCCGCAGCATTACGCGGGTGCGCCTGGGTATCAGCAGCCGCCGCCGCCGCCGCCTCCCCCGCCGACGGGGCCTCAGAGTCATTATCAGGCCCCGCCCCCGCCGCCGGCACCGCAGGCGAGGTATGCGGGCCAGCACGCTGCTCCGCCGCAGCAGTACCCTGCGTATGCGCCTGGGAGCGAGTCGTGGGGGTACGCGCCGGGGACGTCGGCGCAGTGGGGGTATGGGCAGGAGGTGGGTGGGTACGGTGCGGAGGGAAGGTATGCGGGGAGCGGGTATGGGTATCCGAGGGAGCGGGTGCAGCTTGCGCCGTTGAGGGCGAGTGAGGGGGAGAGGGGGGAGAGGGGGAGGAAGAATTTGTTGAGTATTGGGAGTATTATTTCGGAGGAGTAGGGGACTGGGTGGGGGTTTTTTGGTTTGTGTGTTTTCGAGTCGTTTGTTGTCATTGGCATTGTTTTGTTTTCGTTGTATTGTTGTTGTTGCTTGTCGTACTGTTTGTGCTATGTCTTTTTGTAGGATAGTGTTGGTTTCGTGGTTGTGCTTTCGTCTTTTTTTGTCGGAAAAATACGTAATTGGTTGGTGGTTTGTGTAATATATGGTTTGGTGCTTTGCGAGATTCTGTGGTGATGCAGTCCATGGCGGAAGCAATGTTTGCTGGTGATTGCGGGAATCGAGGCTGACCACCTCCAGTTCACCGCACATTCCACCGTCTCATATGCCACCACTATGAATGGAGATTGCTTTCTTAGATCAGATAT
Organism: Heliocybe sulcata; assembly: GCA_004369045.1. Classification (NCBI taxonomy): domain Eukaryota; kingdom Fungi; phylum Basidiomycota; class Agaricomycetes; order Gloeophyllales; family Gloeophyllaceae; genus Heliocybe; species Heliocybe sulcata. The sequence goes on along the minus strand of ML213520.1, from coordinate 107,666 downwards.
TGAGCTTGAGGTGAATATAAGGTGGAATTGTGCGTCTACGGCCACTGTCTCCAATAATGCCGGGATACAAGAACTTCACCGTTACTTTAGCCAGTTTGTCATCAAACTCCTCAAGTTCACGTTCCGTCCCCGAGTGAGCTTCTGGGGTAGTATAGACTCACAGTGGAACATGCAGAGCAATCTGGCCGCGCAAGGCGTCAAGATTGTCACTGTCGAGTAGTCTTCGCCTTCGCGACGGACGTCGTGATCTCTACGCTGGTGGGCGTTGAGCTGTTCGTGCCACCCGACTGGAGGAATCACAGGAGGTGTTCTGCACCGCAAGGGCTGTCGTATGCTCTGTTCTATACGCGTCCTTTCGCGGACTGGATCTTCAGCCCTACGTCCTGGGAAAAATAAGGGGTGATTGCACGCTGACGAGAGGCCGTAGGTAAGGTATTCATCCGAGGCGAAGGGAGTGCTCCCGTATTCTTCACGTATCGCAAGGACATTGGCAGGTCTGTGGTTCTGATCCAGCTGCAATGGAAGACCTCTCGTATTGAAGGAGATGGCAAAGTAAGATGCGAGAACCGAAATGGACAGGCTGAGGACTGATACACTCTTCTTGTCCTGGAACGAGGTAGTGGAAGCATACCAAGCAAAGACCGGGGATAGGCTTGAGGTGACTCTCCGTTACGCAAGAACCCGGCAGATTTGATCTCGTTCTCGTCCCCGGAATTGGACGAGGGGCACGGTGTCGTTGGTAAGGCCTAGAAACTTCAGGGATTTCAAGCCAAGCAAGGTCATTCCTCGAGGGGCAGATACGACGCTAGCAGTCCAATGTGATCGCAGCAGCCTGCATAAGCATAGAGTGGTATGATATTTGAGCGTATCGAACAAGTCCTAACGGGGATACGATACCGTAGTCCCATAAGACAATTAATGGCGCGAACGCGTTTCGGGATCGCTTACACTTCGATTCATTATGCAGGCAAGGATCCGGATTCGCACCTCCTTCTCTGTCTTAAAACGGCACAGTCAAGTCGAGAGCACCTGCCTCGGAGCTACAAGCCCTTCTGACGACGCAGGGTTCCTCGAGTGTCGCCATCGTTGTCTCAGAGACCCGGCTGACTCATGGCTTTGTCATAAAATCCACAACCTATAAATCAAAGCACTTATGCGAGGGAAGCGAAACAAACTCACCGCTCGATCATCCAACCCAACCTCCCATATTTCCAGCTAATGTCGGGATACAAGACCTTCACCGTTGCTGGTGCCGGTAACATCGGCCAGCTCATCGTCGAGGAACTCCTCAAGTTCAAATCACCCGGCGGCGTTTCGTCAGTGACAGTCCTCACCAGAGTGAGTTGACGAGTGAACAGGCTTCTCAGGTGCTACCAGTTAACACCGACCCATCCAGAACGGTGGATACAGCAACCTCGCCGAGCAAGGCGCGAAGATTGTCACAGTCGACTACTCCTCGCCGTCCTCCCTCATATCGGCACTGGAAGGCACGGACGTCGTCATCTCCACCTTGAAAAACGACGGTCTTGTTGACCCGCAGAACGCGCTGGCGGAGGCGGCGAAGCAAGCCAACGCCAAGCTGTTTGTGCCTTCCGAGTTCGGTAACCCGACGGAAGGACGCACGGGAGGTATCTGGGGTGCAAAGAACCAATTACACCGTAAACTCGAGGAGATGGCGGTGCCATATGCGCTCTTCTACACTGGGGCTTTTGCGGACTGGTTCTTCAATCCGTACGTCCACCGGAATAGGGAGGGAGGGAGGGATACAAGGTTAAAGCTTAACGAACCACAGGGATCTGGGATGGGACTTTGCCCGTGGCAAGGTGTTCATCCGAGGCGACGGGGACACCCCCATTTCGTTCACGCACCGCAGGGACATCGGAAGGTTTGTCGCCTACGTTCTGACCCATCTCCCGCCCAGCCAGCTAGAATGGAAGGCATTCCGTATAGAAGGGGACCGCAAGGTAAGACGCGTGCGCAACGAATAGACTGATGGCTGATCCGTCTTTGTAGTCCTGGAATGAGATTCTAGAGAAATATCAATCCCAGACTGGAGAGAGCCTTCAAGTCACTCGACAGTCCCGCGCGCAGTTGCGGGAGGTGGTGCAGAAGAACCCGGACGATCACGTTTCATTGATGCACCTGGAGTTGGACGAGGGCCACGGCGTCGTTGGGAAACCCGAGGAGCTGAGTAACAAGCTATACCCAGAGTTCAACCCGAGCGATGTCGTCCACTCTATCCTCGAGGGCCGGTGATCAGAAGCTGCTTTGAAGGCGGCTCCTCTAAATGTCATTGTATGGGTCGTGCTAGAATCGATAGTAGACGAAGGACAGTCGAATCCCCATTTGAAAGCAAGTCTAGACATTGGTAGAGCACCTACCACAGCTACAGCTGCGAGAATCCGTCGTGCACTCGGTCCAGTGACAACGGCCACTTGTTGTAGCGAACACTTTGGGCCCTTGAGTCAGCTCGGCACTAGTGCACCTGGAGTCCCCTCGGCGATAGCACCCTACTGAGGTCCTGCCTTGCTTAAAGAAAGGCTGTCGACCAGATTGGTATCACCGGCCCTCAGAGAGTCGCTATTGAGATGAATAGATAGGCCTGTCGTGCCCGAAAATCCTGGGTGTGGTGCCAGAAGTATTTTCAAGCTGTTTGATTAACTTGTTGTTCATGCCCGAGCACCTTTTGTCACATGCCAGCGGCGAACGGCGTCCAAGGGAGGGATTGCCATGGTCGAGATAACAGTCGCGAAAGAGCAGAGAATGAATGTGGCTTCCTCCCTTCCAGCCACGTGATGGTTAGCGCGTTGTCCAAACTTGGGTATTTCATTCCTACATTTGGTAATTCTTGGAACGAAAGCGTTATTCACAGATATATGCTGGAAGAAAAGAGTCATCCATAACCAATATCTCCTAAGAAACTGATGGTTGTGATTTTCGCGCTTTGTTTTTTTTTTCTTGACAGACGCGGCAAATATGTTATATCGAATAACAGCTAGAGCGGGCCGCTTCTCCATCACTTACTTCGCAACTTTCACGCTATAGGTCTTACTTCACGACTAATGCTGGGCCTCCTCAGTCTGAATTGCGCAGAGACAGCACCACGATATTGTGGAACTGCTCTGTGCCTGAAAAGGTCCGCTGGACCGCTCTTCGCGCTTCCACCGCCGGCCCAAGAGACGACCAGCTGACCCTCAGCCATGGAACTCTCTCTGCAACTCAAGACCTCTACGGGGGATCGTCGGAATGATGTATCAAAATACGACTACTTTCCCGAGGATATTATACATGCGTTCAGCATCCGAATCCTCGTCACTTGGATCCGCTATATAGCGAACGAGAGAACAGGATGCGACCTGTGGGTTCGCCTCCCCACATCGCACGATAATGCTCTGGAAGTTCTTTTCAGGGGCCTTGCTGGGCCTTTCAGCGTCTCTGTTCAACGCCGTGCCAGCGGTTGCGTGGGCTGACGACGTAACTCTCTTCTACGACAACCCACTGATCTTCTATCACGGGAGATGGGATGCGTCCCCCGGTACTTGGTGGTGAGTAGGAATGCACTCATGATCTCCTAGGACATCTGAAACTGAATTGCAAATAATTGGCAGGGCAAGCTCAGGGTTCAACCTGGTCGTAGACAACCTGTCTTCGTTGACCTTGAATCTGGGACCGCACACCACTTCGCCGTTGGTGTCCCTAGGCGTCTCGGTGAACTATAATGCAGTGTACACGTTCAACGCATCTGCTGGGTCGAACACCATCCCCTTGTCGAACGTCCAAGCTGGCCCGAACGTGGTCCGGATCAACGTCGAAGGGTGGCAGAACAACAGGATGAACCTCGAAAGCATCGTCATCAACCCAGTATGCACTTCCACTCGTTGCTTTTTACGAATGCATTTTGAGCTATTTTAGGGTGCCGTCGTTCTTCCGTACATACCTTCACCACTCGCGTTCCAGTACATAGGGGACTCTCTCTCTGCGGTACGCCTTCTCCGTTCTCGACTTTATTTGACAAGCGTAGACGTGACTGACTAGGGTGTGGGTGAATATCAGGGCCAATATGTCCCGGAAGGTGTCGATCAAGCCTGGCCTCTCTTGACCTCGCAATACTTCAAGGCCGAAGGCACCGTAAATGCTCAGCCCGGCGCAGCATTGGCTGTACGTTAAGTGTCGCAACACCGTCTTCTGTATAATCTCAATCATCGTGATGCTGATATCCTGCTAGGACATCTATGCGTGGGGTAACGTGCACGGCGTATCATACCAATTCTTCAGAGTACGTACGGATCAACCCGCTGCGAGTCACAGAGACTGAGCAAGACTACTTACCCAGACTGAGGACACCGGGTTCTACTCCACCACGGACCACAACTACACGACTCCGTGGAACTTCGCGCTCGACAATCCCAAGCCAACACATCTCGTCATCCATATCGGGTACGTTAACCAAATGATCCTACCCACTTCCATACTTCTCATGTCACTCACCTGCAGAGCCAACGACGCTTCACAGAACGTCTCCCAGGCCCTCTTCATCCAGGTAAACCCGCCTCCATCATGCTCTCAATTCCGTCATTCATCGTGGACGCAGACATACATGGACTTCATGACACATCTCAGGACGATATACGCCTACCAGCCCATATTCGTGTTCACTCCCGTACGTCCTGTGCATTACTTCGGTGGCCCGATCCGAGGCAGCTGATGTGCGTCCAGTGGGGCTGGCCCGCAGCAGACGGTAGCATCAGCTACTATTACCCTGGCGCGTACCAGACAGTGGTGGACCAAAGGTAAGTTCAGGAAGGAGCAAGAAATCCGGCGCGTTGCTTATGGGGAATAATCAGGCATGCTCTGGGGGATGAGAACGTTTTCCTCGTCAACACAACCGGATGGGTATCTTGGGAGGACGTGTACCCCACGTACGGCCTTTCTTCTAGGTCACTCTCCTTTCTCTCTGACAGTATATGGAATTAGGAACCAGCATCCGAACGTCGAGGGTCACCAGAAGATCGCAGGTCTCTTTGAGGCGTGGCTGGAGAACTGGGGGCTGCGGGCACTACCCTTCTGGCCCTCTTTACCTTGACAGAGCACATTCACATCCATTTGTATTTGGTTCGGCCTACACAAGGCTACAAGTACATATTTCTATCCAACAATCTTGATTCTAAGACCGGAAAACGATCCTCTTTTCCTTTTTCATATCTCCACGAGCTCCCGACCCGCGTCGTTGACGGGCGTAGGCGGGACAGTCCTGACCAAAGGCGTGCGAGGATGCATTATGACCGAAGACGGCCTAGAGCGCGGCGTGGTGGCAGAAGGGGTGCGGGCGTGCCCCGCGACCGAAGCAACCCGGGACCGCGCCGTCGGGAGCGGCGGCGCCCCATCCGACCGATACTTGTCGAACAAAGCCAACGTCTCCTCCACACCAACCTTGGAGGCCTCCACCCCGTCAAGCGTGTGGCGCTCCTCAGGGAACGCCAGCAACTCCACGTCCTTGCCCCGCGCCTTGAGCGCGTGGTAGTAGTTCTTGCCTTGAACGGGCGTGACGCGCTGGTCCTTCTCGCCGATGAGGAGCAACACGCGCGCTCTGACTTTATCGACGTGCGCGATGGGGAAGGCCGAGACGGGCGCAGGGGTGAGCAGCGCGCTCGGCTTGTACGCCTCGCCGAACTCGGTGAAGTACCAGTCTGGGATGTCCGTGCTCGATGGGTCGGGCGAGATGACGGGGTTGCGGATGGACGCGGCGGTGAACGTGTCCGGGAACTGACCGATGACTGATAAAAGGTCAGTCATGAAACTAGGGAGACATGAATGTACGCACGGTGTCCGGCGAGGAACCCGCCGTGGCTCCCGCCGATGATGAACTGCGATCCAAAGCCTTCCTTGGATATGCCGAGTCGGACTAGGTGGAAGACTGTAGCGCTGACGTCGTTCACGTCGAGCGTTCCGGCCTGTCCCAGGAGCTTTTCAATGTATTTCTGTCCGAAGCCAGTGGAGCCGGTGTAGTTGGGCAGAGATACAGTATCTGTGATGGTAGTACTCAGTATCAGTCTCTCATGTAGACAAGTTTCTACTTACAGCCTGCAAGCACATAAGCGGCCAACGAAGCCTGGAAGGCGGATGAAGACGCTGAATGTGGGCCTCCATGCGGGTAGGTGATGGTCGGTAGGATCTTGCCAGGGTTGCGCTGCTTGATGACAATCGTCTCCACGGGGAAGCGGTCCGGAACGGACACGACGTAGCTCTCCAGGCTCGACAAAGCCACCACCACTGCGAAAAATGGATGGGCGTGAGTGGGAGTGTCCTACAGGATGAGAAAGAGCTTACATTGGGGGCTGAGCACTGGCTTATCGAGGACCTGCCAACGCTTGACTCGCCCGACCTCATCGATATGGCCGAGAACCAGCTCGGCGGGCGATGCAGGGCTGCTCCTCGAGGCCAAGACCCGGTCCTGCCCGTCGGTGCCGAGGACAGTCCAACTGTACAAAGCACCATCGATGTCGGGCGTCAAGTCTACCACTGCCCCGCTCTCGCCGTTGATCAACAATACAGTCGACCTGCTGCGCCACGAGGAGCTGGCGACCAGGTAGGGCCGCTTCGCGTTGTAGCCGAGACTCAGGAACGGCTGGGTGGGAAGACTGTCCAGATAGAGGCCAGGGAACGAGTTGGGCTGTGGGTCCCAGACAGCGTCGACCAAGAGGCTCTCCCTGTTGGTCTGGACGTTCAACGAGTGCAAGGACGCGGTGGAGCCGTGGGGACCGCCGAGCGGGTTGGAGAGCCAGTACAGAGTGGACGAGTAAGGTTCGGTGAGGATCTTGACGGATCGGCAGGAACGTCCGCTCTCCGTGAGGCGGGTGGCATGGACTTGCAAGGGTATCTCCGGGGCGTCCGACGCTTTCACGTAAGGCACGTCGACTTTCCAGACACCGGCAGGGCGGTTCTGGCACCAGATGAGGCCGAGGAGACGGCCATCGGGGCTGTACTCGTATCCAGTGGCATAGACGCGGTTGTCGTCCAGGAAAGCGGCCTTGGCGAATAAAACAGGGGACGGGCTGGAGTGCTTGACCTCGATTTTGGCGAGCGTGTTCTTGTCCTCGGACCAGAGGAAGAGGAACAGCTCTGGGTTCTTCTTGGGTACCCAACTTTCGCCCAAGGTAGGGACATACTTGAACTTGTCCCGAGGATCAGCAGTCGGGTTCGCTTCCGCAGTATACAAAAGCGCGGTTTCAGAGGGGTTGAACACCAAGGTGGAGATGGTATCTGAGAGAGAGATAAGGTTTGATATCGAGGCTATATAGGAGTGATAACAAACCATCCGAGTAGAATTCGCCATGAGAGGCGGTCACGTCTCTGACGACCTCCAGCTTGTCGCCATGCCAGATCTCGACAAATCGCTTCTTGCCGCCCGCGACGGTCGCGTCGGACAACTCGCGCAGACGCGCGCGACGTAGCCCGGAAGGGGAAACTACTGATGCAACTACATCCGAAAGCTCCTGCGATGGAGCGCCGATTACCGCATCTGAGTTGGGCTCTACGAAGATGGTCTTGACGAGAGTCCTTTTGGTGTTGCGGGTATGGTCGCGCACGGAAAGGGTGGCATGCACAGCTGTGTACAAAGGAGGGTAAGTCTCGCGGCTTCGGGTATTGGAAATGAACTCTAATCACCGTTGGAATCAACGAACTGGGCAGAGGTGTAGGTCGGAAGTTCCGCAAGCTCTTTGTAGAAGGCAGACATTTGGGAGTGGTAGACTTTCAAGTTCAAGTTCAACTTTGTGGTGGCGCTATCGATAAGCTTTTAAGCGGAGGGACATGAGGCACAATGCGATCAACAACTGGGGCGGCCCGATGGGGTTGCTTCCTTTCGACAAATATCGCCATGAAAATGGAGGCCTCGCCCACACGTTGCCGGTCGACGTCTGCACGCTGCAGCCTGCAGAACAACTTCTACTGGTCGACACGACTTGGCCGTGACTGGGTTGCCGCTTTTCTGGATTTGTTACTCCTTACAGAGAATGAGGACCCTTCCAACTCAGTACACGTTCCCTCAACGCCTTTTGTTGAGGACTGTCATGGGTCTGGAGATACTCCTCTCGCAATGCAAGCCTTCTCATATTCTACCATGATTTCTGCTCTAAACTCTTACAGTCCTTACCTCAGTCTTTGCGGAGGACGTCGTCTTCCAGTATCAACGCATCAATGTCCGGCTGCGAGACGGGGGACTCATATGTCTTCATGTTGGCCAACCGCTGCAGTGAAGCCTGCTCCTCTAGTAGACTGACTGCTACTATATTTGCTCAGCATTACATAGTTCGAGCTGCACTGCGTCTACATAGGAGCGTCGCCACATCTACGATACCAGTGAAGAGATGTCCCATAAAGATGCTCGCCGCATAAGATCACGGGCGAGCAGTAAGTAGGTAAGTAATGACCCCACGATATATACGGATACTTACACGCGCACAGGTTCACCACCAGAGGCGACTTTTGCACTTCTACCGTGTAGACCCGGCATCACGTGGCGGGTTGAGCCACAGCGCTTTGGCCAGAGCGGTGTAGCGTGATGCCGCACTTTGGCAACCATCAATATTCCGTGCGCTTTGCCCAATAAGAAGCGACCTCGCGTATTGGCTTCACTGTGGCTTTCTGCACTTTGTGGCGTTGTGAGGGCGCTTCTCTTCTCTGGCCACAGCGTCGCCAAGCCGTGGCGTTGCCCGGAATGTGGCATTACCTAGGCAGTATAAAAGAGGTCAAAGATTACGGTCATCCAACCTGGTGTCCTAGATCTAGAGGCAGCATTCTGGCGTCGGTCTAGTAATGGCTCTCAATCGCAATGCCGTATACTATGGCTACCTCTGCGACCCGATACCTCCAGTTTCCTGGCTCGACTTCCTAACAAGCAAGATACCGGAGGTCCTTCTGGTGGCTGGATCGCACGGTCTCACCCCCAGTCACTTCCAGCAGTGGGTCCTCTCCGCTTCACACTACAGAGTCCGCAATGTCATGCACGGCGGTGTCGTGAAAGCTTTCATAGCAGTAGGGTCTTTGCCAAGAGCAGGCTCTTGCACCTTATCCGGGGTCTCCTTCGAAGATCTGGCTCCCGTGGATCCTAGGACTGTTCGCCGTATTGCGTTCTCGGATTCAGGCGATTGTGACCCGTTCAGGCCGCCGGAATCCACGACTTCAGCGTTCGATCACGCAGTGGCGCGACTCTGGCTACATTTCCTAGGCATTGAAAAGCCCTTGTTTGTGACGACTACTTTCTCGAAGCTATCGTGCGGCGGGTTTTCTATCCACACGATGGTCTCGATTACCAGAGGCGGTCGAACGAACGTCATCTCCAAAGCCGGGGAGTATCCGCGTAAGCATAGCAAAGTACGAGCTTGGACGATCTTCTCTGACATACGACCCAAAGGTCCCAGTGCGATCCCATGGGTCGGGTTACCCGTTCTGTTAGTAATAACATGGGAAGACTCTCGGAAGTTATGCTTGTTTTACGGCCTGGGTTGCGACACATGCCTAGATAGCTCGAATATCAAGAAGATAAACGCAGCTCGTGCATCTCGGGGAGAACCCCCGTTGGCGCTTTATGAAGCCTGGACTGTCCCTATGGCCTCAGACGCACCCGACAGCTGGTGGGTCCTGCACCTCGGGTATGGATGGCCGCACGACCTGGACACGGATACCAGGATATTCGCTCCTTCCTTCGGATTGCGTTACGAACAAGCCATGCGCCTGCTTGTTAGCTGCGGTGTCGTGGAGTCCGACTTAATTTTTGATGCCTTGGCCTTGCCCTGTCTTGATGCTTACGGATCGATATCATGTGAAGCATTCCAAGGAGGTCAGAAGATAGATGGCATGTAAGCGAAATCTTGCCTGATATCAGCGGATGCTCATATCTCATTCTCCAGGACAAAGGGTCTGATCAACGATATGATCTTCGATTATAGGATGTCTTTATGATACTAATCGTCCTGTTATAACTGATGCATGTGTCTATCCAATCCTGTGAAGCGAATCCGTTCTGTCCTTCTGACGGCGACTTCTCACAATCACCGATGGCCAGCACTGGCGACATGAATCAAGGGGTATCAGTTCTCATTACACTGTACCAAAAACTCGATGTCCAAGAGCTACAAGAGGCGCCACCAAGGCACTCAATGGAAGAAAGAGAGCGATGGAGGCCGGGTTGCACAATCTACAGGTACAAAATACAATGCCAAGACGAGGGGTATATCCACCAGTAAGTATCTATGATCAACATAGAGGGGAGGTGTCCGATGAGAGAGAAGTTGTTCGTATGGATGGTTGTACTGGCGACAATTGTGAGTAAATCGAGCTCGGTCTAAATTTTGCAAACGCCGTGCTGACCGAGATACAGGGTGTAACATTGATTGCCATAGGTCTACATGGACATCTTGGGCGTTGGCCTCGGAGGTCTCACCGGCCTCGGTCTTGGGCCGCCCGCCGTCGGTGGGGTAGGTCTCGCGGCGTCATATCCTGTTCTATACGAACCGAGCTCAGCGGTAAAGAAACAGCATCCAAGCTGGGGACTTACGGCTTCCAGGACGAGGTAGATGAAGGCTTGGGAAACCCGATCGACGTCTGATCGAGTCTTACAGGACTGACAATCATGGCGATAACTATCTCGCTGTGTCAATGCGAAAGGAGATGTGGAGGTGTCGCTGTGGCGATAGCTGTCTAGGGCAAGGGACTAAATGCCAGTCGGGTATTATGCACGAGTGGTAATGACTCGGACAGAGTAGCTGACACTATATACAGTGCGCTTGCTGTGCAAGCTCGGCTCACGGCTTGCGCAGCAGCACACCTATGCCACTGAGTCATAAGTATGCAGTACAGTTGGAGCAGGTCGCTGGGGACGACGGTCGACATGGATGCCTCCGGGACATGGCCCCAGAATACTTCGCGGCTGAGCTCCATGGGCCCTTAGAGATCTGCGGCGCCCATCACACTGGGTGTTCTGGTAGCATAGCATAACATCTCCAATAGGCCCTTAGATGTCTGCGGCGCCCATCGCACTGGGTGTTCTTGTGGCATAGCATAATATCTCCAATAGGAAGGGAAGCGGGGCGGCTGAGGCCCAGACCGTGGGCCGCTGCAGTATAATAATACAGGGCCACATCACTTTGGTCACTGGGTGCTAAGACGTGGTGTTCGGACGCGCTGAATGCTCCGTAGGATCCAGAGTATTATTGCTGGTTGCAGTCAGAACAGGGAGCCTGGGCCCGTCTCTTAGAACCATAGATGTCTCCATGACGGGATGCAGCTGACCACGCTACACCGCTACGATGGCGCTGAAACACCCGCGATGGAGTAGGGCATAAGATGTGGCTGCTTGGAGAGAGAAGATGGGTAGTCAATTGGAGCCGTCACGAACCGTGAACATGAGACATAAGAGATAACAGGAATCCCTGTCATATTAGCGCGACAGGGAGACGATTGTATTCAGTTCCCTTGCTGTCCTTTCCACGTCTTTCACAAGAACGTCAGCCTTCTTGGCTTTCTCGACCTTGCGAGTGAGGAGCTTCGACAATTGTTCTTCCATTTTTTGCTCGCTTTTCTTATGTTTTGCTACGATAATTGGATGATCAGGACATGCGAAGTCTGATAATTGGAGAATCTCACATAGCAAGACCGCCTCTTCCTCGGTCCGCAAGGAGGCCGGATCCGGAAGTCCGGTGCGTTCCAGAAACACTGCTCGTCTTTGTCCTGCAGCAAGGCTCAGCGAATGGCTTGTGCATCGCATCTACAAGAGATTACCTTCGGAGACAAGCTTCTCTACTGTCTTCATGATCTTCTCTGTGGTCTATACGTAAGGAGATCAGCAAATGGTAGGATGAGTTAGATTTGAAGTAGGCATACTGTATGGCGCGCCAGCCCAAGGAGGCCACACAACTCCGCCCGGAATGCGTCGTCCGCGGGGCTATCATTGTCCCGTGCACTGATGTCCCATTGCAGGACGTCAACGTGACCCTTAACGGCTTTTGCTTCGTTATCCAGCGATGCACGTAAGCCTTTTGAGGTTACATTGACAAATGTTGAGATCTGGTACAAGAGCATCAGAAGAAGGCAACAAGTATCCGCGAGAAGAAACACTTACGTTGGCTAGGTGCTGTTGGGAGAGATGTGCAAGGGCTACGGTCATGTCTGATAATTGCTGGAGCTTCTCTCGTTTTGTACTCTATTTATTTAGGACGTCAGCTTGTCCACTCTGACTCGAAGAAGATAGGAGGCTCGCCAGCTCGGCAGCGAGTCGGGTTGCCTGCCCTCTAGACACCTGTGTTAGCGCTTCAGGTGGCTTTAGTTTCCGGAAGGCTCTACTGCTCGCTAGTCTGGAAATCTTTTCCCTGAAGGATTACAAGGGTAAGCAGGAAGATGCCAAGAGAAGACAGGGACTCGCCAACCAACATTGCGAGCTGTACTTCATCACTGTCCCCAGGACACTGAAGTGCCGTCGCGATAGTCTGACGGAGTCGAGCTTCGACTTCCGCTCTATCGCTCGAGGGACCAGAGGAAGACATCCGGATATGACGAGCTCGTAGGACCTACAATTTGGATCGTCATCCGGTCGTTTTATATGAATACATGACACGGACTGCAAGTGCATCCCTAGTATTAGAGACATTCAATGGTGTTACGCTCGTCGTTGCGACCCCATCGGTAAATAGTGCTCTGTTCTACAGAGAAGTGTCAGAAAGCGCTACACGACAGAGGTGGCCACATACCTGGGTGGGTTGATAATGAGCATCATCCCTGCAGAGTATAAATGTTAGTGGAACCCATGAATGAGGTCTTATTCACATACCTAAGTTGTTCCAGCAGCTTCGCAGATTCCTTGAGTCTCCTGGTGCGAATGGCTGCTTTCTTCTCCAGAATGCTTAGCAGAAGGTCGACAGCTTGCTTGTCTTGGATACGTCGCTTGAGCATTGTCATATCGTCTTCTGAGAACGACACGTCAATCACATGCCACGGTGTGTAGCCATGCAGCGATTAGCCTCACCGAGATCACTCAGCGACTTCTGGCGCTTATCGAGCGAATCCTGCAGCTCTTTCAGGTTATCTCTTGCTCCCATCATGTTGGCATTGGTTTTCTTGACATCCATCAGAGAGCGATTGATGCTGGGTGCACGTAAAGATGACTCTTGCCTCCCGTCTTGTAAGCTGCAGGGAGCATGATCCTAATCTTATCCTTGAAGTTGTTTGCGGCAAAAACCTACCAGTATAGGGTCCCTCTCGATACACGGACGGCGTCTCGACCGACTACATGTTCCAGGAGAAAGGCAATTGCTTCTCCGAAATGACCTTTGTTGAGCCGTTCCAGGTCCTCGTCCGAGATGCGAGGAGCCCCGAGCGTTTGCAATCGTTCTTGAAGAACGGGTAGCGGAAGCATAATACTTATATTGTGCTTCGATCCGGCAGCTATTATGTCGGTCCCCCTAGGAAAGGTTGATGAGGGAGCGAGCTGGCTTCCGTACGACGCGATTGTGACCCGGCGCGCTTATAGGCACGTGATTGCAGTCACACACACGTCGGCATTAGGCGTTGTACCGTCCTCTTCCTGTTTCTCGTCCGTGTCGACCACAGCGTCAGCGTCATCTGAATCGACATGTGCACGATCCTGCCGGGAATTGGGATCTTCTCATCCAGACCTGGGAGGTTGTGGCCGCTGTCTTTTCGGCATTCCGTTGGTATTGAGAGCAGTATCAGAGGGACAACGAATCTCGTTTGTCGTCTTTTCTCTTCTCTCCTCTGGCACTTTCTGAGCTCATTCTTCGGAGCGCCCTCTAAACCTGCTGGGTTCGCGCATGAACTTCTGTTGGACCTCATCCAGATCGCCTCATTACAAGACGCCGTCAAATTACTACGCTGGCATCTCCTGGTCATGGCAAAGCATGCTTCCTGCCTTCTCGACGTCTACATAGGGCGGTAGAAGCATGTGTAACGATATCGAGGCGGCCAGTGTTCCGATCGCGGGATATGCGGGACTGACTCGTTCAGTTCTCAAGGGACATACAATGGCGTTGTGAGGAACCATAGCAAATCTTGACCCCAATCATTGCCAGCACAATCATCAATGTCAAGCTTACCAGATACGCAATGGCTCCTGGCCGCCAGGCATTGACGCATACATGCATGTACATATCGGTCATATGCGCATACTCTGGGTCGCCGCTGGGTACTTGAGACGCGCATCCGTTCGGATGTTCTTGGAAGTGCTTCTCCAGTGGACGCATACTAACATACTTCTCGACGTTATTCAGAGATGTCAAACTCATGTCATGTGTGTATGCGCGCAACGATACATTCAGCGAAGGCCATGTACTAGAACTTCCGAATACCCTCTCCGGACTGTTTCTTAAAGATCTCCCTCTGCTCCTCCGTATTGCCGGTATATGCATCGCTGGCATCTTTGGCGTAACCCTCTCCTCTGCCCCAGTCTTTCCATCCGAACGTGCTTCCCGCCCACTCCACAACGGTGTTCAGCTCCGCCTTGCTGATCCATTCCAGCTCCTGCCGCTCCAGCGTCCCCAGGCCAGCATCGAAGACTTGTCCCTTTGACTCCTTCTTCATCTTTTCGACTTGGTCAATGAAGGCTATACCTGCTGCTCTCGCGAGTTGAGCCTCGTCCTCTATATCCTCCGCGTCTGTATCCACGAGCAACCGCGTCTGGCGTGACCAAAAGCGGACGAACACGTCCTGGCCCTCCGTCCTCGTCACATCCTGCGCCGGCGTCTCCGTCCCGCTGGCCTCCCGGTACCACGTCCTAGCGTTCTCGTAGTCACCTTCGATGCGATGGAGTATCCCGTGCAGATGCTGGCCTCCCCTAGAGTTCTGCATCTTGCGCAGGTAGAAGTGAGGTTCGACGAGCGAGTAGTTCATGAGATGCAGGGATTCCTCGAGGAGCGGATGCAAGCGCAAGTCGGCGATGGCGCTCTGGAGGCGTGGCACCTTGCCTTTGTACTCGGTGGGCGAGGGCGGGTGGAACAAGGGACCTGGAAGCTCTTGGAGCTTGTTATGGATTTCCTTTGCAGATAGGGATGGTGAAGGCCGTGAAGAGCCGGCAACAGCGTTAACAACCATTGGGAGAGGGTGCTATAAAGAACCAAAGAAGTACGGTCGACACAGAGCAGGGAGAAGTAAGGAGAACATAGCGAGACTCTTGCTCATAAGGCGATATTGGTATCCTGACCGCTGGCTGACATCCGCCTTCAAGCGATCGGGTTCGCACGTCATGGCTTCCAAGACGAGGGCGGAACGCGGCATGTGTTCACCATTGTGCAAATCTCATTCATGCAACAGTCCAATGCGCTCTCCGTCGCAGCAGTACTCCATACAAAAATATCAACGGTGATCTCACCGCGCATGCCACGACAACAGTCAGCCGCATTAACGTTTCCTGAATGTCAGCCCCAGGAGAATTTAGATCATCAAGTTATTCGGCATGAACGCACCACGGAAGCTGGTGATTCTGCGGTCAGATTGTCCTGAGACCGGCCAGTGTGGAGACAGGACCCCTCTTTGGATGAGAAGGACTATAGCAGGGCACCATCCGAGTGAAGCGGTGCGTACCAGACCTTTTCGAAATCGAATCTTTGATTCTGGGCAGACATAGCACCAACATTGGCGGGAGGGGCAGTGGTCGCTGTGATCCCCGCATCGCGAATCTCGGAGACGGCTCTGCTGTCAGTCGCAACTTGGATATGCCAATCCGTTCTTTATTCAGCAGAACCACAGGCGCCGGCCTCCCTAATTCAGGCGTGATTTCCAGAGCGTACCGAAACACCTTGATCTTGTTCGTTAGAGGTGACTTGGTGTGTCCCCGTTGCAACCTTCCACGCTATAGCCTGAGGATTGTTAGCCGTCATTCATCCGTGAATATCCGACTGGTCGTATCATGAAGCCAAGGCGTTCCCACCGCGTGGTGTCATAACCCAAGATGCGCTACTGGTCTAAGATACATACGAGACGTCCAGAAGTGCGGTTATATTGCATTAACACGCAAGAGTGACGAAAGTGAACAGTCGAATGAATACATCTGACACCTTGAAGAGCTTGAGACTCTAGAGCTGCCAGCATGGGCCAGCAATGGGCGTAGGTGAAGGTGCAAATCCGTTGTCGTATGTTTCCGGTCCTAAGGATTGCTATTGCGAGTGTGAAGCCTGCTTCGGCAATAAGTTTAGCGACCAAGACGGCGTTCTGGAAATCAATAACCACGCGCCATAACCCGAAGTCCTGAGATCTGAATGTTCCTCAGCGCTCAGCAGCAGTCCAGTCCGTGGAACGTTGATAAGACTCTGGAGGGACAGAGAAAGTGACGGCCTAAGTTCAGGGGCCTCCGCCACCCGGATTGGAAGATGGGAAATGCCGAGCCAATAGGGTGCGGGCCTTTGATATAGGCGCGGCTCGTCGTTCGATTCCGAACTTTGGCAGAAACGCAGACGCAAAGTCCGGTGCAAGCGAGACAAAATGGGAGGGGAGCCCTGGGCCGGTGCTCCTGCAACGTATCCTCCACCCCCAGAACCTGCCTTTTTAGGCATCCTCCTCCAAAATCCCCATATTTCTCGTCCTCTGCTCGCTGTTTTCGCTCGAGGACGTCTTTAAACGATGGATACCGACGTAGAGATGTCCATTCCAGCCGAAATACCAAGAACAACCCCATCAAAATCGCCTTCGCTGGCGTCCCCGCCGCCCGCATCCGACTCCAGTCACACTTCCCACGTCGCTGAAGACGACACCGAGACACAGAGTGCCTCTGCCGGCTCTGAGTCGTCTACGACGCCTGTCGAGACCGAAATTGTCGACGGCGAGCCCGTCGTGAACGAAGAGGGCAAATCGCCGACGCCAGCGCTTGAAGCCACTTCGCCTGAAGATGCTGCGGCGAAACCCGCGTCAGCTGCCGCCAAACCCAAGTCTACGAAAACCGCTCGCCCTCCTCGCTCCCCGTCACCAACGCCCCCGCCGCCTCCGCCAGAGCTGCAGACCATCCGTCTGCACATCCCTCTCGGTGGTCCTGATGCCTACCAAGTCGATATTTCCACGCTTGCCAAGAGCAATGGCCAACGGTCGCCCACTCCCCCGCCGCAGAAGATAGACACGAGCGATAGCGAGGGCGACGACGAGGCGTCAGGCAAGGATAAGGATCAGGATGACAAGAAGAAGCGTAAGGTGTGTGGTGAGGTCGGGCTGATTCTGGGTACGTACTAATGGACGATGCAGCGGAAGAAGAACCTAGCCAGTGAATACTACGATCTCACTGATCCGTTCATCGACGACTCGGACCTCGCTCTCGACCAGCGGACGCACTTTGCGCAGACGAAGCAGCAGGGCTTCTATGTCTCCAGCGGAGAAGTCGCGCTGTTGAAGGAAAAGTACGTAGTTCGCCATTGTGATTGCCGATGGCCTGACTCTCTCCAGGACTCCGAAGAAACCCAAGTCGAAGAAGCTACCTCTGATTCCGCTCGCGCACCCGTCCATCTCTGTCAAGCGAGAGTCCGAGACCATCATTGCCGGGCCAAGCTCAGCGTCGCCGTTACCACTGGGCGAGGGCACACGTGACACCCCGATTCCAATCATGTCCGACAACGAGGACAGTGTGTCAGGCCTCAAGCGCAAGTCGAGCCTCGGAGCGACGGATGCCAAGGGTAAGAAGAAGCGCAAGACGGCGGATATCCGTCCGTTCCACCCCGAGCTCGAGCAGATGATCGAGCAGCTCAAGCTCGCTATATCCAAAGGTACCTCGTTCATGTCATCTAACGCTTACCTTGGCTAATACCCCTCCAGAGTCATGGGAAATCAAGGGCAAGTTCCCACCTAATATCAAGCCTCTCCTCGCCCAGGTCGCCGTCAAGGCTATCCAACTGGACGAGTACGATGACAACTTTTTCAACGTCTTGCCTCGGATATTCCCGTATAATCGATTCACGATGACCAAGCTCGTCAAACGGACAGTATTCCATGATCACATGCAGCTGTTGACGGAGCGGCAGGAGGTGCTGTTGCAGCAGTTGGCAGAGATAGCGAGAGAGGGGTTTCCAAAGGCGAAGGAGGAATGGGAAAGGAGTGTTGCAGCGTGGGGTGAGTCTTCTCGGGTTTTCGTGTGTGTGGTACTGCGAGACTCACCCAACCATGTTGCAGAGCGGCGGCAGGAAAAGGCCAAAGTGGAAGCGGAGGCGAGCGGAGTCGGTTCTACCGAGGGCACGCCTTTCGCTGCTCCCCCTCCTCCCCCTGAGGACAATCATATCAATGGTGATATGGATGCCGAAGGTGGACACCTTGGCGTCAACGGAGCAGGAAAGGAAGGAGGCAGAGAACCCCATCCTCCTGCGAAGAAGTACCGTTTGACGGAGCAGATGAAGGCTATCATTTGGAATCTCGTTCTGTTAAGCAATGAGTGTTGTAGAATTGAGAACGAGAAGAAGTGAGTGACGGGTGACCATCTGGCTGCTATGTAGACACTAATCATTGTGCTACATCAGCTCGTTGGAGAATTCGCCGCTGCAGGTTAGTGAGCAGGGGTTGAGGAAAGTTTTGTATCAGAAGGTTCGTCTGCACGCTCCCGGCGATGTAGTTTCTCTGACGAGATGTTCAGATCGTAGCGGCATACCCGGATGGATGGATGTCTTCCGGTCACATCTCGAGAGAAGGCACGTCTTTAGGCACTCCATATTTTGTTCTGAACTGACGCCGTTATGATACAGTGAGTGCAATGAAGAAGAGGTTCGAGAAAGAAGCCCTGGAGAACGAAAGTTCGTAAACGACTCCCGCTTCCGAGTTCACTTGTGCTTTGTTGCGGCAGTTTTCATCCGGGACATGTTTACGTTTATCTTATTATTTCGTCTTATGAATCTGTTTTCAGCCCGCTCTACCTTACTGTACTCCTTCCCCATAGGTGCCCTTCGAGTTGTTTTTCTGCTCTCTTACATGTGTCGTTGCTTTGGGTTTATCTGTATCATCAGGTGTATCGACACCGTGTCCAATACGATGCGATTGTGTTTCCTTACTGTAAAGTTGCGTCGGTGTCCGTGTTCGGTACTATCGACGCCTCGTGAATCTCTTGTTGTTGCAAGAAAACACAAGAGTCAAGTTTGCGAACCCTTTACAGCTTTCTGCTTGGATCTGATGGACCTCTTGAGCGTCAATACTCCTGCCTTCTTCAGGCTCATAGCATCGGCACATAGTACCTTCCTGCGGTAACACAATGCCACATGTGGCGCAGCTCATGATGGAAAATAAGGGCAAATACGTGCGTGATTTCATGGCCACACCGACATACTGCCGACGTCAAGGGGTACACGCGGAACTTACCGGCGACATCAACCCTGTGGTGTGGTACCTTGACTAGTTTACGGGGTCCTGATGGTCACTTTCTGGCCGCCTTTCGCGTTATCTTTGTCTACTGCGCTCTACTATTCCTCTCCTTCCGTAATAAATTTTCAACAAGGTAATTATACTCTGTCAGAATGTATTCCTGTTAAAATTTTATTGCTTGAATCCATATAACGGTTACTAGAGACAAGCAATCCATCGGGCTCGAGCGACCACTTGCCTGATTTGGGTGGGACACTTGTTTGCACAGCCACTGAGTGGCTGCTGCGAAAGTCCATTGCGTCGCGACAAATCCGATTATTGAGCTTCATGCCATCGAGCAAAGCAACCAAAATACGTATAACTAATTGCAAGCTGTATAATAACATACTACTGTCCTGTTTAGCCCTAGAATAATGTGTCCTAGGGCCTAAAGCCATACTAAGTACTGATATACATCACCATGCGTGCTGCTGTTTGCCTGCGTAGGTACGCGTATGAGCAATGCAACAAATAGCGCTACATTTAATGCTGTAATGCTGTATAATATGAAATAATTTACGCAGACAACCACCGTACTGCTACACTGCGAGCCTCAGCATTGCTGGAGATGATACATGTTCATACACTAGTCAGGCGGAGAAATTGGCCGTAGATCAAGTCTATACATCTTCATTTTATGAGTATAATATTTTTATACGGAAAGCGTTTGAATTAATCGGCTATGAGAGACGAGGTTCTAGACAGAGTACAGCTGCAGGACGGAGAGCAGTAGTGATGCATGCCCACGCATGCAGGAGAGTGATTTCTCACATTTCTTTTGTATACATGGTACTATAGGTAGTCTACAGTGTGTATATGTCTTTTGGTGATTCACCACTAGGCCTATACTCGGTATCGTACGGCCTACCTGCCTGCCTCAGCCACAGCCTTCCTAATTGGGACGTGGTGGTACCGGTGCCATATCGTCCTGGGGTCCCGCTTCACTTTCTCGGGTTGATGTCGCGTATTTGCTGTCCGTTGACCCCTTGGCCGACGTTCAAAGTCATGGTGCTCATGTTGCTTCATGCGCCTATTATCCCTTTTGAATGGGCTGCTATGTTCCTAATGACTATCACGGGCTCTTCGACGCGGTCCGCATCGACAAGTATCTTGGAGTAACGCCAGGGTCGTCTGCTGCCTGCCCGTATAGAGACATCTGAGGAACCCTGCATCGGTTGGCTAGGTCGTATCATGCGCGTTCACCTAGCCTCGAACGAGTGAACACCAAGTAAACGTTCTACACATAGATTCCGGTACGCCCTCAGAAATATTGTTCAAGTCAATAGTATCTTAATCTTTCGACCCAGGGCAAGACGTATTGGCTAATAGTCGAGTTGCCTGCAACTAATGTAAACATTGCACAGAATTCTATCAATGATTCTATTCGGTCAGACTGATATGTCTAATGTCTGGAACCTCGACCACGCGAACGTCTGCTGCCGTTCGTCCTCGTACTACTCGCGCGGGAGGAGACTGCGCGTCCGCGGCCCAACCCCATACTCATGACCTTCTTCCTCCGTTCCCTCAACGCCTTCTGGACCATTTTCTCCTCATCGGTTAACCTCTCTTCTCCTGTCGAACCTCTGGATGTGTCTGACCCAACGGATGTCGCAGAGCAGTTGGACGTCAATCTTGTCAATATCTTCGGACGGGCTTGGCCCCTGGACTCGCCTCTAAAGGGGTTATCGAGACTTGCCGAGGCATCGAGGTCGCCGGAGAAACCGCCGTGACGCATGCTGATGTCTCTTGATAAGGGTGCAATACTAGGCAAGCGTGGAGCCTTAGAGCCTACGTCGGCGACTGAGGAAGTGGCGGAAGCAGTGGAGTAGACGCTGCTTGCTCTGGTTACCGTTCCAGAGGGCGGGACGCAAAGCTGGGCTCTCTGTCGGGACTTGACAACAACCGAGGAAGGTTTCTTTGTAATGTTCAGCGGCGGGGTATTGTCTGCTCCGTGGACGTGTACGATCCCTGAGCCCTCTTCGACTTCCTCAAGCGTGTAGAGCTGGGACATCCTGCTGCGATTGGTATCCTCTCTTGCCAGAGTCGCTCCGTGCAATCCTCTTCCAGTCCGACTGGATCGAACCGAGCTGCGTTTGCTACGAGAGGGCATGGATGTAAACCTATCCTCGGGAGGTGGAGCACTGGCGTTCGACGTCAGGTAACCGCCTGCCATGCTGAGAACATTTGCAAGATTGGCTCTCAGCGACGCCGTCCAAGCCTCCACGTTGGTCTCCGCCGGCCTGCCCTTGGCCTGGTCTTGCTGCTGCACAGCATCGAACCTCGGGATTTCTCCTGGGAATGGCAGGTGCTCCCAGTCGGCCGCCTCGTCTTTCCCTGGATATCCTCCCTCTAGATCATCGACGTGCTTCGGGTACGCCCAAGGCAGGCCAAGGCCGCCATCTTGCACGCCCAGGAATCTGGGTCGCTCTTCCCTAGGTGTGCCATAGTCGTCTCCAAGAGGGGTATGCAGTATGCCTAAGGATGTCGTGGGTCGGCTTGCCTCGTCTGAAGACGGGTACGCGTCTCCAGGCATCATGTTAGCAACCTGCAATGGCACGCGACCATTAAGACCAGGCGGGCTGAGGACGCTCTGCTGCACGGGGCTGTTCCCAGAAGAGTACGACTCGATGATGTCGTCGGAATACGCGCTGCCGTTGATGTGGACATCCGGAGGACGCTGGAGGTTTGGCGCGTAGCCGCCGTAATACTCTTCATCCTGCATGTCGGGCGACTTCCCGGAGCCTAGGTAGCTCTCTTTATGCGGCTGATCCCGCCAAGAATAGATGGAGTCGGCCTGGAGTTGGCGCTTCCTCCTGATGGATCGGACGTGCAGGAAGCTCGCTATGAGCGCCGCTACAAGCAATAGTCCTACAATGCAAGCCAGAGCGATGCCGATGTAGAGGCCACTATTGTTGCTCGAGCTCGCAGACGGAGTCGCCGACACACTTGCTGTTCCTGTCTCTGCTGAGTGGGCTGCGGTCGAGATAGGCATAGTCGTAGGTGGTGAGCTACTCGCTGGCGTCACGACTGTCGAAGACGCAGAAGCGCTGGACAATTGTGATGACGGCATAGGCGTCTCCTGAGAGGCTGAAGGTACGCTCGCTGTGGAGACAGCATCTGATGGTACAGCGGGTGATGTAGCAGGCGGAAGACTCGTAGTAGGTGCTGTCGCAGATTCGGCCGCCGTAGAGATCACCCCCGGAGCGGGGGGCGTGACGGCGAGTGTGGGTGCAGCTGGCTCGGAGGAGACTGGTGGTGCATTGACTGGAATAGCTCCCCCTACTTGCTGAGGTGCCAAATCTCCTGTTTGACCTGCAGGACTCTGGATCACTGCTGGTGCGCCTCCTTGGGCTCCGTTGGACGGATCGTTGCCTGCATCTTGAGGAGCAACGACGGATGCTTGTCCGTCAGGGCCGAATACAATGACGCTTCCGGCACCCGCATCTGGGTCTCTTCCGAAGAGCGAATGTCGAAGGATAAAGCCGTAGTGGGAACGAGGAAACATAACGTTCTTGCCAGAAGAATAAAAACGCGCCGGGCGCTGAAGCGAAGATGAAGCAGCAGAAGCTGAAGATAGCCTGTTCTTGATGCAAGTTGGTCGGACGTCAGAAGAGGGTTAACGCGCGGTGTCACCATCTTAGAGAATGTTGGAATCCTGACTGGGTCTCGGGTGGTTGCGTCAAATCCGCCTTACCGTCCGACCAATCCGGTATCGCAAGTCGTCACTGTTTGGATCCAGACTGGGCCGTCTAAGTCTTGTATGGACCTGCGCTGCTTCAGATGGGCTCGTGGCTGAGTGATCCTCATAGGGGCTCTGGCTGGAACCGTCCTACGAAGCATATGCAAGAAAGTGTGGCATGTCATACTATGAGACGGTGGTTAAGACTGTATCCAGCCACAAGCATAGCTAATTTGGTCTGGGCAAGGCCTGCTTAATGAGCTTTCGAGTTCGGAACCGACTTGTGGACTCTATATGGATCGTGAAGGGGCATCGGTACTGGTCTATCAGGTCTGAAGGATCAGTCCACCGTGAGGGTCTCCTCACTCAGGACCTTTCTGAATGGTCCTGGTTCCACGATTTGTACAGCTTCTATTATATCAAGAATAGCAGGCTCGCTTCCGACACGATCCTGGAAACAGAGCCCTAGTAAGGCTACGCATGTATATAGCTTGTCAATCAACTGCAGGCTCTGGGACGTGACAGTCGAAGATGGTGATCCCTCTCCAGCTCAACTGCCAGCCGGCGCTGTCCGTTGTCCCGGACTCTACCACCTGCCCGTGAGAATCGTTCCCACTGCTCCGCAGAGATTCACTGGAAGTCGACTCTGTGCCCCGTTCTTTAAGTGATGCAGACATTTTCGGTATACGTCTTGCGGATCACGAGGTCAACTGGCTCCGTAATCAAACGGCTGGAAGCTATGCATTCCTGTGCATAAATTAGCGCCGACGAGTTCGTAAGGCACGACGACCGACCGATGGTAGGCTGGGCAGAATCTTGGCCGACGGAACCACCCTTACATCCTGCCGTCATGCTACCTGTAGGCCTAGCTGACCTTTGAACGTCGTTCGCACTCGGACAAGTATGGCAGCGAGCGTATACGCGAGGCAACTCTTAGGACTGGGATACGGACATGCGCTTTGGGAGCCCAACCCTGGTGAAGAATATCGGCAAATTGAGATTGGTGACGTAGGATTCATACAAGCTGGATTCTTTCACCGTCTTCTTAATGTTCTGCTCCCGGAGGATGATCCTTCACAGAAATGGGGAGCGCCAGAGCATTATGAACCTCTACGCCTACCGTTTCCGGACTATAAATGGATCAGACACCCACTCCGCGGTTATTTCCATTCTACCAGCGTCAAAGTGCTTTCGACAAGTTTAAGCGCGAGCGGGTACGTAGAGCGTCCCGTCATGTCATAGCGACTTTAATGGAGTCATGTGTCTAGGGGCATCGTGGCATCAGGTAGCGCCCGTGTGTCGTTTGGTTGCACGAAGGAATCTGGTGCAGCATTGGTCCTTCCAGAGGATACAGTACGCCAGGACGCGCATTTCGGAAGATGGTTTCGAGAATACGCGCTTAAGCATTATCCCTCCTGGCTGGCTTTCGCGAACAACACGCTTGGATTTGACATTGATGTCTCCGACTTGATCCTTGTTACGGGTCGCGATTTGACAACACAATGGGCCATGGCTGCCTTCGCGAAATCGGAATTCAGAGGTACCCTGGCTGCCGGGGTCTCTGTTCCAGGAATGCTCACCGCTGAGTTCGAGGTCAGGAGCGGGTGGCGAGCAGACCTGACAGGTGGTGTGCAGCATCGCTGTGGCCCACAGCCGTCCAGACTTCCAGTGCCTCAATGCACGACTGACGTCCAAAACGAGTCTTCTCAGGTGAAACAGAACCAGTGTATCTTCCTGAGAGGATATCGTGTCAAGGAGAGGCGCTTCCTGAATCCCAAGGTCATCAAAGCCGCGTCAGAGCCGTCAGATTTGGGCAAGGAGGACCGAGGAAAAGAAACACACTCCCTTGCGGCTAGCCAAAGTTGCGACTCGGAATATAGCGTGGATGTGGAAGCTCTGAGCGGAAACACAAAGGTAGAGACCACTCAAATCGAATAAGGAGATGCTAACGATTTGCCCCGATAGGACGCTAATCTTCTGGATCCTGTTCTCGATTACATCTTGGATGTAGGAAGCAATACGATATCTCTCCGGAGTCTAGGCCCTGACCAGGATTGCACAGAAATCAACAGCACGAGTGGCTATTGCCCACGACGAGGACTTCTGGCCGTATTTACATGTGAGGAGCAGTGCTTGCGATGTTACCTGTTAATGATGAATCACCTCCTAAGGGTCTTCTTGCTTTGTCGCCTGAAACTGCTGTCATCACAGTCGATGAAAACGGAGGTGCGCCACAGCGCAAATCGTAGTTTCTTTGTAGAAGTATTCACGGTAACCTCCCAGTGGGTCGGCTGGTCGCCAGGCCGGGACCTATCGAATTGCATTCAGTCCTCAGCGAGCCGACTCACACAGAAAGCCCGGAAACGCTAGCCAGACCGATGACATCGAGGGCTTCTCAAGCGTCCTTAAGTGCATTGCCGAAACGCACTGTTTCAGATCCAGTACCTTGGAGTTCGGAAGAGAAGGCCGAACCAGAAGCCTCGCAAGTGACGAAGAAGAGCAGCAGTTTAACTGCACCCTTTTCTAAAATTGGTGCATATTTCAAGCAGAGGTCTCTTCGGAAATCGCCCTCAAATCCAGATTTTGCTATGGGGCTGAGACACCAGTCGTCTATCCCAAACCCAGTAAAAGAGGACGCGGGTCGACATCCCGAAAGCTGGGGACGTCGCCACCGAGCCATTAGTTCGAGAAGAGAGATGCCGAGCCAGTCGGTCAGACGGTTGGCCACAATCGAGGATGCGCAGGAGGACACAGGACTACCAGACGAATATCGATTAGACGTGCCCCCGCCATACGAACTCGATATACCAGAACAGTACCAGGCGAACGTGATATCTTGATGATCATGGATAGAATGTGTTGCTCTTCATGAGATGTGATGCAGTACTAATGAACACGGCCAAGACGCACGCCGGGGCTGGTAACGACTGTCGCGCACCACCCGATAGATCCCCTCTTTGTCAGGAAGGATTCAAATCCATTGGTATTTTGCTAGTCATTACACATGAGTGAGAACGGTGAGAAAACAGTGACAGCTGATAGACTACATTATAAAGAGATCCGCAGAAAAGGCGGACGGACAATGGAATAGACGTGAGCCGTGTAGTCGTAACGAGCACAAGATCAGGTACTAAACCTCTATGCCGAGGCATCAGCGCGCTTCTTAGCCATCTGAGGAAGGCGCAAGTAAGGATCGGTTGTAAAAGCAAGCGCGACGATGCACGCACCAAGTTCAAAGCAGAGCCGGCCTTGAACCACTCAATCTGACCCTCGTTGAACGAATGCGCAAGCGGGATCTCCTCCTTTGAGCCATCTTGGTGCTTGACAGCGAGCGTCAAGTTCTTGCCAGGGGCGAAGCTTTCGAGGCCGAGGATGTCAACCTTATCGGTAGGGCGGATCTTGTCATAGTCGCCGGGGTCAACGAACGTCAAAGCAAGCATACCCTGCTTCTTCAAGTTCGTCTCGTGGATACGGGCGAAGGACCGGGTGATGATAGCAAGGCCACCGAGGAAGCGGGGCTCAAGCGCCGCGTGCTCGCGGGACGAACCCTCACCGTAGTTGTGGTCACCAATAACGACCCACTTGATGCCCTTGTCACGGTAGGCCTCAGCAGTCTGGGGAACGGGTCCCCACTCGCCAGTGAACTGGTTCTTGACCTTGTTGGCCTCACCGTTCTCAGAGTTGATAGCACCGATCAAGCAGTTCTTGGAGATATTCTCGAGGTGTCCACGGTACTTCAACCAGGGGCCACCAGCAGAAATGTGGTCAGTGGCTACATGAAATGCTCAGTAGATATTCGGACAACGACGACCGAGACACTCACTGCACTTGCCCTTAACCTTGATGAGGATGGGGAGGTCAGTGGGTGTCTTGCCGTCCCAAGGAGCGAAGGGCTTCAGAAGCTGAAGACGGTCACTAGTGGGAGCAACGGCAACCTGGACAGCGGCACGATCAGAGGGAGGAGCCTGGAAGGTGTCCTGTCCAGGGTCGTAACCGCGAGGAGGGAGCTCGAAGCCAGACGGGTCAGAGAACTTGAACTCCTTGCCGTCAGCACCTTTGAGGGTGTCCGTGAGCGGGTTGAAGGTCAATTTGCCGGCGAAAGCGAACGCAGTAACGATATCAGGGGAGGCGACAAAAGCGTGGGTGGCGGGGTTAGCGTCGTTCCGGCCAGTGAAGTTACGGTTGTACGAGGTGATGATGGAATTCTTCTCGCCTTTCTTGACGTCCTGGCGGTCCCACTGACCGATACAAGGACCGCAAGCGTTGGCAAGTACGAGACCGCCGACCTTCTCGAAGACACCGATCTGGCCGTCACGGTCGATGGTAGCACGGACCTGCTCAGAGCCAGGGGTGATGGTGAACTTGGACTTGGTAGAAAGACCGTGGTCGGAAGCCTCCTTGGCAATGGAAGCGGCACGCGACATGTCCTCGTATGACGAGTTAGTGCAAGACCCAATAAGAGCGACCTTGAGTTCTTCGGGCCAGCCGTTCTTCGCGACTTCTTCCTTGAACTTCGAGACGGGTGTAGCAAGATCGGGAGTGAAAGGACCGTTAATGTGAGGCTCGAGCTCGGACAAGTTCTATGCGGAAGAGTCAGTTCTCACGCATATTGCAGACGTGCGGCATAGACACGTACGATCTCGATGTGCTCGTCGTACTCGGCACCCTCATCAGCCTGCAGGTTCGGTGCGAACTGCTGAGCGTACTTGGCGATCTCCGGACGGCGGGTAGCGTTCAAGTAATCGACCATGCGGCGGTTGAAGGGGAAGACGGAAGTCGTCGCACCGATTTCAGCACCCATGTTGCACACCGTAGCCATACCAGTGCAAGAGAGCGACTCGACACCAGGGCCCTTGTACTCCACGATGGCACCGGTACCACCCTTAACAGTGAGGATACCAGCGACCTTGAGGATGACATCTGCATTATCGTTAGACTTACGACCTGGGAAGAACAGTTGCAGACAACGTACCCTTGGGAGTAGTCCAGCCAGACATTTTACCCGTCAAGTTAACACCGATAACCTTGGGGCACTTAAGCTCCCAAGGAATATCCGCCATGACATCGACAGCATCCGCACCACCAACGCCAATCGCCAACATGTTGAGCCCACCAGCGTTGGGGGTGTGCGAGTCAGTACCAATCATAAGACCACCGGGGAAGGCGTAGTTTTCGAGAATGATCTGGTGAATGATACCGGAACCGGGCTTCCAGAAACCAAGACCGTACTTGGCAGTAGCGGTGGCCAAGAAATCGTAAACCTCCTTGTTGTTGCTAACGGCGCGAGCCAAGTCCTTAGGACCGCCAACCTGAGCCTCAATCAAGTGGTCACAGTGGACGGTCGTCGGTACAGCCGCCGTATCCATTCCTGAGGACATAAATTGAAGAAGAGCCATCTGCCCCGGATGACGTCAGATAAGAGATAATGCTAGGATCAGAGTGATATAATGACCTGCGCGGTAGCGTCCTGGCAAGCGACTCGCTGAAAACCCACGTCTCAGTAAGACTTGATATTGAGGAGAAAGCGAACATACATCCGGGCGCAGTTTGAGATACGATGTTCCTCGGACAATGTCCTGAGTATGGGGCTCGTCAAGATGCCCATACAAGATTTTTTCCGACATCGTCAGCGGTCGCTGAAGGCTGCACCGTCATCATCAGCACCTTTCAATTCAAGCTACAGTTTCCAAGATACACTCACCGTTCACGAATGACCTTCAGGTTGTCCTCGATTCGCTGATAGTTGATGTATGCGCCCTTCTCCAACAAGGACATCGGCACCTTGGTGTCGCCAATGCGGGTATCGACGGCGGTGGCCATGCCCGCGGCCATCCGCCGTAGCGCGTTCGCTGTGCGCGTCGTGAGGTTAAACATCGTCGGGGACGACGTCGACGATGATGAGATTCAGGAGGAAAGGGACTGCTCGGCGAGTCCCGCGCGTGAACAACTGCCAAATTTATTCGGCGACGCCTCGTGATTGAATATCCGGCGCACCAATGAGCGCCGGCCCTTTAGTCCGGGTGCCGGCCGAGCTCTTGCCTAATACGACTGTATGTTATTCTCAGGCCATCCGCTGCTCCTGCCAAAGCGTGCCTTCGCGCAGCCCAGCGCGCTTAAGAACTGAGCCGTTCGTTCATTCAGAAAGTCTCGCTGGCACGGTGATGCGAATCGGTATTCCTGACAAAGCGACACAGTAAATATGGGAAAGAATAGCTACTCTTAGGTCATAGGTTTCCCAGAGGCAGGGACTGCATTATCAAGCCTGGTTGTGGCTGCAGACCTGCAGACCGTGTCGCTGACATCCCCGACAACAGATTGCCGTGGCAAAACTCGGCCGAGTATCACCACCGCTGTAGGCAATGGTCTGCAGACACGAAATTTTCGATCTGCACCTTCCGGAGCTTCATTCGTTGGTTCCTGCATATCTTTCTTCCGACGTTCTGTACATGTGTTTATTCCTGGAAGCGTCTCCGCATTGGCCCCGCCTTCCTGCGGGACCGGTCTGAACGCCGGGTGGCGTAGAGCATGGCGGGAGACCGCCCAAGCTGAGGGGAAAGCATACCATTGCGCTGCAAGATGTCTAATACCATGCAGTTCGCGCAGCTTCCGCTCGGATGACAGATCCAAAAGAGCAGTATTCGAAAGCGTACGAAGGCACACACAGAGCGCCTGACGTAGTACATATATCTATCTAACAATATCTGGGTAGTACACTAATCACCGCAACACGCGTATGCACGCTCACCGCAATATCAAAATGATACCTTACGTCCGACAGATTCAACGGACCCCCCACTCGGAGACATAGGCGATAACGACAGCTCTTCATGCCTCCTGCCCAAACTGCCGATCCTATAGGAGCCGCGGTGATCCTGTCGCGACGGCCCCATGTGGTGCTGATACTTTTTGTCTCTAGCTTCATAGCTCCCGCTGCCGCCACTCGAGTACGTCCCCTCAAGAACCGGCGTGGAAAGCGATGGTCTGCTGAAGACGAGACCAGTGCTGGAGTTCCCGCGATAATCCATGGCTTTGCCGACGGCGAGCATGAAGACGATCATCGTAGGACCAGCGCCTGCGGATATACCGGCGGCGGCGGAAACAACCAGCTGAATGACGAGAACGTCAGATACGTGCGTGGCGGGACGAACTGAAGCACGTACGTAACGCCCAGCGACTTCTGCGTACTGGTGGACAGTAAATACGGCTGCAAACAGTAGGCAGGCTGAGTGGCCGACGCTTGATTCCACACTGTGAATAGGATCGTCAGAGTCACGACAGCTGGCACTTGTGTATGGCGTACAGTGCAGCAATAGTACGTATGTACGTGCTCGTCTCGATGACCACGGACGATTCCCTGATCCGCTTGGTAGTCCGCCAAATCTTTGAAGCTAAGTAGACAGTCAAGAAATCCGTTCATGGATGGTCCAAGTCCTTCCACATACCTATCAGTACGGTCAATGCCGCATTCCCCACAAATGTTGCTCCATAGAAGATTCCAATGAATAGCTTGTGCAAGCGGAAGATAGTGTCTGCAGTCGTCGTATCTTGGGAGCTGACACCTCTCGTCATGGTGATAAATTTGATACTCAGCCCCCATGATGTATATCCAGCGACTATGAGGCCTTGTTATAACGCAGGCAGACAGAGGAAGGATTCGATGACTTACGCGTGGCAAAGAAAAGGAGTACTGCAGGCCCAGCAACTACCAGTATCTTGCGATTGCATATGTTCCAGCATCGCCAGACCTGTTAATGACCTCAGAAGGCGATACGATGAATTATCTTAGGCGTACTCACCAACAAACAGTCTGCAATTAGGCTACAAGACGGTCAACACAGCACCGGATGGTGAGGTCGACCACTCACTTATTTGTTACTGTCAAAAACATGTTCAACATCTCAAGAAGATTATTCGTGTCCAGCAACTGTGCTTGTTGCACTGAGCTTGGATCGTCGGCGTTCCCACTGAATTTCGTCAGGAGCAAGAGCAGGAATTGCATGACGACTTGTGCGAAAGCTATGACGAATAACGCGATAGTTGTCGGTACCAAATACATGTGGCTTCGGCTGGAGCGTCTGTTACTCAGAAGAAAGTACAGAGCCGCGAGGAATATGATGGCGTATGCGCCTGGCGGAATCAGATTTAGTCGTTGACTTGGAAGGCCGAAGAAGTGCGAGATTTACCTAGCAATAGGCTCATCACCTGGACAGGAACCATAAGCACTTATGATAAACGTTGCGCGCGCAGTCTGCCTGCTCACTTACCCAGAACGCGACAAAATCCCCCGTTTGCGTCTGAGGTAGCATGTTAGCATTTTGATAAAGATTATATACTTGGGAGGTGAGCACTCACGCTATCCCAGCTCGTCATAATGTCAACCTCCGAGCGACAGTTGTGGTGGCGGAGAAATTTGACCTCACGTTTAAGGTGACCTTGAGTCGCTTGTGCGGGGGACAAGAGTCGGACACATGCATCGGAGTCCTAGATATATTATAAGCACTCTCCGAAGCGAGCAAGCACAAGCTTCTTCGCGGAAGTAAGGGGTATTCATCGATTCATCACCAACGGGATCCAATCTCGGAAGTGGCACAGTTAAAGAGGTTCTTTGCCACACCGCTGATGACCGAGAAGATCCCGTCTGTCCGTTGTTGAGGACGTGGGGACGTCGTCACGCTTTCACTGCAACTCGTGAACAGATACGGATTACTGGTGCAGTCGAGATGATATACCGGTCGGCTAAGCCAGTTCGTCGCGACCTGCAAATGCTTTCCGGTATTGTAAGCGTTGCTAAACGAGTGTTTGTTAGCAACGCGTCGCGTTAACCTGATATAGCAAGAAGAGCTCGTGAGCGATGGCTGTGCGCCTGTGGCGTAACGTCCGTGATCCAGGAGATCTCGATCAATATAGCCTATGAGAAGGCTCTGAGAATTTAAGAACAGATGTTCATGGCCGCGCGACCTTGAATCGAGGACCCTGCGTTACGGTGATCCACAGGACGTGCATGGCGATCAGCGACTGCGATGCGGCAGCGCGGACGTTGACAGGATCAAGGGCCCTCTCTTGGGCGACAGCTACTTGCACAGTGCGTCTTTGCCGCTCAAGTCACCTGTTAACCACCGTCAGAATGTATTCAGTCCTTGTCAAGCCTGGCCTCTCGATTCATGCACCACATTACACGACGACGGAACTATACCCAAAGCTGGAGTTCTCTAGTCCTCTTGCTACCAATACAAATTCTTGGGCGGCCTCTCGCGTCCTCTTCATCGTTCGAGAACTGGAACCGATTGAGCAAGGGCAGCCGGATGTAGTAAGTCAAGTCTCTCACCTTGCCACAGACTTCAGGAACTTTTCCTTGGCTTCTCTGCTTGCTTTGGATGGAGTGAAATTATCCTATATCCTCATTCAAGAACTGTGTCTACCGAAGCTTCTGCGCACTCACCGAAAACAAGACTTCGGACATCCAGACTCGACTCTCCGCAGGATACCGCGACAACAGCACGGAAAGAAGGTCAATCAGATTCGGTGACGCAGACCTGGGTGCAATACCGGCTAAATCTAGCAAGACCCCTTGCATGATCGATCTCCCGTGTCTTTGTGCCAGGAGGGTCTTCCCATTTTCTAGATCATCACTCCGAGTTGTTCGGTTGACCAGAGTATGCTGGGAGCCGAAGTGAGTGGAGAGCAAAACGAGTATTCTGGGCCGGGGCGGCGCACCAAGAAAGTACACGAGGAGACCAGGGAGTAGCGCTCCTGCAGTGATAGCGCAGTCATCGAGCAATCCATAAGTGCGTCCAGCAGGCCATCCGGAAGCTGATACAATGCCTTCGTGAATATTCGTGCGACCTGCGTTTGATAAGTCGTAAGATCATCAGCAGGCACATTGACCAGCGCACTCACGGCCTCCACGCAAGAGAAGAACGCCTGAACTATATCCGGGTTCTGGCCAAGTGTGAGCGCTCGCCTTGCGGACCGGACGAAGACTACGCACCGCTTCCATCGCCCCCGGTTGTCCCAGGAAAGTGAGTGAAATCTGCAGAAGCACTGGCAGAACATTGGTCACAACTGCCCAGTTCTCGGGACTTGGAGTCGACACCAGCGACGTGGTGATAGCCGGGGGAGGATCCAGCTGCGGAAACAGCATACTCGCAAGAGATAGCCAGACCGCCGTGAGCTGTCGCTGAGAAGCAATACAGACCAGCTCCAGTAGCGGCCCAGGAGGCAGTGAGATGAGCGTCGCATCAGTTGGCAGTGATGTTATTGATTTGAACAGGTCGCTCAGAGCCTGTAGTAAATCCCGCTGTGAGTCTATCATGCGTTAAATCCGGACATCCGAGAACTTCACGTACGTCGCTGACGCTCGCGTCAGTGGACATGAGCTCGACTGTGCCTCTGACGGCATTCAGTAGCTCATCCCGAAGCTTAACCATCCGGGGATCCGCGCGCGCGCGATTCATGTGCTCGAGAGCTTCTCGCTCCTCGTC
This sequence comes from Heliocybe sulcata, assembly GCA_004369045.1. NCBI lineage: Eukaryota > Fungi > Basidiomycota > Agaricomycetes > Gloeophyllales > Gloeophyllaceae > Heliocybe > Heliocybe sulcata. The sequence continues at coordinate 74,141 of ML213520.1, read as the reverse complement.
TGAATCGTCCAGGGAGACCAGACCATCATTTGTCCGCGTTAAACCCTTCGCAACGCCGGTGAGCGTCTGCAATTGTTGGATTGCAAGAGCGCGAGCGTCTTCAGGAAGCTGAGGATAAATAGATAAATATGTATATCTTCGCTTATATTGTTAGAATATCCGCACCCTGACTGATGTTTGGAGAGCTTCCATCAGTTTGGCGACTACAGGGTTCACAATCGTCTAAGGAGATCTGTAAGTGACCGGCTATACAGACTCCGAAGCCTCTTACCACGACAGGCGGAATCTCCTCCTCCGGAGGCAACGCTTGGATGACACTGGCAATGGACTGCAACACTTTCGCCTTCTCCGTATCCTGCTAATACGTCAGCGTGGTGATGTTGACAGCCATCCTGATCAAACTCACCGGAATACCAGTGAGCCCAGCATGCAACTCCCCAAACGCCGCGATATGCGGCGCAAGAGCTGTCCGATTGGCATCACACAAATCCCGCAATGCATTCGCCGCCTGCAGGCAGAGCGAAGATTCCGGCAGCGCATTTACCACGTACGACACAGCTGTCATCAATAACGACATTTGATTCGGTCCCGGTGGCGGGGTACGCTGTGTAGTGAACCATGATGCATATGTTCCTAGCAAGCTGAGCATTGTCCTCCGGACACGGTACCGCCCGCTTATGGGTAGGCGGCCCAGAATCTCCGAACCGAATAGGCGCTGGAGCTGTTCGTTGTCTTCAATCGGTACCGCTTCTTGGATGGACATGATGCAATGTAATGCTGCTTCAATTTCCTGAGTTGTCTTGGTATAAGTGATATTCACTAGCGATAGTGTGAAGCACTTACCTCCCAGCCATCATCCCCGTGTCGTGTATTGAGCCGCTCGACGATGCCATTGATGTAGAATTCGAGCATATCGTTGCGAAGGATGTAATAGCTGTTATTATTTTAGACAAACTGGCAGAGGAAGAAAGAATGCGGGCATACGCATTGATCAGAGTGTCACCAACATCTCGTCGATAACTTGATGTCAACAGATTAGTGGGAAATTGTCTAGGTGTCAAATGGACAAACAACGTACTCACACCTGGAACTTGTCCTTCTGGTCTGCGCCAGAGAATCCATTGATAAAGCGTGTCAACGACAAAGAATACTTACTCACCATTTGCCCACCTGCTGAGCTCGTCTCTACCAGGCCACTTCACCTTCCTCTCAAGCACCGTAACCAGCTCACTGTATACCGCCTTCGCAATCGTCCATTGGTCCTTCTCCTGCTCCCTCTCCAATCTCTCCTTCTCTCTCTCCCTCACCACATCCGAATCATCTACCCCATCCTCTTCTTCTTCCTCAAACCCGAACTGGTATTCAACACTCCACAGCGCCTCCTGGAAGAGGTACCAGAAGCCGAGTGTCATCTCGCTCTCCTCCTCGTCCACGCCATAATAGCCGGGTAGGGCAGTGTACGCGAGGAGAAGCCGCAGGTAGTTCTGATTGAGCTGCGATTTGGTCGGGAGGGGCGAAGGTCCGGCGAGGGGCCCTGGTTGAGAGGTTGATGCGAGGTGAGAGGCGAGATACGATGTAGAATGGTCTCCAACGGCTGCGAGGAGCTTGCAGAAAGAATGCGAGACAGTGTCTACGAAGCCCGCTGCAATACCAAGTTAGTTTCCTGGAAGACCGCAATTATGAAATGCAAGCTTACAACGCAGAGTGGCATCAACGATTCTTCCGCCCCAAGTGTGCATCCACACCAGCAACGGCTCGGTGAGGGATTTGCTCCCCGATCCGTCGGAGAGTGCCGAGTCAGACATAATTGCCTGCAGGGCGTCTGAAGCCGGCACGAAGGCATTCTCATCAAATTCTAGCGCTGGTTGTAGTGGTGTAAGTAGGTTAATCAATATTGGGATGAGGGGTGTTAGGTCGCTGTAACATCACAGAACAATCAGCAGGCATATGAAAACACATGTCGCGCTACGTACCTGGCGGGGAGAGTCGGCATCCACGCTTCCAGACATTTCAAAGCTGAATTCAGCTCGCCAGGTGTCCGCTGATGTGCAGGCTTAGCAATGGTTGTCGTAATGCCTTGCACGACTACTGATACAGAGTCGAGTAACGTCTGGCGCATCTGCAGTCTGGGGTAACTCAGGACTTTTTCCATCTTCGGTTCGAAGTAGTTCTCACCTTGTCGGTTGCAGAAGATCTGCAGACTCGATTTCTTCTGCCACAATGGTTAAAAAATCGAGAATATGCTCGGCCGTCGCGCCATTCTCGGATAGGTAAGTTACTGTAGAGAGCACCCAGGAAGGCCACTCTCCCGGGTGTTTCGGGATCAATTTCAGAGCGAGGGAGGTGAGCTGGATGTCAGGTAAGTATCGACCAAGATTTTAGAAGCGCTTATGCACGTACGGACACATATAGCTTCCGTAATATGACTTTACTTCTCCCCGAATTAACTGCACGGACGGTTAAGCCCAGCACGACGTCTCTCAGCTCTACAGTTCGGTCTTGGGGGAACTGATCCCTGACGAGAAACTCGTGACAACCAAGATCTGACCGCCATACATTATAGTACCCACCAGTCTCTAGCAATCTTCACCTGTATTGTATGGGCTCCAAAGAACTCGATATTTGGGTCTTGATGCTCTAGGAAAGGTACGACCAAGCCCCATGCCTCCGGTCTCCTCTGGATCTCTAAGATCTCCTGTTGCAGTCGCCGTTGATTTTCTGCGGACACCTGTCCAGAAGCGGGCGCATATGCTTGTTGTATTAACTATGTCGGATATTACCCATGGGTTCAGCGTATTTGAGAGAGGGTATGGGCAAGACTGACTTGGGCGACTTGTTGAACATCCGACAAGGAAAGTACGGGTAGGACACTGGCTCCTGACATGAGCAGAGAACAAGACGATTATTTACAGATCCAGGAGGTATTACCACAGCCGTCAGCATCAGTTGAAGCGAAGGTTGTCTGCCACTGCGAATATTCCGAGCGAAGTCCGGCTTTCAAGATAGATGCCGATAGCCGATGGACGTTCGAGCACAGGACCCTGGATAATACTAATAGAGGTCTAATCCGAGTCCCGGTCAAAGTGGACCTCGCCAGCGTCCATGTCGGGGTCGCGTCCCGGTCAAAACGTGACACAGCCACGGCAGGTCGGATCCTCGCGTCCCGGTCAAAGTGCCCGTCCGCCGCGAGGTTGGATCCGATCCCGGTCAAAAATTAGAAGTCCGCCCGCCTCTTCAAGCCACACAGGCATATGCATACTCCAGAGCGCATTTCTCCCGTGAGCAATATCAATGCAGATGGCATTCTCATTAGCTCCAGCAGCTGACATTGAGGAGAGCTACTTTACGAATGACGTGGGTTTTTGATCGGGGAAAAGGCTATGACTACGATGTACACCACTAGCTGTAGACTTTTCCGCCATTTTGCTGGATATTATAGCAGATGTCACAATTCCTCTAGTTGACAAGGGTCAGGATTACATGCTTAGCCATACAGTTGCGCTTTTGATTTTTCCAGAATTGTTCTATAATTTTCGCAAATTTGGAGGTCTGATCAGGATATCCCGGTCAAATTGGCCCTGTGGCCGAGGGTCTGTGTGCGATCCCGGTCAAAATGACCCCAAAAGGAGACTCCGGGTCCCGGTCAAAAATGTCCCGGATGGCCAACTTCCGGATCAGACCTCCATTGGTATTATCCAGGGTCCTTCGAGCACGCGTGTTTGACTTTCAACGCCTTTTGACCTCGGTCGCGAAGTACGAAGCTTGCGACAGTACATGGTGGCATATACCCTTATCTCAATCCAGGAATACATCTACTGAGCTGTGCCAGATATCGCAACTGTAAGCATGAACTGCTCGGGGTGACGGCTTGTACTCATGCACTTTATAAACAGATATAGTGATATTTTACATTGATACCGGACTCCGACTGTCGATGCTGACTGAGAGCTCAAGCAGACACCGAGACTGTCCCCGAACCTGTGGGCAGCTCGTCGTAGACCTTCTCCTTGAATCCTGGGAGGATAGTCGCAGTCCGGTACGCATTGTCAGCGTAGCTCCTGTTCGGCGTGCGCTGCCACTTCTGCTTGGCGAAGGTCCATTCTACGGCTCTCATGAGCGCGGATAACTGTGATCGGAAGTTCCATCTACGTACCTTCCATCGTCGGTACAGGGTTACCGCTTGCCTCGAACTCGTTCTGGGTGTACCCCTCACGCTCCAGGAGGGGGGACTTTACTGTGTGAAGCTTGATATCGTTATGAGGCCTACAAGCAACTCGTTACTGTCCGCGTAGCAACTTCCTCAGACATGTTACTGACCTTGAGAAATATAGCAGTCCCAGGCGGTCCACATGCTGCTGACCCGTCGGAGGAACCGTTACCCTGGGCTTCGTCAGTTTTCAGGGCAAGAGCATTCAAACCGTCCAGCTTACCGATGGATGGTACTCTTGACGTATCCGCCGGTAAGGAAGGTCAGCGCATCGCAGGCATTGACAGTGAGGGTGCCGTCTTGAGGCTTAACCCACTTCCATTCGCCCGTGGTGTGGTCCTTGATCTGCAGTGCTGCAACCGGCTGACGGAAGAGAAGAGTGAAGCTCCCAAGATCTGCTCGCGAGTGAGTACAGCCGTCTCTGTGCGTCAAGGCGACTAACCTGTGTGACCCCGGCCCCAGTGGTGAATCCTGGCGTTCTCTTCCGGCGAATACTTGGAGTACTTCATATATCTCAAGTGATCCTGACAATCGCGGTAAGTACTTCTCCATGGAGCGTGCCAATATCGTCACCTCGCTCTTCTCCTCATACTTGTGGATATTTGTGAAATAATCCTCGGGCAGTTCGAGAGCGATCGCAAGAAGGACGAAGAGCGGATCCAAGACCTCTGTGTGAAGCGACTAATGGACCTCTATTTAACGAGGGAATCATTGACAAGCATGTGCGACGTACCCTGGCGAATTCTTCGACCTCTTCAAGTCGCTCCTTCACAGGAGCGGGATGGTCTTGGGGGAAGTAGCCGTTGAACTCTTCCAATTAGAGGATCAGCTACAAGGTAATATTCGCCAACATGGGTATTGTGCGCACTTGGGATATTATAGATCTCAATGCGGTCCCTCAGGCCAGTTGCCTCATCCACGCTGTATAGGCAGGACATCGACGAACAATCTTATACCACATATGGTGCACTCACATCCGACGTCCCGCAGGCGTGTACCCATTGAACTTGCCATTGTCTACATCCTCGGTCAGCGCATGGACCACAATATCAAGCACGGGCGACCCACCAAGGTCAGGCACGTATCTCAACTTCTCCTCCAACGGCAACTCATAAAACTCTCTCCCCATGGCGAATTGTCTATTCACCCGCTCTTGGGAGATGTTAAAATTCTTGACATAGAAGAAGCCCTTCTCCCGGATCGCTCGGATGAGGAAGTCCGCGAGCTCCTTGTTGCCCTCTGGCGTGCCGTACTTGCTGAGGTCAAGGGTGATGAGGTCGGCCCAGTCCAGGTTCTCCTAGGAGGGGATTCGCGTCAAACTACTATGTATTGGGCTTGGACGATGGCAGTAAGCGCACTTGCCTTCGTCTCTGTGACGTACTGGTACGATCCGAGTTCTGGAGCCATCTTGATTAAGGCGACTGAGCAGGTTCAGTCTCCCCGAGCATCATCGATCTCTTTTGTACGCATGCTTATCGTCGCGCCTCGGACAATCGGACAAGATATCTCATTACTAACATCTCTGGGCCCTGATGGAGCGCTAGGTATGCTTGCAAATGAGCACATCATCTCAGGAGACGATGGTGCAAGAGTAGAAGCTCGGTGCTTGCACACCAGAATAGTGCAAGTCCGTTGTTCTATGAATCACAGCTGGTCACCTGTCTTGCTTCGTGCTCATCTTAATCCAACGAAGCGCCAGTCACGCCGGGTCTATCAGTGCCGCACTATCAACCTACGAATACATGTCCTTTACTTGACTTCTTCAAAACGAAACAGTCTCACGCAGCCACCTCAACCGGGCGCATCTCGTCATCGTATATCTTCTCCTTGAAACCAGGGAGAATGGTGGCAGTCGAATGGCTCTTGTCGTACACCGCCTTCTGCGTGCGCTGCCATTTCTGCTTGGCGAAGGTCCACTCTGCATGCCATCATGAGTCCAGCGCATGTTTGGATGCAAGTGATTCGTCCTACCTTCCATCGTCGGGACCGGGTTTCCGGTTGCCTCGAATTCGTTCTGAGTATAACCTTCCCGCTGGAGAACTGGTGATTCTTGGATCGTCGCGAGCACGATATCATTATGAGGTCTTGTTGCGAATGTGAGCATCAAGCAGACATATGTAAAAGACAGAATGCGGACCTCGAGAAGTACAACAAGCCCAAACGGTCGATATGCTGCTGATCCTTCGGTGGGGTCGTTACACTGTCGAAGGTACTCGTTGAGTTCTGTTGCGATATGCGACAGCCGTGCCGCTCAAGTGCTCACCGATGAATCGTACTCTTGACGTAACCACCGGTAAGGAAGGAGAGTGCGTCGCATGCGTTAACCGTGAGTGTACCGTCCTGAGGTTTCACCGATTTCCATTCACCAGTCGTGTGATCCTTGATCTGCAGAGCAGCGACCGGCTGACGGAAAAGAAGAGTAAAGCTCCCCAGGTCTATGCATCACTGGTTAGCAAGGCAATACGGCCGTGTGTTCGACGTACCAGTGTGGCCGGGCACCCAGTGGTTTATCTTCGCGTTCTCCTCCGGTGAGAATTTGGAGTACTTCATGTAGCGCAAGTGATCCTAAATTACGACCTATCAGTAAAGTTGTCCGTGACGCACACAATTGCACATGCCTCGCTCTTCTCCTGATACTTGTGAATGTTGATGAAATAATCCTCTGGAAGTTCTAGGGCGATTGCCAAAAGCACATAGAGAGGGTCGAGGACTTCGCTATGCAAAGACTGACCGAGGAGATCATAAGTATCCATTCGTGCGCTACGCCGCTCAAACTTACTCTGGCAAATTCCTCAACTTCCGCAAGCGACTCCTTGACCGGCGACGGATGGTCATGAGGGAAGTAACCGTTGAATTCTGATAGAGAAATGTGTGAATGCCGTAGAAGGAGCAACGAGAATATGCGAGGTGGCTTACTGGGGATATTGTAGATCTCTGTGCGATCCCTCAGACCAGACTTTGTATCGATCCTGTACAAGGTAAGGTCATGATTCACCGAGCCCGGGAGCAAATTCCTTACACATAGCGACCGGCAGGGGTGTAACCATTGAATTTGCCGTTGTCTTTCAGGCGTACGCTTAGATTACAGCGCAGGTGAGAAGTTAAGACAATGAAACGCACTTAAATCGGGTACATATTTGAGCTTCTCCTCGAGAGGTAGCTCATAGAATTCCTTGCCGAGAGCGAACTGTCTGTTGACGTGCTCTTGAGAGATGTTGAAGTTCTTCACATAGAAGAAGCCTTTCTCCCGGACGGCCTTGATAAGGAACTGTGCTAGTTCTTTGTTGCCCTCGGGTGTCCCGTACTTGCTCAAGTCGAGCGTGACAAGATCTGCCCAGTCGAGGTTCTCCTGCCATTGACCATGATGGGGCACAATTTAGTCGACAACTTCTGATATTCGTGGAGAGGCGTCAGACCGACCTTCGTTTCCTCGACGAACTTGTAAGAACCGAGCTCAGGCGCTGGGACCGGCATTTTCCGTTTGAATGCTTCTCTAGCACAGTTCGTCGTTGAAACGTTGAAACGTTGAAGTACTTAGGCAGGTCGACTCTCTTTTATATACGACTCCTTTATCTCACAGATACCGTCTTCGGCCTGGGAGTTGGTTCCGGGCACGGGAACTGGTCACCTCATCCGAAGGTCCCATTATGCAACACTTCATTGACTCCCAATTGTCGACTTGGGTTCTGAATGGCGTGATACAAACTCTCTTTCGCTTCATTTGACACCTTCGTGGGTGTTCGACTATCTCACTAAGCCTCAGGAGGGCGCCGGTCTTTGGCATCACGAAATGGATCCATTCAGTTCGACCTATGCTTTATTGGCTTCGCTTATCGGAGGCACACGTTTTGCTCTGAAGGACGTAGAGCCTGATAACAATGATGCCATGCCACTCCATAATGGCTGCATTGCCATACGTCCCTGGCTCTGACCGCGGTATAAGGTCGAAAACCAGAAACAGAGAAGTCACCTAGGTTGTTGGCCTAGCCTGACGTGACCTCCGTCTGCTTCTGTTTTTCGACCATGTCCAGCATCAAGAGTGAGTCGACTGGTCAAAGCAAGAAGCGGCCATTGCGCAGCTACATTTGGTACGTTATTATGCATTCCTTGCATCGAGTGGGCACCTCTGAACATCCTCCTCCTTCCTTAGGGACACATGGGACAAATCGCCGGAGGAGAGGCGTTTTCTCAACAAACTGGACGCCTGCTTGCTCTCTTATGCGGCGTTGTCATACTTCAGCAAATGAGTATTCCATAAGTTTTTCAGTCAGGCGCTATCTAACTCGCGTCGCACGTATCTGGATCAGCAGAATATCACGGTACGTTAGAGTATTATCTGATTTACTATTCATGCTCAATTTGATTCTCCAGAATGCATACGTCTCGGGCATGCAAGAGGAGTAAGTGAGACACGATGTCTATGCGAGGGTTATCCCTGACGTGTCGCAGCCTCAAGTTGTAGGTATCGTTGGTACACTCATTGGAGCGCGTCACCGAATGCGGTATGCTTCAATTAGGCACGGCAACCAACTCAACTACATTACCACTGCCTGGACATGCGGATACGTTATCGGACAGATTCCTTCCAAGTACATTTACTCTTCACGAGTTGCGAGCGTCTGTTCATTTTCTCTGCAGTCTTCTGCTTACACGGATACGGCCTTCGCTATGGGTACGATCTGCTTCTGTCCCCGTCAGCATCCTCCTCATGTCTTGAGTATTCGCAGATCCCAGCAATGGAGATTATATGGAGCGTCCTAACCATGGTACTCGCCACTTCCAAGAGCTTCACAAGCCTTGTTGTTATTCGGTTCTTTGTAGGTAAGTCATACAGGTTGATGTTCGGCTCTCCGTAAGATCGAGTTACTTCATAGGGCTCGCCGAGTCCAGCTTCTATCCTGCTATACAGTACGTGATTGGGAGCTGGTATAAAGGTGACGAACTAGGCAAGCGTGCTTGCATCTTTCACGTAGGTGGAGTCTTCGCTTCATCTGGCATACGTCGGTGATAGTTATGCTACCCTAGACCACAAGCGCGATCGGACCCATGTTCAGTGGATTTCTGCAGACTGTGAGTATAGTCTGATCGGACTGGTAATGGGGCGACTCAGACTGAACCATCAGGGCGCATACAACGGACTCAACGGCCGATTGGGTCTAGCCGGCTGGCAGTGTATGAATGTTATTTCCCGAACTAACTGGCGGAACGTCCGATTGCTGATTATCTGCTAGGGCTATTCATAATAGATGGCATTATTACGATACCAATTGGTCTCTTGGGCTTCCTTATTATGCCAGGTAGATCGCGAATGGTCACAAGAGATAAGTTTTAGGTTTCTGAATGACCTGGACCATAGATCTCCCCTACAACACGAAGCCTTCCGCTCTGTATACCGAAGACCAACTTGCAATGGCTCGGAAGCGCATGGAAGAGGCAGGACGCAGGCCCCCGACCAAGTACACTAAGAAGAAGATTATCGGCTTCTTCAAGACTTGGCATATCTGGACGCTCGTTCCTCGTACGCCCATCTTACCTTCGTGTTCCATAGGTTTCCTGATTGCGCCTCTTCCCAGTGTATATTCTAGTGAGTGTTCTTCGCTATAGTAGGCGCCCGCTTATTCAAGTTGTCACCACAAGTTCAACAACGGCGGTAATCCATCAACGTCTATGATCTTTTGGTGCTTTCAGACTGCTATAATCGGCTATATACGTTCTTATAACTCTATCGCTTAGGCTTAAGAGCTTCAATACTCCGGGCCACACCGTGTACACCGTCGGCCAGATCAATCTCTATCCGCTCGGTATCAACGCGGTTCAAGTCGTCACCAGTGCGTGAAAATGTAGTCACTCAGTTGTCTAGGCTAATAAAAATGGTATAGCCTTGATCTGGGCGTGGTGGTCAGACGCAGTTCGTGCACGTTGGCCTCCCATGATAGTCGCTGGTGTACGCATAATCCTGTTATCTGATAGCAATGCGGGCACTGATGGTGGCAGCATAGCTCTGGCAGATGGTTAACTGCATTGTCTTGGCCTCGAGCCCCTTGTATACCCATATCACAAGGTAAGATTTCATGTTTGAGTTCTCTACCCTCGCTTACGAGCCAAGAATATAGACGATGGGTATTCTACTATTTTGTGCGTGCCACCCATTCCACGTTCAGATTCGTGACTGACGGATGCTGCTTCGGATAGACGCTCTGCCAAGGCGGTCTCTCAGGCCTAATCCTTGCTTGGGCGAACGAGCTCACCGGCTACGATAATGAGAGTCCGTGTCTCGATCCTTACAGTAACGGTCTACAGACGTTCCAATGACTGACCTTACAGAGCGCTCCTTTGTTGTGGCATGCTGCAACACGTTCGCATATGTCTTCCAGGCTTGGCTGCCTATGTAAGCCCTGTGCTTTGTCATCCAAGAGTCGATCACTGATTCGCGAATTACGCTTGTAGTGTACTCTTTCCTCAAGTCGAGCAACCCAGGTAGGAAGGTTATACTACGGACCGGGAGTTGGACTAATCCTCTTCCAGAGTGCAGAAGGGTACTATCGCGACCGTCTTCATCAACTTTGGGATGGGTCGGTCCTTCGCTTATCATTTCATGACCATGCTGCTCACTCCTGTTCTTCCATAGTCTGTTTCGCGTTGCTCACCATGATCTTGCAAAAACGCGATGAACGGAGGAACCGCAAATATCTGGATGACGATGAAGCCCCGGTGAACGTTCTCCCTTTGGAACTTGAGGCGTCGGACGATGCATCGAAGACGAGCAAGTTGAACGACTAGCGTTCGTGACCGGTATTATGCCAAGCACATATGTATTGCATGATATACTAAGCACCAGACTTGTACTACCAGTCCAGTTCATCACTTGCTGGTTTGGCCAACCGAATAGACCTTGCTGGTAAAATAACGAGTTTGGCCAACCGAATAGACCCTGCTGGTGAATAACGTGCCGTGCCAAGTTTCTGGGGTGGTGTGAAAATGTGGCATCTAGCTTCAAGTTTGCAAGTTTGACGCGTTGCTCTCGGGCACCTCACCTGTGTCTGTTCTGCAGAAGAGCAACTATGCACCTCTTGGGCGTTTGCGACAGGTGGGTGAGAATGTTTTGTGTTCTGCTCTATAATATCTTAAGGGAAGACCCAGGCATCTCATTTCTTCAAGGATATCATTGACGATACTACCCTTCTGCGTTACAAAACTGCCTTAGCTGAGTCTAGAATGGAGGACGGCTCTCTTAGTGATATAAATCTCGCTGAGCGACTACGCCGTCTAGAAGTTCATACCGTGGCTTGGGATTCAATGGATTTCAAGTCCTTCAGACGACTACAGCGTGCTGCAGGCAATATTTTGGAACAGCGCGATGGTGTCGCTGCTCGATCCCATAACGCTGGATATGTTCTGGGCTGAAGTACTTCAATATAGATGGCCGCAGAGCATCCAGCGCTGCACGGGATTGGGATGGGTTACTGAAGGGCCGGTCATCGGGTATCTATTCGCAGTACTGCTCTCGAAGCTATCAGAAGCGGCCGGGAGTACGCGTGTATAGTCGCAGTCAGACCAGCTGCTGCATAAGACGTGTTATAGCTCATGAATAGCACGTACGTGGACCTGAATGAATGCCACAGAAGCAGTGACTCGTCAGGGTGGGATTACTACGGTGATATTGTGGTGCGCTCACCTTGTACGTTATAGCTATTCCACCCTAGTGAAGGCTTGCCGTTCGATCATGATCTCTATACTCTTTGTCTGCCCGTACTATGAATCCGGGTGAGCACGAACTGCGAAGTCAGAGGCAGTCGATTCCACTCACCTTCTGGAGACCTTGTGGGGTTTCGGCTCGAACAGATTTGACTTCATCGAGCTGCAATTTGTGGTGAATCCAGCGCTTCCGACTGAGAGATCGCTCTCACATTACTCTCCATACCATCCGAGTTGCATCCATGATTGGGGGGACGAGGTGCGACGCAGTGAGTGAAGTCTGCCATTTGGGCCTGTGTCGGTCGATGGATACTTTGGGCCGCCGCCTCATCATCAGGGCATTGTTTGATCGAATTGCGCGAAATTAAGCTGTCACAGCATTGGTCAAGGTGTTACAAATATAGCCAGAGGACTTACACCGCCAAGAAGGAGTTGACATATACTGAAAGCAACCACTGGTGAGTAGGATCCGTGAAGAATGGCGACTTCGCACAGACCCTTGTTTAATGAGAAGCTGACACCGAAGGAGACGTAGTTCGTGGGCATCGCAGCAAACTGAGAGCATCCTGCGTAAGTCATGCTGTCTCCCAAAGAGAATCAGACGTACAACTGCCAGACAAATGAGGGAGAAGGCACTGCATTGTTCTTATATTGGGAGCGGTTCAGTGAGGTTAGCCAGGACGACGCACCTTGTCAGCGCCCCAGAACCCAGGACGTACAACATAATACGAGCTATGATAGAGTCGGACCTGCGCAGCGCATTAATCACACTGTCCACTCTCGGGATCACTATGCTTACCTTGCATGTCCAGTCCGGTGTGACCATATAATCCAGCAAAATGTGGCCGCTATGGCGACGTCGACCACGGTCCCGGTTCCGTAGCTCGAGTAAATGAGCCACTGTATATCGCCGCTTCAATAAATGCGGACTGGAAAGTGGATCGCAGGCTACTTACACTGTACTTCTCCACCTGCGCAATGTCGTGCATTCTGTACCTGATAGAGTTCAAGCGAGCGATAAGTAACAGGACGACTTGCGGAGAAACCAGCGGAGTCAGGTATTCACACATAGTAGATAGTTGCTGGACGTAACACTGGTGCATGAGAAAACGACGCGCACTGACAGAGCCCAGGCTTTACTTACCTATCCCCATGCCTAACGTCGAATGCTACTATTAAGATACGTGATAGAAATATAAGACGTAGACATACCGCAGCCACAAAGAACGAGAGCCAGCTACAATCTCCATTCAGCTCAGCGGTCACTGCTCAGACAAGAGCTCACCACAAGACAAACAGCCATTCGCCCTCCTCGGGTGCCACTGACTGTTGGAGGTGAGATAGCTGTATGAGGAGAGGTATGACATAACCGACTTTTCCATAGACGGACTACGTAAAGGCTAGAAGAGGACAAATTAGCCGCGTAACGCACACGGAAGTGCGCAGCATCGCGTACCTCTGGACAAGCAGGATGGTAATAATCTGCCAGAATTTCGTGAGTCATTGCTTCTGTCCAAATCCCATTATGGTGCAAGGCCATACATTGATTGCATATTCCAGCTGATCCGCGTATTTAGTAGCTGTATACGGGCAATACAATGAGGAGTGTACCTTAAAGGACCAGACAATGGGGATAGTAAGCTCGATGGTGGCAAAGTTTGTGACCAGATACCAGAACACAGCGTGCGTGGACAGCGCCAAATGGAGTGCATCCAAGATCCTATGTGCAAAACGTAAGGCGGGGTCTGGATGGAGCAATACGATACACGCACCATAGTAGTCCCACCTACGCCGTAGCTGTCAAGTGAATAGTCCCTTAATCCACGAAGTAGATTTGTCTCTTACCGCCAGCTTATGCAGGGTCAGATCATTAGGGTAGTTCTGAAAGTACACGAAGACTTGCAAGTTAGTTACACCGAAAAGACTAAAGCGCGAACGTCAGCTGATGAAGTAATTAAGTAGTCTCAACGTATCTTACACTGCCGATACGACGAGCCCAACAAGGAGTGCGCCATAACTAGTGACAAGGATGGACTTGATGGAGTCCATACCGGCCACAAGAGCAGGAGGGGGCGGATACGAAAGGAGAGAAGACCCGTCAAAGGAGATGGATTGTATATCTTGCGGTTTCACAGCCTCCACGCATGGCCACCGTTGATAGACAGATCAAATATGCAGCAACTGAGCAAAGAGAACTGAACAAAACAGATCCCATCACAACTGACCTGACGTATGCCGTTACATATTATCGGAGGGATGGGTGTGTGAATTTCAGCAAACTGCTGCGCATCAAGAGCTGCAGACAGGACACACCCGGTTATCCGCAATGATGCATTGGACCACGTCCACCGAGAAAAACCCTTGTATGGGGATATCGAAGCGCAGAGCCACAAAGCCATGTCGTTGGTCTTCAGTCATTCCCGACATCATCAGGATGCCGGTCTGGACCCTGTCGACCAGTTGTCGTTATCGAGTCCAATGGGTGAACTAAGGGATGAGATGGTATCTGCGTGACGGGAAGTACCGTGCTCCACGACAAAAGAGCCCGAAATCGTCATGGCATATGGCCTCGACGCATTAGGTCCAGCAACATATCCCGCGTTCCCGAACGTCCGTGCTGGGTGGTTCGTACAGAATACACGAGTTGCACATGCATGTCAGCAGAACACGATGAGAAGACCAAGACCTGACGATCCGCCTTGTCCCGTAAATAATCAACCAACGCGAGTGAAAGCTTCGCGGTCAATCATAATCTCTATACTCTTCGTCTGCCCCAGCTAGGATAGTGTTTCGACATTATAAACATGCAAACAGCCGAATAGGACCAGACTCACACTCTGTTTGAATGTTTTCGTGGTGGTCGCTCGCTCGGCTTTGCCATCCGGGCCAGACTAGGACACGGAGAACAGTAAGCCCTCTGTATGTCCCACAACAGCGAATGCGCTTACGCTAGTTTCTGCGGCATCTAAAGACTTATCGGGGACAAACCGGCCAGCACCTACTGAGCGGAGCAGGTCCACCATGCGATGTTGATGAACATTTCGGGCTGCGACTTCCTCGTCCTCCAGTCCTTGCTTGAAGGAGCCCCGTGAATTCAACCTATGGGTTGGTTCAGCGTCCGAGGCCGAGCAAGTCACCGTCGCACCCACATCGCAAGGAAGGAATTAACATATACTGGTACGACACTGCGTCAGCCAATCCCGAAGTACACATTATAAGGGCGGTCACTCACTTTTGTTTAAAGAGAAGCTGATACCGTAGGAGACGAAGTCGCCAGGCATTGACGCAAGCTTCGTGGGTGGTCAGGCCTATCGTTGGGCAGGTCGCAGTGGAGGACGCAAACCCACAGTTACGAGACAGATAATGCAAAAGAGACTGAATATCTGATGTAAGCCTAGGGCGATGAGGGCCTATAATGGCGCAGACGTACCTGGTCAAAGACCCCGATCCAAGGACGTATACGATGATTCGGTGGATCATGGAGTTGGACCTACAGTGGCTGTCATTGGAGCGAGATACAAATACAATGAATAGCACTAACCTGGCGTGTCCGGTCCGGTGACCCCACATAGTCCAACAGAAAGTAACGACTATGGCCAAGTCGACGGCGGTACAAGAGGCATAGCTCGCATAAATGAGCCACTAAAGATCGGTAAGGCCCAAGGAAGGCATATCCTGAGTCGAACGACTTACAGCATACTGTGCGGCCTGTTCCGCGACACACATCTTGGCATAACTGTTAAGGGATTCATGCAATGAACTAAAAACTAGGACTTTGCGGGAGTTACTGACACAAAATAGACGGTTGCTGTGCGTCTCGATGTCAATTGACAAGATAGTCTTGGAATTGGTAATACATACCTATGTTCATTCCTGCCATGCACACCGTAAGTAAAGGCTCGCATATAGGCTTGAAACATCCATACCATAGTTGCCAAGGACGAGAAGGAGCTGCGCATGGACCGCTTGATATCAGAGGCGCCGTGATGTAAGCTCCTTCTGGCTGGACTCACCACGAAGCAGACAGCCAGCCGCGTCGCCCCAGATCTAGTCACTGAGACGGAATGTGAAATAATCATGGTTGACACAACTGGACAACTGACCTCTCCACAGGCGAAGAACGTATAGGCTTTGCATTGGAAAGTTGCCTCAGTTCGGGGTGCCCCATGCTCGAAATCGTCGAGACATACCTCTGGACAATGAGGACAGTGATGATCTGAAGGGATGTGACGGGATCCGTGAGTACCCGCTGTTCCAACTAGTAGAAGCGATTGAGAGAGTTGGCTACGTACCATGAACACCAGCTCTAGCTATTATAACGAGATATGAACTTATATTGAGGCAGAAGATGGCCCAGTCTACGCACCTTGAAGGACCATACGATTGGGATATCGAGCGTGATACGGCCGAAATTGGTTACAAGGTACCAGAATACGGCATGCGTCGAAAGCGCGAGATGGAAAGCATCGAGAAACCTACGCTCGACGGCAGTGAACGAATGCTGACGTCTGCTTATGCAAGTCGCACACACCACAACAATCCAACCTACACAAGAACAGGGGTTGGGTCTCTTTTCTTCAGGAGATAAGGAAGTACTGTACCGAGAGCTTATAGAGCAACACATCGTTCCGGTATGTCTTGAAGTAGATGAATACTTGGAGATTCGTTATTCCGAACAAGCTGCCATTCACGTCAGGTGATTATGATATGGGAAAACAAATACAATGCGCACACAGCAGACACAACCAGGCCCACGAGAAGAGAGCCATAGCTAGTCACAATAATGGAGTCCATACTAGGCGGGAGGACGGCAAGAGGCGCGGAGGGAAGAGACGTGTGGTCCCCGGGATTCTGTATATGCCCGCATTGTAGTCGGACACCCCCCGGAACAAGAATCTGATGGTGGTGGCAGATGTACGGCATTGAGTGACACGGGCGCTCATTTGAGCAGGTCGCGGCACCAAATGACATAGTATACGTCAAATCCAGTAGTACTTAAGGCCAGTACGCTGGACTTTGGACGGAAGTAAGTGTCATATATCTGCTTCATATCATCAGATCAGAAGGGACTCCCTGCACTTCACATAGCTAGTGCGCACCCATCAGTGGTCCCCAGTTTATTCTCGGCACCTTCACTATTAGATCACGCATATGCAGTGTTCCTTCCTGTTCCCTGATTATTGCCACGGTTCCAAGCCCAATATGCCAGGTATCCTGAGAGTTCTAAGTATGTCGCAGATGAGTTGCTCGCAAGTATTAAATTATTGAAGACAAATTGAAGATCAAAACTTGGCTCGACTGTGCAGTGAAGACATACTAAGTGCGATTCCGCGCGCGAAGAGAGCGGGCATGTAAGCCGAGCAACCGTTCATGGCTCCTTCGCATTAGATCCATAGCATAGAGAGCTATTCCAGCTTCTTGAGAGATCCAGTAAGTAAGGCAGAGCATTGTTCGATCGAACGGCCACAGCGGCTAAGAAAGCAAATATTCTCACGCCAGAATCTCCAAGTGTCAACCTTTCAAGCTTATTTCAAGGATGAAGTTGGCGTACCGGGCATGCACGACACTAGTTGTAACGGATCGACCGCAAGGTACTGTAAATCAAGCTTCAAGATGCAGGAAGTTCATCGAGACACAATCGAGAATCGCTTAAAAGCAAGTATTTGTGATAACAGTACACTATCACTGAGCGTGACTTATATACACTGTGCGGAAGCGCATAACTTTGAAGTTGTCCAACGAATGTGATAGACTGTAGAAAGAGTGCAAAGCAATGGAGAGCGTATCTGTACGAATTTGCGACCGCGATCCTCGGTATGGGACCTCCATACAGTACATCCAGCGACTGCTGACGATACCTGCCCGATGTCCGAATGTCCCCGTCCGAAAGTCTCCTAAAGAAAACACAAGGGTGCATGGACTCAACAACGAAAAGTAGTAGTGAAAACGCTTGAAGACAAGCTCCGATACAGCTGAAGGTTCTTGTTTCTGAGGTCTGAGTCTACTCAAATCGAGTGAAAGCTTCGCGATCGATCATGATCTTGAGTTTTCGTCCCGACCATCCACCCGCCGAACCTGAGCAATCAAAACATTCCAAAACAAAGTACAGTTAAACTCACGTTGGTCATACAACTGCGGTGTAAGGGAAGATTCAGCTTGGAATACCGGAAATGACTGGTCATCGGAAATGATAAATGATTAGTTCCCCCCGGATAGACGAGGATGCTCACCTTGGGCCCTGCGTCATCGGACGATTGCTCGTGGACAGAACAACCGACCTCCACCGAATCGATTAAGTACGGAACTCGACGCTGTACGATGTCCCGCCCTTCCACTTTTTGATCGACCGAACCTTGCTTGCAGGAGTCCCGAGAATTCAACCTACAGATCAGGCTTAGCAGCGCCCAGGGTATCAATAAAAGACTCACACCGCAAGGTACGAATTAACATATACTGGCGCAATATAAGCTGACGACCTCGGTTCCAAAAGAGGATTACTAACCTTTGTTCATCGAAAAGCTGATGCCGTAAGAGACGAAGCTTCCGGGCATGGTCGCAAGCTTGAGAAATCACGAGAATCATACTGACACCGCTACCACGGCAAACAAACGGTACTCACTGTTACGAGGCAGATTACACAGAAGAGACTGGGATCCTAACGTTAGGGGCTGAGGTGAAGCCCGCTGATAGTACAAACATACCCTGTCAAAGACCCGGATGCAAGGACATATAGCATGATTCGGTGGATGACGGATTTGGATCTATAGTTGCCAAGATTGAACCCAGATATGACCATAAGTTGTGACTGGCTTACTTTAGGTGAACCGAACGATGACCCCACATAGTGCCGCAGAAGGTGACGACGACGGTCACGTCGACGGCAGTGCATGTTCCATAGCTTGTATATACCAGCCACTATGAATGAAGGCGCGTAAGTAGACTCGGAACTCATGACTTGGAGTTGTTCAACCGACAGCATACTGTTGGGCCTGTATTACGATACTAATCTTGCGATATCTAGTGCGCAGCACAGGTGAGCTTTGGAGAGGTTGCATCTCAGCCAAATCACGCACACAACATAGATTACTGCTGTAAACCAAAGGGAACGTCAGAAGGCGTGATATCCGAACGTATATAGACCGCGGCAATACCTATGGCAATACCTGCATGGGCGGCGTGACTCGTAACACTCAAAGGACAGCGTCTCACTTGCTCGTACCATAATTGCAAAGGACGGATGCGATCTGATCGTCGTCAGTAGTGACCGCATGGTCTTAGTACATGATTACTCACCACCAAGTACACAGCGACTCGTGACCGCTCGAGGGCAGTGACTATGAATAATGAGCGGAGCTGGGGCATTCAGCCGATAACCACCGACCTTTCCACAAACGTAGAGCGTAGAGACTGGTGAATTTGCACCTTAGATCGAAGACGGGCGGATCGAGCGAAGGTGGGGCCGCACCTCTGGACAACAAGTATAGTGATGATCTATTCAGATCGATCAGTGCGCGAGGACTCGGAGGTAGTCTGACTGGAGCTCACCATGATCGAAATCTCCAGCTACCCGGCAAATGTGAGATACTGGTACGCAGAGATAGCACTTATTTGAGCTGCGTACCTTGAAGGACCATATGACTGGAAGGTCAAATGGTAGAATGGCGAAGTTTGTGACTAAGTACCAAAACACAGCATGCGTGGATAGCGCCAAATGAAATGCATCGAGGAACCTGGGGACGGTAAGTGGCTCATGACTTCCAGGTCTGCACGTACGCACCACAGGAAGCCGACCTGCAACCATCATCAGCTAAGCTACTGGAGGAGCAAGGACCTTTCCTTACCGCAATCTTATAAGTGACCAGGTCGTTAGGGTACGACTTCAGGTAGATGAAGACCTGAAGATTAGTTATACCAAACAGACTACCCGTGGCAACTAAATATGAGGTCAGCAAGCGAGAGATTCCACGATGACCTTACATGGCTGACGCGACGAGGCCAACAAGCAGGGAGCCGTAGCTGCTGACGAGCAGAGCCTTCGCAGAGCTGTCCATGCCAAGTCGCAGGAAGGGATCCCAGAAATAAATGAAACAAACGTATTGGAAAGGACCGTTCTATATGTTTCGGCGACGAGCGCAATTCATCAAGAGAAGATGAGCTAGCACATGGTCAGTAAACAGGGCAGTGTGGCAGCAATGCGTAATTCAGCAGAACGGAGCAAGGGCTGCCATACAGCCTGTCAATTAACTGATAGTTAAGCGCGGGGTCAAAAGGACGCTCCCAAGCAAGGATACAGAAACAGGTCTTAACCTTTGCTGGTGCGAATGTTTCAATACGAGGGCGTCCCCTCGAGGAGGGACGTACCTGTATACCAGCACCCAAAGCAGGCCAGGCCTCCAGGCCCGCACGGAACGCACACGGACGTGAAAATAGCAATGCCTGGCTAGCAACCCCATTCCTCATCATGATCCAGCCTAGGATATGATTAACCATGATAACACGGAAGAAGACAGCTCCTACGATGACGACGACGGCCGTGCTCCCACACGGCTTAGGACACCATATGGCGGACGATGCGTGCGTCTATCCGCTGCATTCCTAGAGAGTAAGAATCGTTAAGCAAATATAAAAGAAAAAGTCGCAACGCACCGCACATTGGTCATGACCAGCCACCATGCGACAACCAACAGATGATCGTCCGTGCACGACAATTGCGGTTCAGGGGTTCTCCTCCGCCAGCTGCCCCCCATGTCAGTCGCCGCGAGAGTTGTGAAGCTAAGGCGCTGCAGTCGAGCTTCCCCGCCATCATTCTGTACGATTAGGCGCTCGCTGTCACCCAGTATCGCCTTCGCAGGAGATGTGGTCAATAAGAGAGATTTGCTCCTGCGCAATAGGCAGAATCATCATGATCACCCCGCTTGAAAGAGTCCTCTTTGGGCAACGATCTTCTCATGACCTGCTTTTATTCTTCGCATGTTGTTCTGGAGAGGCGAACAGAAAGTTCCCGGAAGCGTTACACAGGCAACAGTTCAAGTATGCACGCATACCCGCGACCCCAGGCGATTGCTGTGACATCAGAGAGGCCTGCATGACAGGATTGGCTGACTGCTGCCCTTCTTAGTGAAGCCACGACCAACGACCAAGGTATTTCCGTGGGACCATTGATAGATTCGATCGATATCAGTGTGGCTAGTAATACAATAATCATAGCCGGAGTGGCGGTAGTACAGACATCAAACAAACGTACATCACATAATCTTCTGACGTTTCGTAACCTCCCACCGGCGCTTCCATCTACCAGTTCAGCCTATGGGTTGGGCACTGGTATCCGTCTGGGTTCTTGAAGAGATAGAGCTGGTGATACTCTTCCGCATCGTACCAGCGGGAGGCGGGTAGGATCTGCGTGACGATTTTCTTCCCAATCGGGTCAAAATGCTTCTTCTGCACCTCCTCCGTCACGCGCTCAGCAATGGACTTCTGCTCGGGAGAGTGGTAGAAGATAGCTGAGCGGTACTCTGAAAAGCAATACTGTCAGAGGCAGTTATGTCATATATAACAGGGATTACGTACGACTGCCAGTATCAGCACCCTGCCGATTCGCGGTCGTCGGGTCGTGCGTACGGTAGAAGAACTCTGTCTTGAGCTCAGCGCTGTGCCGAGAACGAGACGAACTAACGAACTCACCGACTAGCTCGTCGTATGACACCTTGGCCGGATCAAACTCGATCTTCAATGCTTCCGCGTGGTCCGTTGTGCCAGTGCACACCTGCCGGTAACTCGGATTCATTGCCTCCTCTTTTCCACCTGTATACCCTACCGCTGTCTTGACGATACCCTTGTCCTGTGCAGGTGGGTAGTGCTTCAGGAAGATGTGCTCCACGCCCCAGAAGCACCCGGCGGCGAAAGTCGCGGTCTCTGTCTGTCCTGCAATGAGCAAGCCAGGGCTCAGTTTCGTTCTAATGTAGCAGATCACAAGGGTACGTACCTGCAGGAGACATGGAGTATGCTGCGCGATTGAAGCTAGCTGAATTCGAGAGAACTGAGAAACCGCCCAGGAGAGAGAGTCGGATGCCGTTCAGGCGGTTAAGCATAAAAGGCCTGGTTTATAAGGTGCTGTGACGGTTGAGAGTCGGAATATAGGTTATGCTTCGGGAACAACGAAGACGAGTTGTCTGAAGTTGCACCATCGTACGCCATATTCTGGCGAGTGGAGGATGTGGCGTGGGAGCGTCGACGTCTATTGGGCGGCGCCACAGTACTGTGTGGCTCGACCGAAAGGTGGCTCAAATCCAGCTGGCCGAGACTGGTCTGTGGCAAAGTATCTTGATATGGACTGTACAGAAATACACCCCTCCCGAAGGCAAATTATGAGGATTTAACTGCAAGTACCTGGCAGTGGCATATTACTAATCCTAGATACAGCGTACATGTTCTGAGATTCGCTGCAAGACTTCGCTCACTTCGCTAAATATTCCAGCCTTTTAAGGTGGCACTCGAAAGCTTGGGCTTGCAAGCGGCTAACCAGCCCACGCATTTCCGTCGTACGCATGCCACAGCATATATATCGGGCCGTGAATACACTGCGTTGGCGAGCGTTTCTTTTGATTCAACGCTCAGCGCCCAACGTTCAACAGCGCCAGCGACGATCTGCCACCTTTATTGCGTGCCGTTGCGGTGCACTGGGTTCCATGTGTTGCATCGCAGGTACATCCAGCAGTCAACACGGATTCAGAGCAGGGCAACAAAGGATTATAATTCCCGCTGGAGCAAAGGAGACAGCGTACAAGATGAAGAGACCGGCAAAGACAGAAATAGTACTTGCAACAACACCCTAAACCCAAATCAACCAGAGACTCTACGCGGCCACGAAACCCTCCCCCAAAGACAAGCATGAAACGAGCCAAGCAGAAGCGAAGAGGATTCCCGCAGCCAGCGACATTCCACACCAAAAAGACGCCTCAGATGCGACCAGCCCGTCCCTTTGAACGTAACAAGGTAGGTGCCGGACGAGCGATGTCACCGCCGACCGCAACGCGGAGAAGGGTCGCGCTCATCTCGCTGCACTGAGTTCTCGTCATAGGCGTTTTTGATTGTGGAAGAATCAAGGAAACAGAAATTTGCGGGGAAAGACTTTATACGCGTGTTGTGGCGTGGGACGATTGTCTGCAATCTCTTCGATAACCCATGAGTGTCCCATGAGTGTGCGTTCACCTTCGTCGCGACAGGAACTAGTAACTGCTGGCTGGGGCTTGAAGCTTGAGCGCTTGAGCATCGTCTTTGGCAGCAGTACTAGGGTAACGGCGCGCTCTTTTCTGGTCCCGTCGCAAGACTGCCTGGTATTCTCTGAGCTATCCAGACCCTGAAGTAACCGCGCCGCGTTTGCTCTCCGGCTAATGGGTTGAATGAAGCATGGGCCTGTGCGGTCAGCGCGAATCCACTGGGCACCATAGTACAGTACCAGTGCATATGCTTCTATGAGTCGATACCTTTGCATCCATCTGCTCGTTCGATCGTAGCAGGCACCAACACGATGGGCATGTGAGCAATCATAGTGGACTGTATTGAACGAATGGTCGCTCTGTGTCTGCATTGTCATCCGTGGATACATCAGTCGCGAACACGACAATCTTCTCCCTGGCTGACACTCATCACTGATACTTTGTCACAGGATCCAGTGCTAACCAGACCATGCATCGCCAACAGATTCCCAACTCGTCCTGGCTGGTCGAATACCAGGTATAGATCATCTGGAACCGAATACTGAAGCGGTGTTTCCCCGAGTATCATACTGAACCTTGTCGCGAAACGAAGAGATGTCGAAACTTAGCTGCTGTCTCCGTAAGCCGCTCTATTGATAGTCACGACGACCTACCAGCTGATATACGGCCGATTACCTTCTCCATCCCAGCGTTATACGTGCTGTCTTTCTGGTTACAACATCGTACAACATCAGCGCCTACTGATACAGTGGTATCATCTCGCAATACGGGACAGGGCGTAAGCGATGCTAGTTGCGACGATGCAGGCTGTATCACCGTACCAGTTCCTCCGTGATCCGATTACAATGATCGACAGAGATTTGTTCGTTGTGCTGAATATAGTTTTAGCCTTTGGGTGCGATTGGCAAACCATGCTTCTCACTTGGACAGAGCTCGTTCCCTTATCCGTGCTATTCTATCGACTGTGCCAAGCCCGGAGTCGACCAAGCCGAGAGAGGTGCGTCGCTCCAGAATCTTATGCGGCAGTTTGGCGTATTCCTAACAGGCAAGTGATACCCAGGTCTGAGGCTCCACTCTCCATCAGAGAGTGAGCAGACGCCCATCTTCGACACGACCGTCTGTAGCTCCCACAACCATAGTCCTCCATTCTACGGGATGTTCCCGTACGGTTTCCATCCAATCAGATGCCTTTCGTTCCCTTTCGCGGCTTTCAAGGGCGACCGGCGAACGTGCGCGGTTGGGGCCAATAGCACTGCAGAGATCAGCCAGCAAATGCCTGTCTCTAAATACAGCTCGCTCGGCCGTTGCATGTGGAGATGGATTCTGTCATGGTATCTCCCCTGTGCCACGATACGCGGACCTTTACAGCTAACAACGATCGCATGTTATGGCCCGTGCATGGTATTAATGCCCACAGACAGGTTCATCGGTCTAATAATTCAGACTAATCTGTGCCAACCACCGGGAGCCCAGGTTTACGGGTACGGAAGAGGTTATAGCCTCGGCGATTCTTAGTGAGCCTTACCCGGTATCTGCTCTTCCTACCGCGTTCTCAAAGCTGGTCAATCCAATGTTGCGTCACACCCTTCTTTCGTGTTGCATCATCCCGCATCCGCTGACCTGCTGCTATTAAAGGTGTAAATGAATAGAATCACGGTCAGAATAAGCTTTACATACCATACGGAGCCGGGCATGGATCAGGAAAGGGCAGCCAGCAAGTCGAAGGGCGGTCCACGCGACGATCATCTATAGTCGACCCAGAATATGTGTTCGTATCATTTGGTTGGAGCTCCTGCGACCTTCTTCTAGATTGGTCATCAGCCTCTCATCCAGAGTAGGTGTCTCGTCTTCCCAAGTGGCTGTAACGCGCAGGGATGACCAGTGCGCCACATCTTGCTCTGAACTCTATATTCTATAGAGCTATTCTAGAGAGACCTGTAATAAGCGCATAAGCCAAGGAGTTGGAAAGGACCGACTAACTCCTCTCTCCTCCTCAACCCCGCCGTCCGTAAAGTGATATTCTCTATCATCGGCGATGTCGAGCAAGGCTATCGCGGCAGCATACACTCAGTCAGTGACTACCAAGTTCCATTTATCCTGCTATCTGTATGACGACGCTACATTCTGCTCACAGTTTCTTGCAATTCCGCATCCAATACTCGAGCATCGGTGCGTGTTGGTCTGATCGCAAAGACTGTCATCTGAACTTAGGATGGGCAATAGCTTTGCTTTACTATGACTATGCTCTGACGTTCCCTCGGGGTATGTCCAATATCTCTGTTCTTCAGTCCGACGTTTAATTGCGTCCACAGAGGTGAAATATATCTGGGGTTCGAAGTTCCGTCTTTCGACTATTCTATACGTATTTTGCCGTTATGCGTTGCTGGCCAACATTTTATATCTGCTTGCCGTGGCGGGCAAGCTTCACCAAAGGGTACGTGACGAACATTCCTATATTTGGTCTGGCAGTGAGGTTGACTTGGAGTGGTAGTGGGCTTGTAGTCATCTACGCTCGTTATGCATGTTCAATATCGTTCAGCTGCAACGCATGGTATAAAGTCATCGGCGCCGTAAGCGTCCTAGGCCGAGCTGCTGTCATCGGTGAGTCAATCAAGTCTGGGTAAACTCTGTTATCGTGTTGCGTCTGATGGCGAGCACCGCAGCTGTGTTCACGCTTCGTGCCTATGCTGTCTATTCCAAGAGCCGTCTGGTACTGGCCTGTCTCGGCACTCTGGGAGCAGTATGTGTTGCACTCGACATTGTTAGTATGAAGTGCTCGCACTTCTCACTATGCACTCATTGACAACGGTAGACTCACGTTCCCGGTTTGCGTTGCGCCGGTAGCTCAAGTAAGCACAGAAGTCTTACCGCACTGAAAGTTGCTGATGCTACATCTATTAGGCATCCCGATAGGTATTTGTGACGCAGCCATTCCCGCTTCAAGCACTGACCTTCAATCCGTTGGCTGACAGCGAATGAACTCCTCTCCATACTCATGGTCGTGTTCGAGTTTTCGTCAGCCATCCTCACGACCGTTCGGAGCGTACAGGCTCTCAAGGGTAACGGTCTCACGTGGAAAGAGCAGAAGACGAGCTTTTTCTATCTGATATTAGAGCAAGGCATGGTATATTTGGCGCTTCATCTTATCATCTTGCTCATATCTTACCTCACCAGGTGTTCTATACTTTTGGTGAGCATCCTGCTTACTTGCACGAAGGTCAAACTAAAGAACAACAGCGTGATGACCATCCTCACCATGGCCGCAGTCATTCTCAATTTTGTAAGTCGTATCCATTGGTGCACTGCTCTCATGTACATGGATTGAGCTTGCTCTCTACAGCGGACAGTGAGTACTAGTACATATAGGCATAGGTGTATTGACTGAGGCACCCTCAAGACTGGATTCCTCCAGAGGCTTCTGAACGCACTAATCTTACCGTGAGAAATACCTAGCTTCATTCCCTTTCTTCCGGTTGTGCTCAGATTCGAGTATCACAGCGTCTCCGGCTTGCTGACTGCTCGCTTCATTTTGCATCTGAAGCAATGGGAGCGCAACTCCGATGCCGCCGTTTCAGGATCAAAGTCGAGTCCTGGGAATCACGAATTGTCAGAATTTGAAGCAGTTCAACGGACCATGACATCGCTTGTTGATGATTTCGGAGAGGACCCGGTCGCTCGCGAAAGAAATCGTGACGCCCTTGCTTTTGAACTGCGAGCGCATGAGGCGTCGACCTCGCATACGGGGGATGAGGACGAGGTCCATGGAGAGAAGATCCTGTCGGTCAGAGAGGGGAAGCAGCGGGAAGTCGTATAGGTAGGGAGTCAAATAGTACGCAAAGTGGTAGGCCAGCACAGATTGGCAGTGGCGGATCAATGCCTCAATGTATCACAAGGCGCAGGACAACAGCATTTCCCCAATCTCCACCTCGTATGCGCAATTTCACCATGCTACCCCGAAGCTAATGATGTGATTGCCTCGCAAGAGAAGTTTTTGCAGCATGTTTCCCTCCTGTGATCAGATCGTATACTTGACAGATCTCAGTGTTCGACTCTCACCCTGAAATAACTAGTGAGTATCTATATCACTCTCGCAACCCCTAGCTCAGCTTTTTGCAGTAGAGATGACTTTCGAGGAATCGGCTCTGGCCGAGCGTAATCGGCGAGAAGTATGTCTCCTCGCAGAGATTTCTACATGTTTGATCTATCTCCGAGGAAGACCCAATTATACTGCGATCACAGCACAGGCACCCTTCCAGAGATAGGGACAATGGCTGTGGCCTGATCTTCGGGTTCCCTAGCTTGGTCGCAAGACCATGACTTCGTATCCTAATTCTGCTTCCGGGTGAGGATTTTCAGCGCGCATCTTTATGTCCGGCGTCATCCAGCCGCTGGTTCGCCCTATAGCTCATGAACGTGTGTAGGCTAGTCCAATGATGGTTCAGCGTTGCATCGACTACGACACTCATAGCCATTGCATCAAACACTCAATGCCTTCAGCTTGATGCATATTTGTCTGCACGGGCGCGGGCTGCCAACTTGTGTCAGGCACCGGTGATACAGTGAACTCAATGCCCTCTTGTCTCACAGCGAGATTAGACACTCCTCTCTCTCCTTCCGTGGATAAAGTCTGCTGGAGAAGAAGGCCAGTGCATACCAAGGTTCTGCCTCCTGTTTCCGTTACTCTTAATCGTTCCGTGGCACAACTATTGTACGATGTCAAGCGACACGGCTACAGCTGCCTACATGCAGTGCGTAATCTTGTATGTGAATCAGAGTCTAACACTGATCGGATTCTGGCCGCAGCTTTCTCCAGTTTCGCATACAATACTCGAGCATCGGTAAGTACTAAAGCTCAGCTATGGAGGAGCAAGACCTGAGCTCACTGAGGAATACAGCTCTGCTATACTATGATTACACCCTAACCTTACCGAAAGGCGAGCTTCATATGTCTGTCCTAGCCTTGCTCAACGTATAATCGTGCTCCAGAAGTAAAATATATATGGAGTTCCAAGTTTGGCTTATCAAATGTCCTCTATGTCTGCTGTCGGTATGCATTGTTGGCGAACGTGCTTTACGTTATTGCCATGTCCCATGCGTCCGGCTCCAGGGTAAGTATATCTTGGCCGCCGCGAGTCCTTTATGCTGAATGTTCGGTATTAGTGAGATCGCAGATCAGGCAGGCCTCATTTCCAGGTCCTGAGCTGCTCATTGTAGCTGCAACACATGGTACAAAGTCGTCAGTGCCATAAGCGTGCTGGGTAGGGCGGCTGTGATCGGTTTGTTGTATTCGAAAACATTTCTTGCCCCTGATTACTAAGCGCCGGGTCTGCCAGCGGTATTCACACTGCGTGCATACGTTGTTTTTTCTCGGAGCCGCTTGGTGCTAGTCTACCTTGGTCTGCTTGGAGCAATATGTGTAGGGCTTGACATCGTGTGTATCCTACCTCTCGACGCGGCGTACGTGCTGACCATGATTCCAGGCTCAGGTTCCAGGCGTGCAGTGTGTCGGAAGGTCTGGAGGACAGGTAAGGGTGTTCTCCACCTGATACAGAATATGGCACTTAACATCCCCTACAGATAGGCCAGTGTGGTTTGCCATGCGTCGGTAGATGTAACGCTTACATGTTAATTGACAGCGAGCGCACTGCTGTCAATCTTGATGGTAGTCTTCGAATTTTCTTCCGCGTTCCTAACAACTCTCCGAAGCATCCAGGCAATGAAAGCAAACGGCCTATCCTTCAAGGAGCAGAAAAAAGGGATTTTCTATCTTATACTGGAGCATGGTATGTCGACGCGCATGGCATTCGAAACAGTATATGCTGAAGACTCCTAACCGGTAGGCGTCTTGTATTTCTGGTCAGTTTTCAGTCTGTCTCAGCAATTCCACCGGCTGTTCTGATGCGGGCTCAGCATCATGTCCATCTTCACGCTGGCGACTGTTGTTCTGAATTTTGTGGGTCTATTGGCATCTACCTTAGGGCTATCACAGCTGACATTTCTGGGCGCAGCTTACGGTACGTGGTTGCTGTGGCTGAAAGCTAAGCCGATGAGCCGACCCTTCGAAGACCGGATTCTTCCAGAGACTGCTCAACGCGTTGACTCTTCCGTCAGTGAACACCTTTGTCGTATACTTTTTAGTGACGCTCATGCTCAAGTTCTCAAGAATGTCCGGATTATTGACAGCTCGGTTCCTCCTGCATTTGAGAGAGTGGCATGAGAAGACATCGGTATCCGGTGGTTCCAGCGCTCGGGATGGTGCTGGATCGGTATTATCAGAATTCAAAGTAGCTCTGACGTCCGTGGTCGATGAATTCGGAGAGGACCCCGTCGTGTCTGGAAGGAATCCAGATATCATGTCTATTGAGATGGGGACACGGAGACGGGAGATGGAAGGTGCATGGACAGATATCAGACCTACATGACGCCCAAGTGGCGGGACCGGCTGCGGCGAACGAGTCCTTGATATTTAATGACGATAGTCTTTCCTAGGGGTTCTCTGCTCTCTGCAGGTGGGGTAGACATGATATTCAATAATTAGAAGCTGTGGACGAACGAGCTGAGGTCCTGAGGCTCGAAGCTTGATGCATCACACCGGTTAGTTTGCTACGAAATTTCCCATGCCGTCTAGCGCCGGCACCCAGTCGAGGGATGGGGCATCCTTAGACGTGTACCAGGGCCTAAGCCGCACCGTTCAGCCCTCGTATCTGTACAATGGAGACGTACTGTAGAAGTATATGTTTTTTTCGCTCGAGGCTGCCTTTGCTCGCGCGGCACAGCCATCATATTAGTATCGGCCAATGCCGAGAGTTATCGTTCTTTATTGCTCCCGCGTATCTGCTGTCTGTCTCGCTGTGTCCCATCGTCAGACACCTGCACGGTCTTCCAGCTATTTACTGAGGCTCTAGCTAGTGATCTATGAGGCTGCTCCTGCTCTCGGTATCTGACGCCTTCCAATGCGGATTACCATGGTCGCTTGGGCATCTGTCGAGAGGGGACCCGGAAACAATGGAAAAGGGCTATCTCCGTCAGGGTACAAGCGCACGCCCTAGCTAGTAGGCTTGCACTACATAGCGATAGAGACAGCAACCGCAACCGCAGGATCACTGTTGCAGTGGAAGTCCGATTGCATTAATCACGGTGCACTCGGGACGCATCCGAGCTAGAAGAGGTAAGCATCGGTCTCGAGCGGTCGGTCATGCACGTCTGATTTTTTTTTCGGAATGGACAGAGTGATGAGTAAGATGTCGTTGTGGCTGCCCGTCTTGCTCCCGACTCACTATGGTGCTCTCGTACCGCTTCGCACATCTCGCGTATGTCTCCTCCCCGCAATCCATTCTCACTGGGAAACTGAGCTTCTGGCAGGAAATAGTATGCACGACGACCTCGCCGGTAACGCGAAGTAGTATCTATCTGGCTTACGCACACGAGGCCATTCGGTTTGCGCACAATGCGTGCCGTCTTCGCACATATACTTGAGGCGGGTCTCTCTCCATCTGTGAACCGATCCACCGAGCTCGCTCTACCTCCTCGCTCCCTCTGGCAGCGGCGACTGACAGACTTTTCAAAAGTTAGTTGCCGATCGCCCCTAGAATTTCTGACACAATCGAACTCAATTCCTCACTTTGCATTTAGACATAGGGTGCACCCTCGCGTGAGTGTCGTTGTGGCGATCTGAGATCGGTATAGTTAGTCCAAGCTTGAGTTCGAATCCGAGGCAAGATCTATTTGAAGGAATACAGAAAGGATACGACAGGAATCACCAGGTATACGACCAGGCATGAAGACCGAAGCA
Source organism: Heliocybe sulcata (assembly GCA_004369045.1). Lineage (NCBI taxonomy): Eukaryota > Fungi > Basidiomycota > Agaricomycetes > Gloeophyllales > Gloeophyllaceae > Heliocybe > Heliocybe sulcata. The sequence goes on along the minus strand of ML213520.1, from coordinate 43,231 downwards.
GGAACCTAAGTTACACGGTAGGGCGAATTAACAATAGCGGAAGAGAGAAAGCAAAGGGTACGCGCATGATAGGCCAATACAAATAATCCGAATTATCTGAAACTCATACCAGAAGAATGGCGCTTGCGGTATCTAAACCTTCATGACTGGAACGCCCTGACCCCTCCTCTCCTGCGTCTCCTCTCCTCATGTTCCTCAAGATGCTCTTTCTAGTTGTGGTGATGGTCGTGCGTCCCATCGCACTCCTCAGGGGTATGGGCGCCCCCGCGGCATTTGCCCCCCATGCAATGCCGCTTCAGCGGATCGCGGCGCTGGAATAGGCGGCCACATCGCTTGCAGAGCCACATCGAGTCCATGTGGGCTTTGCTCTGCAGGTGGCGGTTCATGTCGCCCTTGGACTTGGTCCACTGGTTGCAGCCGTGGTGCGGGCAAGGCCACTTTCGGGAGCTGTCGGCTTTGGAACCCTTCGATGCAGACTTTCTCTGCTTCTTCTTCTGGCTTTTCTCCGTCTTGGCGCCGGTGATCTTGGGTATGGGGGCCTTTCGCTTCTGGCTACCGCGGCGGTTGCGATTGGGCAACCCGTCGCTGCCTTGCTCAGCGTTGCTGTCGTCGCTCGGCTTGTAGTATCCGTGTCCGAACCGTCCTCCTCAAGCTGGTCGGCCTCCGGCTCGAGGTACTCGAGCTGCATAGCCAACGAAGAGGCGACGGGGTTGTCGCTCGACCGCGTCATCCTGGCCATGAGCGGCTCGTCATGCTTGGAAAAGTCGTAGTCTGTTGCGTTATAGGTCGATGGCAGGATAGGAGGCACGTAATCGTCGTCGTCGTCGTCGTCGGACGCGCGCTTCTTGCCCTTGTTGATCTTGCGCTTCGTGCGCTTGGTCGGCTTGGACTTCGGGTATGCCGTCTGTCTATGGAGCTCGAGGCTGCGTGGGGCCTTCCCGCCTGTGTAAGGCCGCGACGTCGTGGACAATGCGGATGGGTGAGAGGCGGCTGGCAGCGTGGAGGGACCAGGCTCCGGCGTCGGGATCGGCTGCGCGAATGCGAGGGGTTCTTGGCGATGAGCAGCCGTTGAAGGATCGGGTCCTGGAGTGGCGCTCCTCTCAGTCGAGGCAAGCGCGGGAGACGACTCAACCCGTCGAGAGGGTCGAGAGGCAGGGTATGGTGTAGAAGCAAAGAGCGGATCATTGCTCCTGCGACCTGTGGAGCGTGACACTGATGTACGCTGGCTCTTCCCACCCGCGTACGGCCTTGCAGAATATTCGTCCTCGTCGGAGGAGGACACAATTGTCATGTGGTCTCGTGCAGGGAGCACGTTATGATTGTCTTCTCCGTCGTCGGTAGGCGGAGAGGTGCCGCTTGGTGTCACCGAGCGACGAGAGGTAGGGATAGGTGCACGGAATGCTAAGGGTGTTGGCTCACGTGAGGGATAAGTGAACCCCGCTGTGTCTGCAAGACCAGCGAGGAAGAAGTCGGCGGAGTTGACCGTGTTTAGCTCAAAGTCGGTCATGGTAAAGTTCATTGACCAGGACAGCAGCAGGTCCTGTGGCACAGGTGAGAACGAGACAGTCTCGTCAATGGGTACTGGCTGGTGTGCAGGCATAGTAGTCGTGATAGACTGTGTCGAGTGGACAGGAAGGCCCATGATGTCGAAAGGGCTGCCGAGCAGCGTGGTGCTGCTGGGGTTCTGACTTGGCGGATTGGTGGCGAGTGGCTCCGATATCTGAGCGTCCAGTCAAGGATATATTCATCCAGCTTTATAGTGCACGACACGTACATTGTCTGCATCCACCCACGGCCAGCTATCTACCGGGTTGCTCTTCACTCGGGTGGCAACGGCGCGGGTCTGGGGTTTGCGACGGTGTCGGCGTATCGTTCCGGGAGGTTGACTGGGTCATAGGTTTCGAAGTCGTGGAGTTGTGTTTAAGACGTCTAGTGTGAGTACAGGTCGTGCGGGATGGTGTCGAGCGCGACTGTGGCGAGCGTGTTCGGCCGTGTGGCGTCGAGGTGACGTCGATCGAGCGTTGATCGAGGATACAGCAGAGGTCTAATGTGCGAAGGGATGTATTGGACTGGGACAGGTGCAAACTCGCATTTTGATCTCTTGAAGCTTGTATCTCACAGGGATAGCGCTAGCGGACAACTTCAGCGTCGCCTATGTGAATTCGACGTCATCGAGGGTGATGCGGCCTCTACTTTCTCTAGTCAGTCCATCGAAAATTGGAGACCTCTTCCGTTTTGAGCGCATATACATGCACACGTGAATGCACGGGACAAAGGGCCAGACCGATGCAACCAGGTCATTTCCCTTGGTACCCATGAATCTCATCGCAATAAGTCGCTTCCCTTGCGAACGAGATGAGGGGCAGTGCCATAATTGAAGTAGGGTAAACTCACCTTAGTGTCGTAAGAGGCCTCACTAACTCTCCGCGAGATTCGCGAAAGAATGGTTCATCAGGAGTATAGCCAAGGAAGTGCAGGGAAGAGACATTCGAACGACTCGGGATGCAAAGATTGTAGTTACAGAAATGAATGGTGCGTCGCCGACTCTTCTACATTCATAGGAGTATCACAATATTTATATTTTTAGAGACTATAAATTACAGAACTTAGCATTATATCAGACGCAGGGGGCCGCGTCGTGTGCAACTTTCATTTGAGCGGGGAAAACCCGACCCGCTTGTTGCCGTAGTCGAAGACTGTGTTCACATTTCGCATGAAAATATCGCCGACAATCCAGAAGTCTGTATCACGAAAGAGGATGGTGAGACTCGAGCAGCAAATTGTACAGTAACATGCTTACCGGTAGCGATACCCGAGGAGACGAGAGCGGCGACACAGTCGTTTGAGCCGCTGGAAACCCGTCCGAGGTTCAGGATGCTGGGAGAGATGGCGAAGGACTTGCCGCCAAAGGTGAGACTGATAGTTGGCACGGCGTTGCACGGCACTAGGCAGAGAAGTCAGACACCACAAAGGGCACATCCCGGAAATACGGCTTACCTGTGTAGTAGCCTTGACCAACGGTCATACTCGCATCCTTTGCACCAGGAACGGAAGCGTACAGCTTCCTCACGTTCGCGTCGTCTCCGATGATATAGGTAGTGCCCGAATCGATGATGGCAGATATTTGTCCAAGGGCCTTCTTACCATTCGCCAGCACGCTCTGCATGTTCACTTGCCAGTAGCCCTGGTTCACCATCATCAGCCTCTCGTGTCAAAGGCACAGCATGTCCGTGACATACCTGTTGGGTGACTGGGGTATACGTCACAGCGTTCCCCGCCATGCTGCTAGAGCCCAGCTCCAGCTCCGACCCCTGGCTCGAAGTAAGCCTGAAAGTGAACACCGCCTGTGTGGTCTGCGCCTGCTGTACAAAGCTCGCAAAAACCGGGGGCGCGTTGTATTCGGATATCTCCTGGAAGGCCAGCCCGAGGAGCCCGTCCGGCGGGAAGCGGCTCTTGCTGAAGCCGGTCGAGTACTGCGTCGCGGCGCCCAATCGCTGATTTTTCGACGCTAAGCCCTGGATGATGACGGAGTCGCTGTACTGCTCGCCCTGGACAGACGACCCGTCGCCGTAGGACAGCTGGAAGGTTCGGTGGGCGTCTTTCGAGGTGGAGCTTCGGCTTGGATTGTACGCCTTATGCCCGGCACAATTGGTGTTGCAGGTTGGACCAGGGAGGAAGAGGTCAGAGGAGCCGGTATCGAAGTCGACTGGACATACGCGGTCAGTAATGAATCCGGCCAGTCTGTCGATGACGCGTACCCGTGTAATTCTGGGGAGGCGTGCCAACTTGGATGGTGCCGTACCAGAGGACGTTGGAGAAGTCAGTCAAGGAATCGTGGCCGATCTTGCGGGCATGGAGAAGATTGCCCATATCGGAAGGATGGCGTTTACCCGTGTTGCGCTGGAAGGCTTCGAAGCCTCGTTGCATTTTCCTATTTTTATCCGAGTTAGCGAGAGTTTCATATGAGGAAGAGTGCTATACTGACGCCATGCTATCCTCGATTTGACCTTGCATTGCGTCCTTGTTGATGAGGCCATCTCCACCGGTAAAGAAGTCATCGCGGCGGTAGATAGATATTTTCGTGCCAGATGAAGTAGACTGCCTGGAAGCGTCGGAACTAACAGAGCGGAGCGGCGAAGCAGAGACGAGGAAGGGAAGAGCAGCGATAACGATAGCAAGTGAAAAGTACATCTTGACTTTGGGTTGATCTTGATAGAATGGGAAGATCTTGGAAGCTTGAAAGCTGAGGGCTGAGTGCTGAGAGCGTGATACTTGATTTGACTTGTGAACGATGAGAGCGATGGTGAGTGAGGGATATGGGCAGAGTAGGCCCGCCTTTTATTCCAGCAGAGCACGGAAAAGCGGATAGTTGCAAACGGATTGAACTTCATTTTTTCGTTGGTTCCGCAAGCCGTTCCACATGCTAGAACGATACGTATCGGCCCATGCAAGCCACAGGCGGCACAGAGCGCCTCTGCGGGGATGTAAATGCATATATTGAGTTCAATCGGTACGCAATAGACGCGCCGCACCAGGTATTGTGATCCGGGCGGGCCTCGCAAGCGGGTCGGGTCCGGCGCCGGGCCTGCTCATCCGCACGGTTCGGACAAGGGCTTGCTAGAGACGGGCCTTTCGGCGTCATTCAGTTCTCCAAGGATTCCAGGGATAAAAGTATTGTACGCACCGACAGGGTAAACCGAGGGCATACGATTTGGTAAGAGGTCTTCAAAATCCGCCCTTAGTTCAGAAATGAGGCGGTCTAAGCTAAAATTACAATCTGGACTCCATGGAAGCAGAAGCAGGCCAAACATTAGATCACAGATTATCATCATGTTCATGAAACTCAGAATCGGAGAGCATGGCAGTCTAGCGATAAATCTGGTGAAGGGATGCCACGCTTGCAGTCCAGGCAGGCGAAACCAGACGCGCATACATGCTGGGTACTGAGTCCCTCCTTAAGGCAGAATACGCTGCTAGGTGCGCAGCATTCTCTTGCAATCGAACGACGCAGGAATCAGAAAGCACAGGATCTTCTTCCGTGTACAGCGCGTTCAGAAGCTAAAGGTAGCCTACTAGGAGCCATATTATCCAGTCGTCCGCGTCAGCATTCGTTCCGGTTGCAACGGAGGATATAAAGCTTTTGAAAGCGTTGTTTGCAAGGCGATTCTACGCGAGTATATGTCGGAAAACAGAATGAGCGATATGAGTCGATATACGAGTCGATGAGGAGGAAGGCAGACTTCACGGAACATTCCGGAGAGTTCGCCAACTTATAAGCGCGCACGACCAGGGGGCATCTCCAAGGAGGTCGCTGAGCTCGAGCTACTGCTCACCGTCGGCGACGATGGTGAACAGTCAACAGCTGTGCCGAGAACGTCGAACTTGAAGGGTATAGCGATTTGCGGTCTGCTATTCCTCGCCGACGGGTAGGAGAGTACATCTAATATTCGGTGTTTATCCTAGGCTCCGTGCTCATTTACCAAGGTCCTGTTCGTCTCATGTACACGCCTCCCGCCTCTCGTCTCTTCGACTTTCGGGATACGCAGCTGATTTTCCTGCACTGCTGAACGTCTTCGACAAGACCGCCACACTACTGACCGCGCTCGCAAGGATGGGCCTGATCTCGTCCATATGCCGTAAGATATGTCTTCGCTGTTCATAACCGTACGCTGAGCAATTGATCATGCAGGTCTTCTTCTATCTGCGAGTCCTTGGGTATGCGTAACGCTCGGCTCTGGTGATCCAAAGGCTGAAGCTGAAGCCTAGGTCTTAAGGGCGACAGTCTTCCCTGGTCCTCTGCTCTCTGCAGATGGGGTATATATGGCCTCCTTGGACTACGACGAGGAGAATGGAGTTATTGCTCTCGGGATTAACCATGGAGATGTTACGATTCTGGAGCTCTGAGCAAGAACAACAATCTGTTGCGCAGACTCTATGCCACGACATACAGTTCCGGATAACTGTAGGAGATAATCACGGACATAGTCATCTGCGTGTATATATACAACCGGGCGAGCGAGCAATGCCTTCATACCAAACAGCTGGTTCGTCTCTCAATTCCTGACACTCCTCTCCCCGACTGGTTTGGACGACGGTACAATACGCAGCACCCTCGGAGATGTTCCGGGCTGACTGGGCTTGAGCGTTTTTGCCGCTGGCTGCGATCGACGCCATACTCCTACTGGCTGCGATGACAAACTGTTCGGCGAGCCGAGGGCAGGAAACGCCTCAGCTGACGGATGTAATGTAGGTGAGCCTTGGTTTGCCGCGGACCCACTCTGGGGGTCTGGTGTAGATGGAGTTGCAATACGACTATCCCATTTCTGGCGTGCTTGTTGAACAAATACTGATGCCAGTCTCGAATCGCTGGAGCTTCCGGACGGGCTCTTTCCCGCAGAGTTTCCGTTGCGGTTGTCGTCACTTCCCTGGTTCCAGGTCGGGGATGTCGCAGAAGCTGTGCGAGTAGAAAATGACAGGGGGAATGGATCGAGTGCCCTCGATGAGACAGGTGTACCCGGCGTGGAAGGGCTGGGCACGAAGACAGGGTTCACTACCGGGAACCGAGACACGGCTGATCCAGGTACGCCTGGCAAATCGGCCCTGTTCTCGACGACAAGGCGCCAGTCTATCCACTGCCGCGCAGCCAGGGCAGTCCGCTCATTAGGCTGGGCATAGACATCCTGCCAATGGCTGGCCAGATGTCCGATCATTGTCCTTCGTCCTGCGCCATCCTGCAGGAAGCTCTTGCTCGACACGATGATCATCCCCTTCCGGCACCTGGTGAGCATCACATTGACCCTCTCCCTGGAATACAGGAAGCCAGCACCGGCTGTGCGAGTGACGGAGACAATAATGTAATCGGCCTCATTACCTTGTAGAAATGAGAGTCAGTAAAAGGTGCTGATATACATGGTGAGGGCAAACCCTGGAAACTGTCGACATTGTACACCTTCGGAGTCTCCATATTGAGCATCTTTTCGATAATGTTCCTCTGCGCATCGTACGGCGTGATGATGGCATAATCTTTGAGACGATAGTAGTTATTGACCAGGTGGACAATGGTCCGTGCTTCCTCTTGATTCTGGGTAGGGATGTGAGACGGTTCGAACCGGTGAAAGATTGTGAGCTCACAACCCAGCTAGTACCGCTTTTCTCCTCCTCCCCTTTGTAAACATCCACAAATCGCACGCACGATGGTCCTTTGATCTCATGCTGTGACCGCAGCTTGCGATTATACATCTCCTTTGAGATAAAGTCACCGAGAGGCGATGGCATACGATCTTCAGAGCATGAACGTTATCAGGAGCCACACAACCATAGAACAGCGTGCTCACACTGCGTATCCAGCAAGTATTGTATAAGGGGCTTACGGAGATGCTTGACTTGGAAGACGGACTTCAAAGAGGGTACAGACTCTTGACCGTAGGGCGGCACTAAGATGAGGGTCAGGACATCGACTACGTAGCACGGATATCAGGAGCGTACATTGGCAGGGGTCGCCGAAGAAGCAGACTTTGACCAAGTCGTCTCGAAATTGATGGAACACATGCTGCGTGAGACGATGAGAATCTTTATTCTCTCACTCTTTCAAGGGGCTCACCATGTATTCTGACAGACCTATCTGAGAAGCCTCGTCTATTATGAGCCTTTCAGCGGGGACCTGATCGTATATTCCCTTCTCTTGAAGAACCGGGTTCGAAAGCATACTGAGAGTGCAGAGAATGATGGCGCTTTCTCCAATCATCCTATACCCATCTTCGCCTAGGTCATCGGAGCGTATGAGGACATCATCCACTCTCTCATAGATGTGCTCGTGCCTGAGAAGCATCAATAAGGATTTCAAGGGGACTGCAACAAGGATATCATTACCATTCAAAATGGAATTCTTTCGAAACGATGAGCTTGAAGTTGACGCCGCGTTTTACGAGAGCTTCCGCGATGTTTTTCACAGCAACATTGGACTGAGCAACGATCCATGCTGGCTGTCCCAAAGAATCCCACGTCTTAGCTGCCGCAGCGATGACAGTGGTTTTCCCCGTGCCCGGCGGACCTGGGGGAACCTAAGCCGAATGCTTGAATGAAACCAACCATTGACTGCACTTACCGTGCACCAAGCAAAAAGGGACCTCGGGTGACAGTACAGCGTTCGCGGCGGCTCTCTGGGAATCATTCAGATTCGCCCACGATAGATCGGGTCTCGACTGTACGGAAGACGACACGTTCGGATTTAGCAGCTCCGGGAACCACAACATGCAAATGAACTCGGACGCATCCATACTTGCTTGTCCTGTCAGCACTAAGAGGATGAATTCGTTGAATGCATGCTCCGCGCACGTGAGGTCCTCCCGGCCGCGTACAACTACTTTGCTGACGGCGCCCGGAGCCCCAAAACCGGACATATGGAGAGTCGTCTGCCTTCCCTTCATGGCAACTGCTTTTGCATGGATAGTGGATCCATCTTCCATCTCCATTTCGACCATAGTCTTCGATTGAAAGGGTCAGTCGTAAAGGCAAAACAGGTAGAGTTCATGCAGACCTTCTCCCCACGACGAACCCTAGTTTTGTAGCGCGAGTTTTGCAAGAGGACGCCATCCTTGGTGAATTGAACGGTAGCGAAATCGTTTTGCTTCCTGACAGGTTCTGCTGCCTTCAATTGCCGGCGCTCAGTGACAATATCTGCCAAACAAAGTAATTGCTTGGTTTATTCAGTATGCATAGTCGCAAGCTATTGAAGGGACTCTGCTTACCTTTTTCTCCAATATTTCTGTCTTCACTTTCGGAGTCCATTCAATCGTGCTGTCGTATACCTGCGCGAGCCTTTGGGAAACATGTGAAGCCGCAGTATAACAGTTGTATGGTGAACATACTTGGCCGTCAGGAACGCGCTACAGCAGATATCCTGCTCTTCATTGCTGTCCCATAGTACATCCAATTTGTGCGAAGGCAGGGCGAGGCCCATCTTCTGAGCGAATGTCGAAGGCGAAAACGGTGCCCGCGTAGATGGGGCGATCAACGTGGACATATCTACACCTCTGACATGAAATCCAAGGTCCTTGTATATCAGCAGTGCTACTTGGGCCATATCGAAGCTGGCTAGGCGGACTGATGCGTCGCGGAGAAGCGTGCCCAGACCAGAGGTTGGGGCAAGTTTCTCCGTGGACACCCATACTACCTGGGTCGGCGTGGCAAATGCAATCGCTTTGATGCTGCCTTGAGACGAGAAGTGGAGCGATATACCGAGCACCGATGGGGAGATCTCCCGTAGGTATTCGACGGCATCGTCGACATTCTTAGTTGCATAGCGTCGTACAACAACGTTCGGCCGGCTGTCCGGGAAAAAGATCTGCTTGAATTGGCCGATACTGTAGCCAGACATTTGCCGGCAGGATGTTGGGGGAGAAGCAAGTTAGAGAGTGGGGATAGCTAGTTGGATGCGAGACAACCATTTGTACGACTTTCACGTCAGGGATAAGACCGCGTGTGATGGAACTCTATTACTGCGGCAATGAGGTTGGAGATTAATGAACCGTTATAGTTATGATAACTGCATGTAAGTCCAGACTGTTTAGCGCTTGAAATCAATCGGGTGCCGATGATCTCCAAGACAATGAGAAATAGCATAGATATCCCGGTATGGAACAACTCCATTGATAGGAAGTCATTCATTCCTCCCTTGACAAGTTACTGCATAATAGACGCTGAAGGCCGTAGTCCGGGGCGAGTTGTAGGCGCTTGCTAGACGTGTCACATGTACCACCGTCAATGAGATCGAGGGTAAGCCAAGGTGCAAGCAAGTAAGGTCCACGTTCCACCACAGTAAAGGACATAACGCTTAGAGGCGCGGACGCGCGCAACTTGTCCCTTAATTATATTCTCCTATCGTCGAAGCGCCTATAACGAGATTGCTTGCAGAGAGAGCAGTTCCATAATTTAGGTCGACCGTGCATTGCGCGTTCGAGAGTCATACATTGCCCATAAAAGAGACAGGCTAATTCACTCTAATGGTCTTTCCTTTAATGATATTGGGAGCAGGTAACGTACTCGGCGCCTGGTATCGGATAGCATGCAGCATGGACGCATGTCTCCGTAAAGCCCAGCTCTATTTGAGGGAAGTGTGCGAGAATTCTGAGATTCAGGTTCGACGAGAAGCAGTGTGCATTGCCAGTCATTTCGGGATATGGCAGCGATATAAGACACAGTAACATAGGCTATTCACGTTGATTGGCACAAGCACGAGCAGACGGAAATGCGGCCGAGGTAGTCCAAATGTCTTCGAGGGTTAAGAAACCGAGGGTCTTGAGACTATGGCTGAACAACTGGTACGAGAGGAGCACGCCCGGCCCTTCCCGAAGCGGCGCCTAAATCTCCGAATCCCGTAAACTCGCGACTTCACTTGCACGGCTGCAGGTTGCAACAAAATCCATGAGCTCCAGCGTATCCTCGTTCTTCTCGGCTCTGTTCCCGACGACGGTGTACTCCGACGCTCCTGAGGAGAAGGAGGAGAAGGAGCAGCCCCAGGAGGAGGAAGCCAAGGATGAGGGCGAGGACGGCGGCGAGGAGCCTGCTGAGGAAGAGGAGGAGGAGGAGCCCGAGGACGTACGTGCATTCATATATCGGCAAAATGTGTCCTGGTAATAATGATATATGATATTGTGCTTGGTAATAGGAGCACCCGAAGTTGAGGGAGGAGTGCGAGAACTCGAGCAAGTGCGCCTCATTAACGAAGCACTTCCAGCATTGCCAGGAGAAGGTTAGCTCTGGTCAGGGTTTCAAGGGCGAGGACTGTGTTGAAGAGCTGTGCGTATACCCGTTCCTTTTGAAGGGAACTCGGCGTGCTGATCCTCTTTTGTCTCGTCACCTCAGCTGTACGTATTGATTCTAGTTACAGTGTTGTCAGTACTGACCCCTTTCCCTACTCCACGTTTATCTAGTCCAGTAAGTCTCGTTCTGATTATTCCTTATCAAATCTCGGCTCATTATTTCGCATAGCATGATGCACTGCGTAGACGTATGCTGCCCTTCATCACGATGTGTTTTGTGGCATGGCACTGACCTCTCACTAGAACTGCGTTGCGCCGAAGCTCTTTCCCAAACTGAAGTGATCTATGACGATCCATGCCTCCGGTGCTTAAGTGCGTACGTTCCAGAACTGCATTTTGCGTGCAGGCGCTTACCTGGACCACCGTTTGGCTGCAGAAGTAGATGGTCTGATGCCTACCATATCTTAAGCTTACTGTTTAGACGCACACCGGACTTGTGCATAGCCCCTAATGTCAGCAGCTTTTGGAAGGTCTGATTGCTACCCTTTAGTGCGTACGCACTCCTGAATATCCTTCTGGCGGAGTTCCTTTAAGTTTGAGCTACGGAGATAGGTATAAATGAGACGAGTCTAAAATTTGGCTGACGATGTACTAGGGCACAGTTTCTTTATAGCAGAACGATCGCCAACGCGCGACGGCGCGATGTCTGCTGACAGATCTCCGACACCCATGAGTATTTGATGACCTACAATACGTGCCACACGAACTCGCATTTTCCACTCGCGTACCACGAGAACCTTCAGAGGTCATGCCTGGGGCCAATCCGGCTGGGCAGATGTCTGGCATCTTACTCGTATGCCAATCGAGCCTATACCGAAGCTTTGAAGGCCCTCGGGCACTGGGGGGACTCTCAGGTAAGACGTGGTATGTCTCCAGCTCTCGCGACGTCAATGTGGTCTGCAGTAGTCAGTATGGGCGACTAGATCTATGCCCCAGCAGTTCGAGCCCGCGGTGGGTCGATAGCAGTTGCCCGTGTATGTCGCGTTTCGAGCTTAGACAATAAATGCGAGCGTCTGTAGCCACTTAGATAATTACTCAGAGTAGCATGTACTCGCCATCTTTTATGGGTAGTATTGAAGTTGATATAGATATTCCACCGACAGGTAGCTACTAGCTACTGGCAGCGTGGCATCACCTATCCAATACCCGAAGTCCTGTCCCACAAACTTCAGATGATAGACCACTCTTAAAATCCTGTTCCACTCAACTCTACTTGAAATCCCAAAGTCGGATAGATGCGTCAATTGGAAATGGACGGGGGACAGATCGCTTTCTGCGTTCACTGCTGTCGTCGTCGCTGTCTTCATCAGATCCAGAAGATGAGTCCGAATCGTAGTGTCTGGGTTTGTGCGACGCAAGACTTTCATGGTCGTGGTGGAAGTGTCTTGATCCCGATACGGAAAGCAGTAGCGGCTGCGAAGGATGAAAGCCCACTGACCCTACGGCATCTGGCGGAGCAGCTTGAGACTTTATACTCGAAAATTGTGGAGCAGAGTAAATCGCACCGTCGTGAGCATGAAACTTCAAGATTGGCGCGTCTTCAGTTGTAGTAAACGTATCTGATATCGTGTCCTTCTCTTTCACGTCAAATATAGATACTTTGCCGTGCTGAATATGAGACGTTGCGTTAGCTTATGCTGCGGACTCAGAAGAGAATACTCACATGATCTCCTGTAGACAGCCACTGACCACTAGGATCGACGTCAAAACGCAGCTTCTGGTTGGTCATGTCGCGCGTGGGACGGCTTGCGCCAGTCGTGTCGCCGTAGCCATATACATCGACAGGGCACGACATATCCCCCCGGAGATCCCAGCTGTAGATACAATCATGGCGACGGAAAGAGGCGTAGAGGATATGCGGCCTGGTAGGGTTGAATTGCAGCTGTACCAAGGCAGAAGGAAAGTTCGTGGAGTCGGAGAGACCGGGTTAGACTCGAACAAGGTGGCGATGAGATACTGATGTACCCACCTGAGTGACAGCAGCTCGCATACCTGTACCGCTTCGGTCAGTACTCACGAATCCGACCGGAGTGCCGTCTGTGTCCTCGGTGAAAATGGCGATGTTCGATGAGTAGGAGGAAGAAGGGTTAAGCGTGCCCGCTGCAAAGTACGAAGCGGAGTCATAGGAGGGACAGAATGCTAGAGCCGATATGATGCCTAGGAGCAGCCATTTTGAGTGAATGCTATTAGAGCATAGCTTTCGCATTGGATACTGAAGCAGACCTTTGAGTCCACTCTTGGTTTGCTTCGAAGGGGTGGTGTATATACGAGAGCCTTCCCCAGGGCAAGCAACATCAAAAACTTCAATTGCATCTTCGAAGCCGCAATAAAGTCTGATAATCACGTAAGTCTCGAGGCATTAGTTTCCTTCGCATCAAACCTACTTGTTCCCAAAGAGATTGAAAGCGAGACAATGTGGCGCAATATGTCGCTCGCGGTGATCCACAATTTTGTATGATGCACGCAGCTGATGAATGGAGGTTAGATGCGACATTAGGTCCTTCCGAAGGACTTACTCTGCCGTCAACAGCGTCCAGCAATTTCACGGGGCATTCCCGGACAGAAGCTACGAAGCAGTACGAGACGGGAGTAAACCGGGACGCTGATGGATACCATGCATAGTCGAGAATCGGAGCAGCTTGCTCAATAGTTCTGCCTGAAGACGGGGAATGCGTAGTTGGAGCCTCCGCGGTTGCGTCAATTTCGCCTGCAGCGCCTCCATGAGTTCGAATGAATATGTTTAATTCGCGAGCGGAGGGGACTTACGCTGTTCAGACTGTCCAGGAGTAACGATATTGGATGGACTTGGAAGAAGTTTGTCCGTCAGATGAATAGCATACGGACAGGGCGCAAGCCGAAGCTTACAACTCTATGAACTGAAAGCTTCGGTTTTCGCACTGTACTAAAGCAACAGAGCCGTCTGGACACCTTCACAGGAATGAGAAGGTCAAATAATCTGGATATGAGAATAGACCACCATTTAGCTGTACGAGGGAAATTCCGACCTAGGTCGTCATTCTTGCTGAGACCGCTCCTGTGTACTAACTCCGGAGAACGCGAGAACTGGTATTCGGGATATCCGTAGCTCAATGTGCCTTCTTCTGCCATGTTTTACACGACGTACGAAGGACAGAAGTAGCTACTGCAGTTGTCAGTTGTTCGATGCTGGGGCCACAATGCCAAATAGACTCAAATAACGCGTGCGTCAGACGCGCTTGCGCCACTCGCGCCGACACTCTGCCCGGTACGCCTTCTCTGGCAGTTGTCGCTTGGTTTCAGACTGGCTTGCTACCATAGATATGTCTGATGATGAGGATGTTAGAAGGTAAAAATCTCCACAAAAATTATTGGCTGCAACTCCAGACTGAGGATAGATCAGGGCGATCGCTCTCAGCTTGGGCGAATCTAAAGGGCCTGCATCGGATAGTGTAGAGGACGAAGATGCTCAATACCGAGCGGACCTAGAACGAGCCATAGAACAGTCCAAAGCGTCCGCTGCAGTACCTCAACCTCAAGCACCTGCAGTACCTACGTTCTTGTCTGAACGTGCGCAACTAGAGAAAGCTCGTTTGGAGCGCCAGAAGCGACTGCGGGGAGAGGAAGTCGATGATAACTCTAGTGCATCTAGTGCACGACCTGAAAAGAGGCAATACGTCTCTTCTTCTCGCCTACCTGCACAAACCAACACAACCGCTTCATTTGCTCGCAGTGATGCACCAGTGGCATATACCGCTCCCAGTGGCAGCGAGCCCTTCTTCTGGGATGGAGAACTCAGGCAGACTGCCAATAAACATGTTGATTCGAGGAAGGATACCAGGCCAACATTCCGGCTTTCCGAGATTATTGGGCAGGTAGGCTCGCTTACACGCTTCCTTCCATGACGATGGTTTACGGAGCACACCAGAAATCTGAAGTCACGTTCGCAATTATGTCCTCATATGCGTTGATGTTACCGTGGATATACGAGTTCTTCAGTCCCTCGACACCCGTGATTCTTGTTGCGCAGCCCAACGAAACTGGTAACGAGAGCATCCGCAATGTCCTCCCGGATTGGGTCATGACCACGCCCTTTTTAAGGAATGGGAGAGGCTGCATGCACATGAAGGTCTGTGTATGCTCGTTGCATCTCGCATTGATCTGTGACCGACAAATTGTACTAGCTCATGCTCGTGAGTCCCCGATAAGCTTGTTTCTTCCCTCTCAAACGAGTGCTCTGTCAGCTTTTTTACAAGACCGGAAGGCTGCGAGTCGTCGTCAACACCGCCAACCTGGTCGACTTCGACTGGCGGGATATTGAAAACGTACATTTCTCCCTCGGATCCCCTTTCCAGAATTAAATTATCTGTAGACTGTTTGGCTGCAAGACTTCCCTCTTCGCTCCAAACCTATCGCACGCGACCCCAAGGCGGCCGACTTCCCTGCCGCTTTCGAGCGAGTGCTGAAGGCCCTCAACGTTCGTGCGGCTCTGGAGAACATGCTTAAAACCGATGTGCGTACTATGTCTCGTCTTAATGACGAAACTATTATACGTGCTGATGCATTGTTAGCATCCCGATCTTCCTATCAAATCTATCCACGATATCCGATGTAGCTGGGATTTCTCAAAGGTGAAAGTAGCGCTGATCGCGTCACTGGCGGGAAAGCATGAAGGCTGGCCGAGTGCTATCCAGACCGGGCACACGGGCTTGATGAAAGCGCTACGCGACCTTGGGTTGCGAGCCCCGAAAGACAAGGAGATTGTCCTAGAGTGTCAAGTGAGTAAGAACTCAGCTGTGAAGCGCTGTCTTTCTGACTGGCGACGATAGGGATCAAGTATCGGGGCGTACACGACGCAATGGATGAATGAGTTTCATTGCTCAGCGCGAGGTGATTCTGCGGAAGAGTGGCTCGACCAGTCGAAAACCAAGCGCGCGAAGCTTCCATGGCCGCCTGTCAAGATCTTGTTCCCGAGCTTGCAGACTGTTCGGCAGAGTGTCTTGGGCGAGAATGTACGCTTTTTCTGCCGGCAGCGTTCTGCAAATTTTGATTGACGAGGCTGCGCAGGGAGGGGGAACGATGTTTTGCCGAAGGAATCAGTGGGATGCCACCAAGTTCCCTCGGGAGCTGTTCCACGACTCCAGAAGTAAGCGCGGCGGCGTGCTCATGCATACAAAGGTGCACATAGGCCAAGGCGCTGCTATGCGAGTGCTGATATCTTGCTAGATGATCATCGGCACGTTCCGCAACCGGAACACAATATTCGGCGGTAAGCAACGCCCACTGGACGTCGACTCCGGCAGCGAGACCGAGGATAGCGATATCGTCGAAGTTGACCCGTCGGATGCCAAGAAAGACTACGCTGGATGGGCGTATGTCGGCTCGCACAATTTCACGCCGTCTGCATGGGGTACATTATCGGGATCCTCGTTCAACCCTATACTGAACGTACGTTCCGGCTGAGTGGATAAGCGGTAGTTTACTTACAGAGCGATTTGTGCAGATCACGAACTACGAACTGGGCATACTGATGCCGCTCAAGACGGACAAGGACGTAGACCGTATTGCGGCCTGGGAGCGCCCGCCTAGGAAGTATGACTTGAAGAAGGATCTGCCTTGGGTGAGTCGTCTCAGCCGGCGAAATGCTAGACGGACGTACTTGATCTGAAATTGCTTTCGTAGATGCAAGAGGAGTCAACTGTTCTGAAGGGGCATCGATAGAGACCCTCCGGCGTCTAGCACATACTATTGATGCTGTCTTGAATCGTCGATGGCATTGCATCGTTTAGATCTCCGCACTGAGCCCTTGAGGAATGCCCATTTCAGATGACTATGACGAGGTAGGGATTCTCATTGCTGTTCCAAAACGCAGTCTGGCCGAGGAAGGTCAAGGTCGGGAAATCTTAATCAGGTACTGTTCGTCTCTTACTGTTCGTCTCTATGCGCATGGCGTACCGCTTGGGTCCATAAGTGGCCCAAGTCCTCAAAAGCCTGTACGATATCGTCGGGTTCGATCCGTGCGGCATCAACCTCACACGTCCCTGCGTCTCCGGCTTCGCGTCCAAATTAGACGAGGACGTCTTCGCTGTGGAGGTCAAAAAGTCTCAGCTCAACATGCCAGTGAATGTCACCGAGAGTGTTAAGGTGGACCTGGAAGCGCAGGGCGTCGTCAACGAGACGATGGTGAAAGTCGACACGGGTCGAAGGCGGATTACTCCACTTGCTCAGGCAACATTATCAGAGTGCGTGTCTCCCCTGTGTTTCGCTCAGAGACAGGGTGAGAGATGCATTTCACTCAGTGCACGGACGCGAAACCCTACCCGTCGGAGAAAGAGTTCCTGACCAACGCCGAGATCGCGGGGTACGTGCTCGAGTCGATGAAAACCTACCGTGGTCGGATGGACGACCAGTTCTTTCCGTGGTCGTTCTGCCATCTCTGGGCCTACCGAGAGATCAACCGACTATACCACCCTTATGATCTATCATGGTTCGGCATCCACTGGCGGTGAGTCTTGTCGACGGTGACTCTGGTTCTGATCAGCCTGAGGCCTGATTTCCCCTCCGAAGATCCTTTCCATAGGCTTCTGCACCTTGGGGCGAAGGACAATGTTCGTCTCGTCATAGTGAACCGTCGCGACTACACCAGATTTTTCAAATACTCTGATTCGGAGCTGGCAGGTCTGAATGTTGGACGCAAAGAGTTCATGGAACGCGTCGGTATAGAAGTCGGCAATTTTCTCGTGTAGTTCCAGGAGTCGCACGAGATTCCGCCCATCAGCCCGGACGGCAAGTCCGGCGGTTTTGCGGTTATGGGATGGTCGATCGGTAGTGCGACTCCCCCTGCTCTACTCGGGCACCCGGATGCAGTACCCAAAGACCTGTATGCGAAACTGGAACCTTATTACAGATTGCTTATATCTTACGGTGCGCCAGCTACACTTCATCTATAGGACGCCCAAACGAGTATATTGCGCTCATCAGATCACCCGCACCTCACCTTCGGCTATGACCAGCCACTAGAGGGATACGACCCATGGACGGACCCGGACTACCCGACCCCAATCGAGCTCTTCGACAACTCCCGTTATTGGTGCTCAGGCTACGACGAGCACCCTGGTCGTTCCTTGCCAGCGATACTTTACATATCCGTAGCGCAGTCTGCTTTTCGCACCACTCACCTCAAGGAAAACGCTCGATGATCCGGCGCGGGTAAAAACGCCATAGTATAAACGGCACATCATCTATATGATCATTAGGATCCAGGAGCCTGAGCACGGCTATCTGTGGCATGCGTCTGAATAGCGCCAAACAAGTGTTGGTTCAGAATTGGTTCAGACCATACACTTGGTCCTAACCAACGGCGAGCGCAGTGGACGCATGTGCGTCCGCCATCCATTTTTGCTCTCTTCTCGCGACAGGTCCTATTGGCTTCTCGAGACCTTTTCTCTATAAAGCCCGAAGTACGCCATGAACGCCAAGAGAGCACGCCATGTTGAGTCTCGCGCTGTTGCTCGCGTCGGTGTATCTTGCACTTGCAACTGCAACGAACCCGATATCAACACCATACGGCGTCTACAACTCGTCTACGACGCCCTCGAGCTTCCCATGGAACACTTACAACTACTGTAACGCGCCTCATGTCAACGCAGAGCACTACAGCAAGCCCAGTGTCGAGGGAGCGGAGATGGTGTATATGAATGTCATGTTCCGGCACCACAAAGTAAGCACCACTCCGTTCATAAAGAGAAGGTGGTATTGAAGCGCGCAGCGTACCCCGGATAACGTGTACCCGAACGAGAACGGGCTGAACCCGGCGGCGGGGTGGAACTGCTCGAACTTCATCCAGTTCAACTATGGTGGCGGCACCGCGCACGTCAACCACCAGGTCGTGATCCCGCCATCGCACCCCTTCCTCAGCCAGATCTGGAACGGAACATGCGACCAAGGGACCCTGACGCAGGAGGGCCTGGAGGACGCCATCAAGCACGGGCAGGTCAGTGCGGCTCCTCGGATACCTTCGGACGATGCTAAACGTGACGTCGCAAGGACTTCTGGAGCGTCTACCACGACGCAGTCGGCTTCCTGCCCACAGTCAATCCCAAAGACCTGTACGTCCGCACCTCCGTCTCCGACCGTACCTACCAAGTCTCCGGCGGTCTCCTCTACGGCATGGACCCAGCCTACGCGGGCGACGCCTTTACCGTGTACACCCAGCCAACCAACGTGAGCCCATCGCCGGATCAGTTCCTTCTGCTTTGTCCTCACGCAGTGTAGATCGACTCTCTAGTCCCAGATTACGACTGCCCCCTCGCCGATAACCTGCGCGACGCGTACCAATCCGTCCCCGCATGGATCGACCACCTCTCCGCCAACGCAGCGCTCCAAACCCGCCTGGGCGAAATCACCGGCACGAGCAACCTCAGCGCCTGGACGTCTTGGTGTACGCGGATTTATGCACTTGATGTAGGATCAGCTAACGAGGCGCAGATGATCATTACTTCGACACGTTCACCTCCAGGACGTGTGCCAGCCACCCGTTGCCGTGCAACGCGACCACGGGAGCGTGCGTATCTGAAGAGGACGCGGCCGCAGTTTTCGCAATCGGTGACTTTGAATACAAGTACTTTTGCTTTATTGGATTTGCTGCACCTTTATCTCACTCGCTCACTTTACCAGCTACATCTGGAACTCTGCACAAAACGCCTCTACGTACACCGCCCTCACCTTCGGTAAGCTCCTCACTGGCTACATGGCGAGGCGCACAGTCTCACAAAATCCCAACCAGGCGTGATGTTCTCCGAACTCGCGGCCAATTTCCGGTCCTTCGAAGATGGCACCGAATCCTACAAAGCCCGCCTCTACGTCGGGCACGACGGCTCGATGATTCGGCTCGCCTCAGGCCTCGGGTTAGGCAAGATAGCACCACTCAGATGGCCCGCGCTAGGCTCTGAGATGGTCATGGAGGTACGTGTCAGCAGTAGTCAAGCATCGACACCGCCCTGACTGTACTCTAGGTCTGGAAAGCAGACGAACAGAATTTCGTCAGAGTCATGCACGAAGGCTCGTCCGTGGAAACCCTCTCGTGGGTGCCGCTGAGCGAGTTCATCACCCTCCTCGAGTCGCAGGTCCCTCCGGACCTCTACAACACATGCATGAACGTCTAGCGCGACACTGTATTTGGGATGCTACTACATGTGATGCGAATCGACTGGTTTCGCGAGCGTCATCTTGACCTTGCCCCGCTGCGTATTCTTGTCTTTCTCGATCTCAATGTTCACAGTCACCTTGTCGAACACGGCGATCGTCACGTCCTCCTTCCCCGTCAAATCTGCGGGAATCGTGACCGTGTAATTGTCCGCGTCGAACTTGATCTCGCGTTTGAACATTACCAGCCCTTCGATGCCGAGCCTGCAACGAAAAGGGCGCGTTCAGCACGACCACCATAACTCTAGGTAAGACGACGCACTTGGAGACAAAGACATTAAGGCCGTTCCTGAACGTCCGAATAACGAACGCCTCCTCCCGGACAATACCCTGCTCCCTCTCTCCCCTCGCCTTGAGCGCAAGACCAACGTAGAACTCCACACTAGCCCGGCTGGCCATCTGGGCCATCCGATGCCGCCGATTCACAACATTCAGAACACGCTCGACATGGCTCTTCGAATGTAGACTGGGATGCAGAGGCGCATACGCTATCGCAGCTGCGAGCTGTCTGTGTGCAAGTACATCTGTAAAATGTTACGCGAGCAAGTTAGCACTGGTGAGGACAAGTATAGGAATAGGATGACATACCAGCATACCGCCGAATGGGACTGGTAAAGTGCGTGTAGATGGGGCTTGCGAGGCCGTAATGACCAAACGTATCCCTCGCTACACTTCCCGAACAAAAGTACTCTGCGGAAAGCATACACCTTGTCGCCATAATCCGAACAAGCGTATTAAACGCAGGCTCCTCGGGATCCTATGTCAACCGTCAAGATAGGAGATAACAGCCGACAAAACACGGCACTCACAAAACACTTATCCAACGAAGCAGCCAGCGCCCCCGAACTGCTCACATCCAGCTCCATCCCCTTCCTCTTCCTCAAAATATCCTGTAACTTCTCAAAATTCGTCCTCGGCGGCGGCAAGTGGCGCCTCAGCACCGCCGTCTGCGGGAACGTCTCCTGAATCTTGCTCGCCACGCTAATATTCGCCAACAACATGAACTCCTCCACAAGACTATTCGTCTCCTTGAGCTCCTTCTGCTCCACGTCGATCGGGTCCGACGACTCCGCGCTGTCCAGGTGGATTTTGACTTCCGGCGACGCGAGGTTCAGCGCGCCGGCTGCCATACGCCCGGCTTTGAGCTTGATGGCGAGGCTGTTGAGGAGGCGGATGCTCTCCGTGATCTCGTCTTTCATATTGCTGACAACGAACTCAGTAACAAGGCAAGTCAATCTTGGAGGACTCACGGATCGTCCTTGCGCACCTGCGCCTCCTCATACGTGAACGCCGCCTTACTCGCAATAACGCTCTTCGCAAACCTCACACCCACAATCTCCGCCTCCGGAGACAACTCCTACACAGCCGTCAACGATGCTCCACCTAACACCCAACACCAAACCAAAACCAAAGCACGTACCCAAATAACCGAAAACGCCAGGCGCTCCACATACGGCCTCAAGCTACACAAATTCGTCCCCAGCAGTGCAGGCAACATATCAACCCTCTTATCCACCAGATACACGGTCGTCCCTCTCGCCGCGGCCTCGCTATCCATCGCATTGTCGGGCATCACAAAATGCGACACGTCCGCAATATCTGCCGCGCCTTCCTCAGCCTAAAAGTCGCGCCAAGTAAGAGGGTACTCACGCACGCCAGCCTCGATATTCCCATTACTCAATCTCTTCGCGTGCAGCGCATCGTCAATATCCTGGCACCCTACACCCACCCACTCATCAGCTCCCGCCCATCCACCAACACCACATCAACACTCACCCGGCGGATCGATACTACAAATCCACAGCCCCCTCAGGTCCTCTCTCCCCCTCCACTCCGGGCTCGCCTCGCTCTTCGGCGGAACAACCCATCCTTCTCCCTCGCTCGGCAAGCACCCCAACACCGCGCCTCCGAATGGGCGATACGGCACCTCGTACTCCAACAACAAACTCTCCTGCTCCGCCTCCTTGCTCTCCGTCCGCCCCAGCGCACGCACGAAGTGGCCCTCTGGATACCTAGCAGCGCGTCAGCGGTGTCGTACAGGGCATGGATAGATATATATGAGGCATGGGGAGAAGGAGAGCGACTACAGAAGAGCAAATCCACACACCTACTTGTCACAGGCCACGAATCGATAGTGACCAATATCTTCTGCCCCAGCAACTGCGGCGCCTGTCTCGTCCGCAGCCGTATCCGCGGCAGCAAACGCGACACGGGCGTCGCGAACACGGTCTGCTGCGACAGCGACGTCGCAGACACGTTCGAGAGCGACGTGCTGTCGATGTGGCAGACGTAGCTGCATAACTCAAAATGAGATCATGGGTATACGGAAGAGGGAGACAGACGTACGCCCGCCAATTCCGCTTCACGATCCCCACAACCCGCCCCGTGGGCTGCTTCTCCCCCTTCTCCCCCACCTCCACCGCCTTCCTCTCCTCAGCGCGCACCTCCCCCTCCCCGCCCTCGCCTTCCTCGTCCGTATCCTCTGCGTCGTCGTTCTTGAGCGTTGCTGTACACGCGAACAAACGTCAGTACTTTCCACACTAGAACGCAATCCCGAAACCGAAGGCGGACGGGGATAAAGGCAATAGAAGAGCGCGAGGAAGGAATCAAACAACACGAAGAAAGAAAAAAAAAACAAAAAGCGCGAGTATAGACGCCACCCACCCTCCTGATCCACAACCTCGTCCCCCGGCGCCTTCCACTCCGCCTCCGGAAACACCTCCACCGCCACCACGTCCCCATTTACAGCCCTATTCATATTCGCGCGGCCGACCAGGAGTATGGGTTTATTGAAGGCGGGGACACTTACGCTTCCCTGTGCGAGTAATCAGAACGCAAGGGGAAAGAGGCGAGGAGGAACTGGATGAAGGACAAGACACACCTCAAGATAGTTATACGGATTCGCGTTGAAATGGCCCTGGTACAGTTCGCCCGCCTTTACCCCCGCAAGCACCGTCGCCGTGGGTAAGTACTACACGCAACTCGTCTTAGCTTCACCCCAAGTAATCGAGAACGTACGCACATCCTCATATAGAGCACTCCTCGCCGCTACCGCCCTCGTAGGCTCGATCCCCTCGCCGTCGTCCCCGCCAGCCAAGAGGTCAAGGAGCTGCGCCGAGTCCTTCGTGCCCTCGACATACTTCCTCACTGCAATCCCCCACCCCAACCGTCAGTCTCGCTTCGCTTCATACTTCGTATTAGGCACGCACCTGAAGACACAGTAATCCCCTCCGCCTGCGCCTTGCGTCTGTTCGCCGCGTCGTCTGTCAGCAGTACTACTCTGGCGGATGTGGCGGGCAGGTGGGACTGGTACCACGCGGCGGCGCGCCGGATGCTGCGGTCGTTCCGGTCGTTCGGGGTTTCGTTGTCTTCTCTGATTATGGCGGTCTCACTAGGATCAAAAGTAGTTTTATGAGCACGAAAATATATACCATGTCAGGGAGGAGATTTGAGCGAAAGAGATGTGAGATGCCAGATACGGGTGAAAGGGATATATATCCAAGCTAGACATGAAGCGAGGCGACAGGACACGAAATCGACGCCATTCGATGTTGGGTACGATTTCGCGGGCTTGGGGCGGCAATGAGATGCCAATGTGGCTGATGACCACATCCAGGTGGAGGCTGATTGGAAGCTGCACCGAGGCACTGAGCACAAAGTGTGACTAGAAACGCATCGTTCCTGCTGCCGGACGAAACTCAGGCTACGCGAGACACGACGCACCACAAGAGGGGAGGCGGACGGGACAAAAAACTTTCCCGAGCCTTGGAGGGTTGAAGGGAGAGGAAGGAAAAGAGAACTGGCAGGACTATGAGGGGGACGATTCTGGCACCACGCTACAAGCGTAGTTGCCATGAGCCAGCGGGCGCGAGACCAAGGTGGCCTGCACCTAGCTTGGCGGTACACGGCTCAAGCCACCCGTGCCTCGCGTTGGTCCATCAGGCAATATGTATGTGGGGAGCAGGCAAGTCAGAGGGAGAAGAAAGGACTGACCGCCTCCACTCGTTATAAAACACCCAGACGCGCTTGTCGTCGCTCTTCGTGAGGGCTTTGAGGCGGTTGTAGAGAGGGAGGGAGCGGTGGCGGACTTCTTCGAGGACGGTCTGGAGGAGGATGAGGGGCGGGGAGAGGAGTGGGGATTCAAGGAGGTCCATCTGGGGTGGAGTGAGTACATGGGGGCCAGAAAGGACGGGCGAGGGAAGGGGGGAGGAGGCTGGGGACTGGGGACTAGGCGAGGACGCGGAGTAGCAGTCAGACGTGTATTGCCCATCTGCCGCTCATTGGTGCACTATCCCCGCAGCAATCCCAAACGCTCGGTGCCGGACGCCTCATCGTTGAACCGTCCGTTCACATCCACCAAACCTTCAAGTCTGTGAAAGCTTGTCGGCTCCGCGACGACCTGGCCCTCCCTCGCAGCCCTCACCCGGCCTTCCCTGTTCGCACCACGCAAAGGCCCTGCCTCCTCGCTGACAAACCGTACTCACCTGCGACAAGAATACATTCGTGTCCGGGAGCACGAAATGGCCACTCGGGTACGCCGTATGGCCTGCCTCGCCCGCTGGAGGGAGAACATCCGCGCCTTGTCCTTGACAGGCTTGGCAGCCCTGTATGCCGCATCCGACGTCGTCGCGGAGGTAGCGCTCCCTTAGAACTGAGGCATAGTTGAAAGGTGTGGTTCAGAAAGTGGGAGGTGTGCGCACCCTTGATAACCTTGCCCCTCGCGGTCTTCTTGAAGAACTTGCGCTGGGTGACGACCGCATCCGTCTGAGGCCGCTTTTTGATCGTGATGTCGACCATCGTCTTGCTTCGAGTGAACGGAGTGTGTCCGAGAGCACAGTCGATTTGCTTCCGTCAGACTGATTACTTGAGATCTTTTTGACTGCCGGAGGACCCCGGAATCTAGTTACCGAAGGGGTGGGTCGTACTTAGTCAAACGCTGGAACCGGGTGGCAAAGTCTCCAGACTACAGGAACATACCGTCTATATATTGATTATGAGCGGAAGAGCGGTGATCGCCGATGTAAATTCGGGTAAGAGATTACTTGAAGTTCCTGAGTCGAGGGCTCTCGTGGCGAGGGAGCATATTCAAAGAACACGCGACAGAGAGGTAGGAAAGGGGAGGGGGAAGAGGGAAAGAGGGACGACGGAAAGATACATGCGGAGGACTCTATATATATGTTTTATAACCTAGACGAGATACAACTGTGACGTACATTTGGTCGACCATCGGACGGAGAAGGAAGGAAAACAGAAGCTTGCAAGCAAAGTGGCGTGTAACACGGCGATAGAAAAGGCTACTGCGACGCCATATTGGGATAACAGCTGGGAGTGCCGTGGGAGTGCCGCGGGAGGACAATTACTGCTATGTGATTGGTGTTCCTAACGCGCCGGCGTTCGATAATATAGTTATCCAGCCTCCGGGGTCCTCCTGCAGTAAAAATAAATACAAAATTATCTCTAGTAATCAGTCTGACGGAAGCAAAGCGACTGCAGTGTCGACATTATGATCAGAAAGCGGCCTGAGATGGAGGGAGACAAAGCTGACGCGTCCTTCCGTGATTAAAAACCAGAGTGAGCAAAGCTTGCTTGGTATTAGGAGCCAAACTATGCCTGCGAGAGTCAAAAACTAAATGACATAGTTGTATAGTTTTGGTGGGAATTTGACAGGACGGTACCCAAATATGGCTTTATTCTATCCTCTTCCATTCTGTCTTCACGCGCCACTTCACTGCTTCTTTCTTACTTTCCTTCTGTGTCCAATGGTCATCGACATGTACGTCACTGCTTCATCTAGTTCACGCTTATAAGAGCTGAAGTATCTCTTGTTTGCTTCCAACCCATTCCATTTCCCCCCTCCGCTCCTCTCCCTCTGCGGCAAAGCGTCCTTTGACTGCTGCCTCGCTCGGTGGCCGGCTTCAGCCTGCAGCCACTCCCGACTTCTCGTGCTAACCTCTTGTACCACTGGATCCGACATTGCCTCTACTACATATCTCTAGTTTGAGGAGTATCATGTGAGTACCAATCTTCTTCAACTCATCCTCAAAGAATGGAACCCTCAGATTGTAAGCGGTGCACGAATAGTCTGGGGTCTCATGCTACTTCTGGAAAGCAAGTGATTACATGAATTCGCTGATATCTCTTGCGGTCAAACGTTCGCAGTTATCACTGGTTCCGACGCTACGTCCAGATGTAGACGCCATATCTCGCCTGTCTATATGTTTGTCCTCCGGATATGAACAACTAACCCACGAAGTCCCCAGCGAAGCTTGACCACGTCTCGCCTACCGTACCTGCTCTGATAGGCGAGCACATCCCTTTGGCCTACTCGAGGTATTGTGGGTCCTACACGTGTATATAAGCTTATTCAACTCTAACTATATTTAGCAGCGAAATAATTAAATCAAGGGAAAACACATTCCTCCGTTACGGGAACGGCGTCTCCCCGCCGGACGTTCCAGACTGAGTGCAGCCGTAAATACACGCCAATTTGACCTCTGCCCACCGTCCCCTGCAACGACAAAGAAGAACCGGATGCTGGGTATATAGCACGTCGCGACTGCCCTCCTGACCCCCCGATCGTCGACACCCACACCGACCGCGCCGCCTCCCAGGCCCGCCTCCGCCATGGCCGCCAGGACCGTCTTCAACCCCAAGATCCTCGACGCCTCCGTCCGCGACGTCACAGCCCTCCTCTCCGATGACCAAAAAGCCGACGTTCTGTTATACGCGATGCAGCACCTCCAGGCCAGGTAAGCTTCTGGTTTCTGGTTCGCGGGCCCAACCGTGGTCCGGCGTCTCGTCTCACCTGGGCCTCCCAGCTCTAGAACCACAATCGAGAACGCCGTCTCGTCCGTCCTCCAGATCACGGACCTGTCCCCGCATAACGCCGCCGCCGCCCGTCTCCTACGTGCCAAGGCCAGGCTCGCCGCCGGCAGGCGCGTCGGCGCTCACGAAGGTCTCGTGTGTGCTTGCTCTTCCTCCTCCCCCTCAACCGCTGACGACCATGGCGACCATGTCCTTCCCCGTCCATGCGCACTCGCACCCGCATTTGCGGTCATTAGATCTTGAAGCTGTGCTGAGGCTCGAGCCGGAGCACCCAGAAGCGAGCACGATGCTCAGCAGGCGCATCGTCGCCGTCGCTGACAAGGTACGCTGCGCCGCCGCCGCCGCCGCCACTCTCGCTCATTTCCGGCTCCCCAGCAATCCCCGGCTCTCCCGCGCACTTACCCGATGTTCTCGGTCGAAATCTGGCGTGAAATCGCCCTTTTCCTCCCACGGCACGACCTCAAGACCCTCCTCCTCGTCCCGCACATCGTCTCGCGCGTCGCCTCGCAACTCTTGTTTCAAAAGATCGATCTGCACTTTGTGGTGTGGGAAGACGACGAGGACGAGTCGCAGCCTGAAGTACGGCTGGATCAGCAGCTCGACAAGTGGCATGCGCAGCGGTCCGCGGACATTCTGACGAGGATCATCGTGGATCCGGGGTTTGCGGCGCTGGTGAAGACGTTGAGGATTTTTGCGCCGAGGTTGAGCGTGCAGCAGAGCATGGCGTTCCAGACGGGTAGGGATTCTCTTGTGAGCTTCGTGTGGCGTCGATTGAGTAGCGGGTGCAGGCATGTTGGCGAATGCGCTGCCGAAGATGATCAACCTCTCGAATTTCCACTGCACGATGAATCCACAAGGGCTCAACTCGGTCCTGCGCGTCATCGAGTCTGCACGCTCCAAAATCGAAGGGCTGTCGCTAAAGTACGCACGCGCCCTGCCAGCGTCTTTCTAGCATTTGCTTATACCGCATCTTGCCAGACCCACGAACCGATCCTGCCCGATCTCCCTGCCCAACCTTAAATCCCTCCGCAAACTCGCCGTCTACGACCTCGACGAAAACGCGTCCCAGACCTTCTCCTTCATCGCGCACAACCAAGGCACCATCCGCGAGCTCTCCCTCAAAGGCCTCTTCTCGACGCTCTCCACCGAGGCCCTCGCCGTGCGCCACCTCACCCAGCTCGACTTTTCCGGGACCATCCGCGCGGACCGTCAAGTCTTCGCCGAAATCCTCGCCAACGGACGACAACTCGAGACCCTGCGCATCAGCTGCATCCTCAACTGCGGCCCGAGCGCCCAGTTCCGGGCGCACCGCACGGCACTGCCATACCTCAAGCACTTCGCCTTCACGATCATGAACATCTCCGCGTCCGTGGCCGACGCGGACCTGTTCCCCGCCATCTCCGAGTTCCTGCGGCACCGCCCGCACCTGCAGACGCTGCACCTCAAGGCGCCGTTCAAGTCGATGCAGAACCGCCTCGGGTACGACGCGGCGGTGTGGGGCGTCCTGCCCAGCCTAGCCGCGCTGCGGAACCTGCACATCACGATCCCGGGGGACGTCGCGCCGGGGCTGGCGACGTGGCTCGTGCCCAGGACGGTGCGGGCACTGAGCCTCGACGGGGAGCTGCCCGAGCTGGCGGAGATGCCGAGTTTCATATCCGTAAGCCCCTGCTTCAACCTGTCCCCCGTCCCGACTAACTCTTGATTCTTGCGTGCAGCAACTCCGCCCTGGGGTACCTCCTTCCATCCGGCTCATCGCCTTTCCGCAATACGCAGTCCCCGACGTTGCGCTCCTCGTCGAGCTCGGGTTCCCGATGGTGCGCGTCGTCCGGCTCGGGGACGACTACTGGACCGTCGTGCGCCACTCGGACGGCAAGGTGCGTGAGCTCGAGAAGTGGCCCAGCAGGCGCGCGCGGTATAGCGCACATGAGTGGCTGGAGTGGTTGGGGTGCGAGGACGCGATGTGGCCCGAGATTATTGATTTCTTTTAGGGATCTTTGGGATGATTGCGGATATAGTTCCGAGGACTTGTATAGTAGGTAGAATTATGATTTAATGCTTTCGTTCTTCGGCCCTAGGATGCAGGCCCAGGATCTTATGCTCTTCGCCTCGTTTGCACGCGTTCATGTTGCCAGCTGCCCGTTAACTTCTCCACGCGGATGGGCGTTTCAGAGAGGCTTTCATAGCTGTCCCGCCCGCGCATGCGTTAGCCCACTGCGCGTCGTCCTGGAATGCCCAAACTCTTCGCCCTGTGGAAATTTTTGGAGCATACTGTTACGAAGCACTTAACAACCGGCACGTACTCTTTTTCATTTTCTCATCTTTATTGTTTCCTCGTTACTATGGACACGTGTCTCGTAGGATACGCTCTCATGCTCGTTGTTACTTAACTACTGCGCATTCTTAGGTCGGTAGGGACTGGTAACTAGCTTACGCGTCTCGGCACTGGACACTAGTATATATACTACCTGTACAGTAGCATGTACCCTAGCTTAACCTCCTCTTGGTTAAACAACTAGATTCCCCTCGAACCGACGACTACCCTTGATCACTAAAGGTCTGGGTGAACTGAGCCTTAGATCTCTTGCCATATTAGCGAGATCTATTCGACCTATTGATCCTTGGGGAGTCTTTTCCTAACATTAGGTTAAGCTCTCTATATCGACATTGCCGACTTCTCAAGTCTAGGCATCGACTGTCTAGCGTCTTACTCGACCTCCGATTGGTGTGCTAGTCATACCCGAACAACATGGGAACCCAGGCACAGAACACTCCTGCCCTAAACCCATCAGTGAATGCTCCTGCTATACAAGCACCTCGACCGAATGAATTGAAGCTTTTTACTCCCAAAGACTATGAAGGAAAGAGAGAGGAGCTTAGGGGATTCCTACTCCAGATCACGCTTTACCTCAAAGTGAACCAAGAAATCTACAACACCGATGACAAGCGAATCCTTTTCGTGCTGTCGCACTTGAAAGGAGGAACCGCAGGAGCATGGGCAGAAACATACATCAATGCCCATATCCAGAATAACGACATCACCTTCGGAACATACAACGAATTCATCACCGAATTCCAAACCGCGTTCCAAGAAGTGAACACTGTGGGAGAAGCCTTAAACAAGCTTCAAACCCTGAAGCAGTCGGGCAAAACTGCCGATGAATTCATAGCTGAATTCAAGATTCATGCTTTGCACAGTGGCATCACCCAAGATGCGCTGTTGATCAACTATTTCCAAGAAGGCTTAACCAACAGATTGGTCAGCAGGATCTATGGCATGGAAATGTTGCCTACAACTATTGAAGGCTGGTATGCTGCGGTATCCAGATATGATCTGAACTACCGTCGGTTGAAAGCGCATCAATTGCGCAGCCAAGGAAAGCAACCCGCTAAAGCCGTGCCCAAGTATTTCAAGAAGGAACGTGATCCTGACGCTATGGACGTTGATCGTCTGAGCAAAATAGATCGCAAGAAGTACATGGCTGAAGGTAAATGCTTTCAATGTGGACAGAAAGGCCACCGCGCTAATACGCCCTACGTGTCTCTGAGCGCCGAAAACACATTTTCAGACCATTTACGCAGATTTCCACGCTCTGTGCGATAGTGAGCGTATCCGCGGCGTCGCGCTACGAGCGATATTCAAGTTTCTATGGATTTTTCCATTATTTCCTGGCTTTTCCAGAGCTCCGACTTCGCCCGACAACCTCTCCGAATCATTCCACAGGCTGTCGCTGACCTCTCGAGATGCAGCGCTGCAGCGGCGCTGCGTCGGCGTCGCTGTCGGCGTCGGCGGCACGTCGTAGCGGTGCGGTGCAGCGACGCAGCGACGCTTCGGCAATGGCCGGCAGACTTGTTCTAGGTCGTCTCAGTCAGTTCGAGTCATTTCCGAGAGTGTGCGTGCCTTGCCGGCACCGTCTGTCGTCCGGCCGCTCATCGGCATCGCTTTTGATGCGACGAGCGCACATTCCCACGCTTGCATCGGCCAGCGGCTGCCTCTGCATATGGACGCTGCAGCTCCTGGAGCTTGTTCCGAGGTTCGGGTTTTGGTCTAGCCTTTCTTATTGTTTTGCATATAGTTATTGTTCTTATTGTTTAGCACAGGGACCTCGGATATTTGGTTTAGGCAGGTAGACTACTAGAGTAGCACCTCCTGTACTCATAATGGAGGTTTCCGAGGCTACCAGAGTCCCCCCAGAGCTTGTATCTCGTCCTCCCTGCGCAATCCAGTGTTCCCCTCTCTTTCCTGTGTCTCTGTCTGAGTTTCCTGCGTCGCCGTCGCTAATCCCGCTCTTCGTCGCTAATCGTCGCTAAAG
This sequence comes from Heliocybe sulcata, assembly GCA_004369045.1. Taxonomy (NCBI): domain Eukaryota; kingdom Fungi; phylum Basidiomycota; class Agaricomycetes; order Gloeophyllales; family Gloeophyllaceae; genus Heliocybe; species Heliocybe sulcata. The sequence continues at coordinate 12,096 of ML213520.1, read as the reverse complement.
TCGTTGCTTGTTGCTAAACGGCCGACAAGTGTCATTCACTATCCCGCGCTTCACGAAATCTTCGCTGCTCTACGCTCCGAGTCGTCCCTAGCTATTGCCAACTATTGGGCGCTGTCGCTACACCCGCCGCTGTCGCTTTGTCATATTTTCCCATGCGTCGCTGTTTCGCTCATTGTGCGCTTTCCGTCCGTTTCTTTCAGAGCTTTTGCTGTCTGTGTTTTGCCAGACACCAGAGGTGTTTTTCCTTTGTTCTATTTTTAAAGTCTACATCTATTTTTAGCGTTCAGCGCCTTTTCGCTTCTATAGTGCCCTATGTCGCTTCTGGTCGCTTTCGCCGCTTGTTCTATTTTTAGCGCTTTGCTACGTCGCTCTTGTGGCTTGTGGTCTCGGTCCTATATTTCCCATTGACTCCCTCCAAGCTACTTTCATACCCTTTGATTCCCGGGGCCTCGCAGCCGTGGCAGCACCAAGGGATTGGTGCTGGTGTGTGGTTGTTGTTGTTTGTTTAGGTCTTCCTCTTTCCGGGTTTCATTGTGTGTTCGTGTTCATCAGCGCCTCGGACCATAAGAAGGACAACCAGAAGTTCAAGTCTAGGAAAGTCACTGATAATGAAGACGACACTGCCCAAGCCAGTATCAAGGCAGTAGAAGAAGAAGACGAACCAGTCAGAGTCCACAAAGCTCCAATCCATAATCCGGGACGAGAGTCCAAGGCGACCTTTGACCGGGTTAAAGCATTCAAAGAACTCCTAGACCAGATGACGGAGGACGAATGTGTGGAAGCATTCGGGGAAATGGAGGATTTTGCCTGAGGCAGGTCAAGTCAATGCTGAGTCTGCTGCTTCTACTACAATTGATTGCAATACGGGGAACCCTGAATGATGATGAACGATCATTACATATCCCAGTTCAAATTGGTTGTGGAGACATTGACACACAAGCACTACTGGATACGGGATGCATGGGGAAAGTCATGAGCAAAGAATTTGCTAACAGAGTGAATTTGACCCTGCATCGACTATCAAAACCCATCATCGCAAGAACAGCTGATGGAATGGTGGTAAAAGGAGGACTTATCTGACACTTTGTCCTCGCCAAGATGAAGCTGGGAGGCAAATGTGAGATTTTTATAAGCTAGTTGCGCGCATTTGACTTGAACGTGAGATTTGACGGTAGAACGGGGGGTGTTCGTTGCAAATGTGATGGCATTCTCGTAGATACAACAGTACCTATATACAATGTCCGAGAGTCATTATCTATGTGCACGACCGTTGTGCGACAGCACGTACCTCAATACTATGGAAACAATGAAAGATAAGCGGAATTTGATATAAACGGTATAAAGTGCGCTGGTTGCGCGCACGCATTTCATGCAAGCTCAAAATAAAAAGAAATATATATTCTAAAATTCCAACACTTCCCCGTGAGCGAAGCATGAACAGCAAACAAAAGGAAGGAAAAAGAAGCATTGTCCATACCAAAAGACTTCCCCGTAAGCTTAAAAGCATCCATCGTCTTCGTCATCGGATTCTTCAGCAATGAGTGCCGCCACCTCGGGGGTGGGAGCTACAGTGCGAGGTGCAGACAGGGGCTCCGGGCAGTTGGCCTGGAAGTGGCCCTTGACGCCACAGCAGAAGCAGGTAATATGAGCGAGACCGCGATGCACAGGTTGCGCAGCAGGCACGACGATTATAGCCTCATCGCTCGAGACTCGAGAGCGCGTGGCGGCGCGTACAGCGCGGGTGCCAGTGGCGCCGTGAGCAACTTGACATGATTCTTCATTAAGGAGGCGGCCGATAACGAGATCAATAGTAAAGATGTCGGCGGGGGTAGAATCGAGTGCGATGACAAGATTTTCATAGGATGGTGGGAGACCCATAGTGAGGATGAGTATGAGGTCCTCATCGTCGACGGCGACATCACTCATGGTGAGGTGGAAAGCAATCACATGTACCTTGGCAATCCAGGAAGACATGGCCTGTTCCTTCTTCATCCTCATAGACATAAACTGGCAGCACAACGAGACCCGCATAGCGAAGCCTCAAGTGCGGTGTACCCTCTCCAACTCTGCCCAGACATCCGCAGCAACAGTGCTTGTCATATGAACTAGATGGACCCAAGCATTGCGGCACGCCAAGGCTGCACGGGATCCTCCTGATGTTTCGTCTCACGACCTTAGACACCGAGCCCTCTCTGCTCATGATGAGCGTCAACCGCCAGAAATGCTGTTTAGTATTCATTCGTGCGTCGTATTCGTCGCCAGGTACCTCGTCACAGCAATACTGGTCGTACGTGTATCACTTGTGTTGCGGTAATCCATAATCCAGCGGGAGACTGATACTGGCCCAATGGAAATTATCGCTGCACGTCTGCCACTATACGCGTGAATGGAGACTCTAGTTCGTATGCCATTCCAGTGCCCGGCTGACGAAGAAGAGCAAGGGACTGAGCGCGGCGAGAACCCGGAACGCAAGTTTCCCCCAGGAAGCCCAGGAAGGACTGGTGGGAGAGTGGCTGCCAGTATTGTGCATAGGTAAATGACCGAGAGTCGGTTCGCGAAGCCATTCCTTCGTGTCGCCCATACCGTCCGGTCAGCGCTGAACGGTCAATTGAGAGATACCCCGGATGCGCTCGTTGGACTATCTATGCGTGTTCGCAGGCACACATGTCGGAGAGCTTGTGTGGTGCTGATGATTAAGGGCCCACAGAACTGCGGACATAGGATGGTGCATTCAGATGTCTTCCGGAGCGCAGCACAGATGAGAGATATGTTGGATGCGGATGAGCAGTGAACGCATGATATCACGTGCAGTGTACGCATAGTATCACGTGCGGCACGGCAACCAAACTGAAGACCGTCAATTGTGATTATTGCATCCGTCCCGCAAAGTCAGCTCACAACTCACTGTTCCCTTATCCTGCAGTATCTTGCACAGTATCTTGCAGTGCTATCCCTACGTCTTCCACATCTGTCTCAACAATCGCGTACGATTCTGGGCATGAGCTGACGGTCGAATGATCACGGGGTTCCGACGGACGACCCTTCTCTCACGGCGCGGACTGAATCATGATTCAAACGAGAGCCCTATACATCTCAAGCAATGTCAGACCGCACCGTTATACTGATCACAGGCGCAGGAGGCTTCCTAGGCCGCGCGGTACGTCCCGCGCACCTCTATCCCAAAAATTCACAGCTGATCGTACGGCATCAGCTTGCGGAAGCGCTCGTGAAAGACCCATCGACGTCTCACCTTGTTCTAGTCGACATTGTCGAACCAAAGACTCCCCACGGGGTGGATGCGATTGCAATCAAGGCAGACTTGACGGACCAAAGCCAGGCTGATGGCCTCTTCCAGACGCCCTATGGCGTCCCTGATGTCGTGTACTGCCTACATGGGATCATGTCTCGAGGAGCAGAAGATAACTTCGATTTGGGTCTGAAAGTGAGTAGAGCTTCTATCCTACCAAAGCAGCCCGATAACGGCGCTACTCACTTTAGGTTAACTTTGACGCCGTCCGCGCCGTCCTGGATTCTGCTCGTAGAGCTGGCGCCAAAACCGGCCGTCCGCCAAAGTTCATCTTCACCTCATCGCTCGCCGTCTATGGCGGACCGCTGGTTAGTCGAGTCAGTATAATATCACTGGAGACATCCGATGAGCAGCCGTTAGCCTGAAGTGGTGACTCCGGACACTATCGCCACCCCTCAAGGCGCCTATGGGGCCGAGAAGCTCATGTGTGAGGTCCTCATCAACGAATATTCGAGACGCGGGTTCATCGACGGACGCATTCTCCGGCTACCCACCATCGTGGTGCGTCCCGGACCACCGGCCGCAGCCACGTCCTCTTTCCTATCAGGTACGTACCTCCCCGTTTCTCTCAAAGTTCTCATGACCTACGGTACCCTCAGCAATCATCCGCGAGCCTCTCAAAGGCGTCCGCACGACCTGTCCCATCGGCAATTCTCTCTCCTCCCCCGAGCTCGACCTAGCCGTCTGGATCGCCTCCCCCGAAACGACTATCCACAACTTCCTCCTCGCAGCGCGCATCCCGTCCTCCTCCTTCACATCACACACCCGCGTGGTCTGCCTCCCAGGTATCACAGTGACCGTTCGGGAGGAGCTCCAGGCACTCGAAGAGGTAGCAGGAAAGGAAGCCCTGGAGCTGCTGGAGTTCCAGAACGATGAAACTAATCACAGGATCGTGAGTTCCTGGCCGGCGCGGTTCGATAATTCCTACGCGCTGTCGTTGGGGTTTCAGGTCGATAAGGGTGGGATGGTGCCGATCGTTGAGCATTTCAAGAAAGCTGTGGATGCTGGGTTGGCATGATGGCACACACATATATATAGGTTAACGGAATGATACTTCTGAATTCTCGACAAATGTAAGGTAACGTGTTTATCAGTCCGGCACATAATTAGGTCGCAAGTTGTGGCCTACTCCCGGTCACGGCGTGAGGCCCCCAAGCTCAAAAGTTGAAGCCCTAACCACGGCATCGGGAGAACAGATGAGTCGTGATGCGATCTACAGAAACCGCACAATGCACCAGCACCTAAGGTAGCGAAGATTCCGCCCTAATACCGGCGCGACAACTTTGTGCATGCACCACCGGCCATACGGAAGTAGCGAGTCGAAGGCTAGCAAACTCGTGGGCTACTGCCGGTTGCTGTGGCATCAATAGAATTTATAGTAATGTTCTCTGTCCCTCGTTTCTCGGTTTTCATTGGCTCGTATCAGGAGACTGCGAAAAGACACCTCGATGACCACTCGAATTGCTTCCGACTTATCAACTACAACTACAAAACTCGGTTCGATTGATTTGACTCGTGCAGTACTACTCTGGGACCGCATTAAGGATGTAAGACAGGAGCTGACATGTAGCTCTCTGACAGCGGTCGCAATAGCCAAGGCCTCTGATAGTAACGAGGACATCGGGCGCTTGACCCCTCCGTGAAGTCCCTCGTATCATACGGCTGAACCGAAACTGTCGTGACCAAGCGCTCACTCCACGCGTGAGCAAGATATACGATGGCGCTGTATGTAACTCTGTCGCCAGCACAGCATGAAGATCTTATGTACATGGTTGTCTCTTTACGATGGACGGTCATGGAAGGCAGTCTACTCCATATCGACGAACTTCTAAATCGGCTGGTCAGCTCATCGAGATATATCGATACAAGGAGCCGGCTATATGGACCACCAACCTTTTTGGTACTCGAATCATTCTCATCGAATGTCTGGCCCGCCTCCGCATCTGCTCCATTCCAGGTGAGAACGGACGTGGTCTGGAGGGAGAGGGTTACGATTGTACTACTGACACCCGAATCGAAAATAGGACTCACAACATGCACACCCGCGCCGGCGGGCACTGTCCGTCCATGCGTCCGCTGTACATTCGAAAGCGGGTAGCTCTGCGACCCCGCACTCACATTTGCCCCACGCGACGACTCGTCAGCAATCGTGTGACGCGAAATCAGACTAGAAGGAGGTACAATTGAGCAGTGAAACAGAGTAGTAACCGGATGCTCATACGCTGTAGTCACAGATATAAGGTAGACTGGAATGCAGATGAATGACGTGAGCTCTAGGGCGCGTCGGCATACTGGATTGGACATACGTTGACCGCTAGGGAGGAGCGGAAGCATGAAGATAAACGTCGCGGGGAAGACGACGAACTAGAGAGAAGACGGGATCAGCTCAGAGAAAGAAGCCCGTCAAAGAAATACTCACAAAGAGCATGTTGAAGAAGGCCGCGAGGCTGGATAGGACGTCAGAGTTAGTACTTGTTAAATTCAATAGGATCCAAGACTCGCGTCGTCAATGCGCCTCTATTGATGGCGAAGACAATTAGCCGATTCAGCAGTGTATCGGTACTAGAAGTGAACGTCAATCGCAAGTCACATACCACATAGAATGCATCAATACCGTTTGATTCCTGTACGACTGGTATGGAATAGCTATCAATGGATGGTATCAGCGTTAACTGACTGCTGGGAAGACAGGGTCAGGCTTACTGTGATTAGAATTATAGTAATACTCAGGTCGCATGCGGCGGTCGCAGCACTTTGAATGGTCGTGACTCTCTAAGGAACGATGAGAACTAACCGGTATTCGCACTCAGCCTGTCACGGACCTCAGTTGAAGCCAAGGCACTGAAGCGTCCGACCTTCGCCCTGTCAAAATATTCAGAGAAAGCACAAGTACCACCGTTGGTCACTCCTTACGAGAGCGTCGTCTGAGCTGCACGCAGAACGTTCACGTAAATAAAAAAAATAGGCCATGAGTAATCCTTGCACTCACCAATACCAGCGGCTGAAACGTATACGTGGTTAGTCACGACATCGGACGCTCAAGAGATAACACCTACTAATTTGCAAGCCAGCCAAGAGTGCCTGTGGCGGGTTAGTGAGACTCAGGAACACAGAACCGACTTGTAAATACGCACCACCCAGCCTGTCAACCAGATATTATGATGACTTACTATATGAGGAGTCAGTCGGGATACCCATCGTACATCGTAGAGAAACAACTCACATCTCCAGACACGGACGGCGAAGAAGCACTGCGAGATAAACGCAACGATATACTGACGCAGCCATTGAGACGAAAGCTTCCCGCAACGAAAATTTTTGACCCACAATGGCTAGTAGCTGCGTCACAGCAAACCTAGGCAACGTTCAATGAAGTCGGGCAGCGCGAACAGAGACAGGCTTACGGTATCATTATGTCGATCTTCGTAAACTGGCCAAAGCTGTCTATAAAGGCATAGTAGACCCAAGCGAAGTACGTGCAAATCTGTACGGTCATAACGACGCTGCAAAACAAATCCCTTAGCTGTGCTCTGCTTGATAGCGCTCCGAACGTACGCCATTGATAAAACCTGCGGTGTATGCCATCAGTACTACGTATGCAACAATTGGCCATTCCAGGTGACGCGGACGTACAGTAAGCCTCGACGATAGCGGATCATTTGGATATCTTTGGAAGTACTGCGAGGCCAACAAGATTCCAGCGCCGTACAATCTGTGGTATGAGACGACATAAGATGCGCCGGGATTAAGCACGCTTAGACAGCGAGTTGATTTTCAGACGTACACTGCATCAATAAAAAATGCGATGAGCATGAGCGCGAAAGTGTCCGCTAAAGGATTGGCCATTGTGACACTTTTCCCTTCGATCTAGTAATGCGACTAGTGGTGGACCGAGAAAGAGAGAGGAAGTCGAGTGACTTGTCTTGCAGCGCTACAGGCCTAGAACCGATGCAAGGCTGGCTTTTTTATGTCTTCATTCCAGCAACCTCTCTGACCAGCTGAGCAGCATCACGTCCTCAAGGAAACGGAGTTAAGACTCCAATCGGGCATCGACAACATAAACATATTGTCGAAGGCCTCCAGGTCCAGGGCCGCAGATACTTCTCAGGCACATTAGACCAACAGCATAGCGATCGATATTTTTCACGCGCATAGCCCCGCAAAGAATGTTGACTATGTAAGTTACTGGCCGGCCGCTTCTCCACATCAAGGTCGCTCGTCCCTGCTTCTATGGCTTTCTAGCAGTTCAGTACCGGAAAGCAAAGGGTATAGACTTACCTTTGAAAATTGCTTTTCGGGACCAGGCAAAACCGCTTGCAGCTTCATTTCTTTGCCTGCAGCCCTGCCTAGGATGACCCTAGATTCGCAATGCACATGCAGCCTCTAGGAAGATCTGTCGGGCCCATCCGACGATGCATAACATGGATACGCGCCAGAACGTTCTCTTGGCGCAAGTGCGCATAGATACATACCGACGTTTCGAATCTGGACGTAGCGGACATAAGAAGGTAGACTAGGGCACGTACTCCTCGAACACTTCGGATAAGATTTCTTCCGTTCCCCGATCGTCATCTACGACGCTGTAACGATGCGTACGAGATTACCTCTGCAGCTTGTAAGGTTTGGCAGCGTCGAGAAGGCCTCTAAATCTAGCCAACCGACCCAGCACACTGCACCCTTACGGTTAGTCGCGTCTCGAGGCAACAGGCGCGCTAAGGCACCTGGAGGCAGCTGATGTCGATATAACAACCAATGGGTTGAGCGCAACCCACCCACGAACAAGTGTCTTTCCCCACAAGTCCACCACCATGCCCACCGCTGTCATCGACTCCAAAGGAACTGAGATCTACTACATCGACAGCGGCGCTGTCCCGGGCTCGGACAACTACACCACGCTCGTGATCTACCACGGCTCTGCCTTCACTGGCGGTAAGTGCTTACCCCAGTCCGCATCTCACCCCTTGCTGAGGCGTGACATCTCTCGTGCAGAGACGTTCCACAAGCTCCTCCCTCTTGGCGCGAAGGACAATGTGCGGGTCGTCAGCGTGAACCGGAAAGACTATGCCGGATCCACGAAGTACACTGACGCCGAGCTGGAAGACCTGAACGCGGGCAAGCATGTGTTCATGGAGCGCGTCGCCGTCGACGTCGCCAACTTCCTCATCTGGTTCGCCGACAAGTTCAACGTTCCAGCGGCCAGCGCGGATGGTAAGACGGGCGGTTTTGCCGTGATGGGGTGGTCCCTAGGCAACGCGACGCCGACCTCGCTATTCGCGTATCCAGAGGCAGTCACGAAGGAGAGGTATGCGAAGTTGGAGCCTTACGTGCGGCAGTTGATCCTTTACGGTACGTTTCCGCGTCTGTCCAGCACTGTCGAGACTCACAGCTTGCGCTTAGACCCTCCCCACCTCACGTACGGCTACCCGCAGCCGCCGGAAGGCTACAACCCCTTCACCGACCCCGCGTTCAAAAACCCGCAAGAGGTCTTCGATAACTTCCGCTACTGGGTCTCTGGCTACTACAACCACGCCGGCCTGCCCACGCGCAAGGTCCTCGAGCTCGACTTCACGCCCCGCGGGGCACGCCCGTCGGTAGACAACATGACGCCCGCGGAGTACGCAAAGAACTTCGACGGCCTCGCGGCGGCGCGCACCGAGTTTCCCATGTTCTTCCCGATGCAGCCGGCGCTCAACGAGATGGGGCAGCGTGCGTTCTTTGACGAGGACCTCGTGAAGAGTGTGCTGCCGAGGACGGAGGTCGCCTGGCAGGTCTGCGAGAACACAAACTGGTATTGTGCGTTTGGGTTCGTCGAGGCGGAGAGACAGTACAAGGAGAACGTTGCTAAGGGGAAGAAGGTCCGCCCGATAAAGTTCCAGGAGATCAAGGGTGCTAACCACTTTGTGAGTGGCATGATGTTTTCCGTCATCATTCCGCACTTCTTAGCTAAATTTGATACGTGCGCAGGTCCACTGGGACGCTCCGGAGGATTTCTGGGCCGCAACCGCCAAGATTATCAACGGCAAATTATGAGCGCCAGTAGTCTTCGACCAGGGGTATTTTGGATGCACGGAAGGAATCGTATAATTGGATACTGAGAGAATAGAAATAATACAATATCCGCGTTCATTTCAGTGCGCTTTGAAGCGCACGGAAATCCCTCGGAGGCAACGCAAGCTCGGTCGTCGACTGTGAGTACTGCAGGGAAGTGTTCGAAATGAGGGTTATGCGGCGATAGCGGCCGCATGAGGCCATGCAACGCATGCTCATCATGAGTACAATCCAATCCACGAAGGCCCAGGATCCATGACCGGGACTTAGAGGTCGCCAACCATAGCAAGGGGCAGGGCTCGACCGGCGACCATGAGTGTGCCCGCGGAAACTTGAATATTGGACGCCTAGATGGAAGTAGGCTAATTGCGAGGCACCCATGGAGCTGTCACGCACCGTCTTAGAACGCATCGAGATCCCCGGGATCGCAGGGGAGGTAGAGCGTCGAGTATCGCACAAGAATAGGTTAAGATAAGAACAGCGTCGGAGCAGAATACGGTCGCCCAGAAGTGGGTAGAGACAGAAACGAAACGCAAGATACGGCCGTTGATATATCGCGATAGACCCAGTGACTCGGTATAACAGAATCACGAGGCGGACAGGGCGACAAGAGCTACCCACAGCGTTCCTTTTGACTTTGGGACAAGCTGTGACCGGTCGCAATAGGAGGTGCAATATTCGATGAAACCATAAAGCTAACCACAGGGGTCCCAGCAGACCGTCCAGATGGATAAAGGCCGAGGTCGCAGAGCTCGACTAATGGACGAAGGCCAGCCAATTCTGAACATCATGAGACACAAAAGTTTCGCATTGACTTAGAAGAGTTATCATGAGCCCTCAAAAAATCATGAATCAAGAGACCACAGAGGTCGAGCTCGGAGAGGAGTCCTGGAGACCCGGCGAACAAGGTACTACAACTTCAAGTTCATTGGGCGCGTCCCTGTACTACAATTCCGGTGAATCAGCGTCAGAGGTCACATAAAAGGCCCAAGTCCTCAAATAGCAGTAGCAGCAGAGATACGAGGTAGAACGCGTGGTCTTGTCGAGCTCGACGAAGGTGAAGGTGGCAGGCCGCAGCACCGACGAGGCGACGACAGAGCCAGAAGCGCCACTAAATACAAAGTTGCGCAAATAAGCCGGTAGGCCAGGAACACCGACACGGCGGGCTCCCATCGCCCTAACAGCGTCCAGCGCTTCGTATCCTCTCTTTCTTCGCTGTTCCTCTACTCATTCAGGTTAATCTGCTGTGACTGGGCTTCTACACCGCTCGCGAACACATCTTGTCCTTCGTTTTCCGAATCCTTATCGTGCCCTCGACCTGCGGCAACATGCGCTTCTCCTCAATCCCAGCGACTATACTGAGTCTCCTGTCCGCTTGGCTGCTGTTGCCACTAGCTGTTCATGGCTGTAAGTGAATGCTGGACGATATCGGTCATGCCCGGAGCGTTAAATGCGCATCTATTAGCTTACTTTGAAATCACTTCCCCTTCAAACGGGACGCAGTGGGTGAATGGCCAAGCAAATCCGGTCACATGGGAGAAGGGTCTGCTGGATGGAATAACCTCCTTCGATGTTGAATTAGCAAGGCTAAGCCAGGATGGTCTCCTCTATGCAGCGAAAGACGGTGAGCATCCACCTCCGCCTTCGCTCCTCGCGACTTCATCCCCGCTTACTAACATCATCGTGCCCTCCCTCCAAGTCCCTGCCGACACCTCCTCCCTCAACATATACCTCCAAAACGTGCCCGCAGCCGACGACTACTTCCTCCTCTTCCTCAACAGCACCCACGGCGTCATGTACACTGTCTCGGACAAGTTCTCCATCGTCGCCTCGTCTTCGTCAGCTTCCAGCACTCCCCAGCCCCTCACCTCCGCGCCTACTGTCAGCATATCAGGCGGCCCCAACCCCACCAACGCCTTCGCGACGACGTTCCCGCCCAGTGCCAACGGCGTCCTGGCATGGAAAACGGTCGAAGGCCCGATGATGCAGATGGCAGCTGTCACGAGCGTCGTGCTGGTGGCAATGCTGAGCGGCGCGCTTGCGGTGTTATAGTTGGGTTGTAGACAGGGATGGACGGGACTGTGTTGTTGGCTTGACTACGATACGTTATCATTTCATGTGCGGGTTATGGGATCAGACTCGGAGAGCTTGTAATTGGACGGACTAGACTCTCTTAGACGCTGCTAATTTATCAGTACACTTAGTCATCGACCCTGCTTGTCTTGCTCCGAGATGCACCACACGGGATTGTAGCTGTCATCGATTCATCTATGATCGACAGACCGTGTGGCTACGGATCCTGTTACAGGTGCTGGTAACTGCAGCCCTGCCCGACGTAGGAAAGACCGCTCGAATTCCGTTCCAGCTGCAGTCTCACATACGGGGAGGGACAGCAGATTTGAACATCAGCCTGCTTGCACTCCTACCGAAGACCTCTTCTCCGCAACGATCTCCCCGGCATCAGGCGACATAAGTGCATACGGATCAAACTCGACAGTTTGCTGTTCCGGGTCCGTCTCTTGTGCCGATCCCATAGTGCTCAACAGAGGTGCTGAAGCTTCATGTACGAAGCTGATGTCCCCGACATCGACGTGGAACGTCGTCGGGTGTAGGGTCTTGCCCATGGCTATGAGGATCACTTGGGGTTGTGACGACGGCGAGACGTGGGAGTCGCGGAGCCGGCACACGGAGAGTAGTCGCACGAACTGAAAGACAGGTGTAAAGCGATAGTTGAGCGAGCT